>JADRCH010000047.1:4166462-4244691 GCA_019843965.1 Rhynchomys soricoides
AGGGGTATTTGTCCTAGTGTGGGGCACAAGGGCTGCCTCTGGAGAGGAGCCAGATATGGCCCACAGGAAAATGGCACCTACGTTAGGATGAGGTATTTAATTTTAATTGGGTATGTTAATTAGATGAGCTAAAGGGGGGGGGGTTGATTGCTGGGCTTCAATACTGTGATAGCTGGACCTTGGTAGTCAGCCTCAGGAGAAGGAAGTGGCCAAAATAAGGGAATGGACCTTGGTGTCTAACTTTCGGAATAAGCTCTAAAGGCAAGGCAGAAAAAAATTGAGTAAGAAGGGCAAGCCCTGCCAGAGCCATGTTTGCAATGATCAAGCTGGCGAGAGTCCATGCTCTCTCTACTTCCATTTGGGTGCATGATTATCAAAAAAAAAAAAAAAAAAAAAAAAAAGACAGAATGTCATAAAATTAACATTTTTAATATAAAAACATTAAATTCCACTTGACCCCACTCACAATGGGCTGGTCCCTCCCACATTAAGAAAATGGCCTCCATACCTGACAGCCAGATCTCACCTGAAGCTCCCTCCTCTCTGATGACTCTAGCTTGTGTCAAGTTGACAGAAAACTCACCAACCCAAAGGGGAACGTGAGACGAATGTTAATCAACATGGAAAATGGGAAAGGGGCACTGAGAACTTGATTGGGATCCACTGGGATCTGGCAAATTCCTTTGTCCGAGAGATCTAGTAGGCAAAAGAGAGTAAAATCTGACTGGCCTGTCATTCAGGGCTTCTGTTTTAGCCTATGCTGATGGAAGATTTAGACATGTCCATAAGAGAATTGGGGACTGAGTTGTAGGAACAAAGAGGCAACCATAAAACCTCCTTTAAAATATATTAATCAAATTCAACTGAGGAAAAGTTATGTTATTTACTGCTATAACTTGTTTCATTAAAGTGTCACTTTCCCTAAAGGAAGCATTAAAATGCGCAAACAAAACAAGCAACAAAACAAAACAATCTCTGCCTTCATTTCCCAAAGAAGCGTTTCAATGATTTTCCAAGTGAAATAGACACATATCTAGTTAGGCTTAACTAAAATCTTTGCTGAGGCTAGTTGTATGGCATATTCCCATAATTCAATGAACTGCAAAGATTGCACTTCATTTCTCAAAATAAGCAAAGAGCAAACCAGACAGACACAAGAGAATTCACATTAAATTCATGCATGTTGGTATAGTAACCAAATCTAAGAGTCTCAAGATTGGTTTAGAAGCCACAAACTTTGTTTTTTGTATTTTTTGTTTAAGACAGAATCTCACTATTTTGTTCAAGCTAGGGAGAGAGAAGAGTGTGCGTGCATGCGGGTGTGCGTGCATGCGTGCGTACCTGCCTCCCTGCCTGCCGGAGGGTGTGCCTGCGTGTGTCTCCAGATCAAATCCATGCTAGGCAACCACTTTAACAACTGAGCTGCAGCCCAAAGCAGCTGCCATTTCATTCATTTCTACACTGAACGGCTCCATTGTTCCTGTATATACATTTTAACAAACTGTCTTTTGTTCCTGTGGAGAAAGTAGCTTATGTTCAAAAAGCATGAATAACATCAAATAAGCATATTACATATAAACATACAAAGTATACATTATGAAAAACTGTTAACAATGGCTAAATTTTTTTCTTTTTCTTTTTCTTTTTCTTTGTTTTGTTTTGTTTTGTTTTGTGACAAGGTTTCTCTGTGTAGCCCTGGCTGTCCTGGAACCCACTCTGTAGACCAGGCTGGCCTCGAACTCAGAAATCCGCCTGTCTCTGCCTCCCAAGTGCTGGGATTAAAGGCATGAGCCACCACTGCCCGGCTGGCTAAATTTTTTTACTCCAAGGCAAAGATTTGCAACAATAATAACTAAAACTCAAACACTAAGTATAAACTTATGCTTGGGGAATAGATAAACTCTTTATTCACTATCATTCATCCTTTGTATGAAAAGCATTAAATTGTATCTAGAATCTTGGCTTCCAAAACTAAATACTATACTTCTGAAAGAGAAGAGGCGAGGTTCAAAATAACTAGCTACTATACTTCTCAAAGGGAAGAGGCGAGGTTCAAAATAACTAGCCATTTTATCTCTTCTGTCTTCCTGCTGACGGATCTACAAAACTCATGACTATAGCTTGAACATCCATCTTAAAGCCCAAATAATAATGGCAGAATTAAAAAGAAGAAAAAGGTAATAATCTGCCATATACTGAACCTGCAAACTGATTAAATGTCTGATTCATGGGGAAAGAAAATAAGATTTCTGTCTTTGGGGGGCTGGAGAGATGGCTCAATGGTTAAGAGCACTGACTGCTCTTCCTAAAGGTCCTGAGTTCAATTCCCAGCAACCACATGGTGGCTCACAAGCATCTGTAATGTGATCTGGTGTGTCTGAAGATAGTGACAGTGTACTCATATACATAAAATAAATAAATCTTTTAAAAAAAATTTTTTTTTAATTTCTGTCTTTGTTAAGCCACTGTTATTTTGCATTTTCTGCCACTGGCAGCCAAGTCAGCAATGTACTAACTAATAAAATAGGTTAGCTACTAGCCACAGACTAGCTTCAAGGGACAGGGTGTCAAATAGTAGGATGGAGGGACGCACAACTTTAATCCCAGCACTCGGGAGGCAGAGGCAGGCTGATCTCTGTGAGTTCAAAGAGAGCCTGGTCTACAGAGTGAGTTCTCAAACAGCCAGAGCTACACAGAGAAACCCTGCCTCAAAAAAACAAACCCATAAAGAACCAAAATGATGATGATGATAAGAATAATAATTTCTTATTATAAGAATATAATTTCTTATAATCAATTTGCTGATTATGACCTTAAAACAGTTTTCTGAACCAAGAAGTACAAAACTCTAGACTCTAAGTACAAACGGACAAGATAAAATTACCTCTACAGTCAGAAATATTTGAATTCAGTATTGAAATACAGGCCAAAAACTGCTACCCAAAGCCAGATATGATGGGATCTCAGCACTCAAAAGCAGAGGCAGGCTGATCTCTGAGTTCAAGGCCAGCCTGGTCTACAGAGAGAGTTCTCAGGCCAGCCAGGGCTACACAGAGATACCCTGTCTGATACACAAATCATCTGTAATGCATATGTGAAATTATCCACCTATATCCCATAATAATATCCATGCTGTCCTTTGGCTATAGTTCCATTTCCATCGTTACATGACCTACGAAGCTGTCAACATTCCAGATATTAATGAGAAATCAGAAAAGGTCCATGCTCACTTAGAACCTTAAACACAGCATGAAGTTCCCATTCTTCACAAATAAAACTCTATCGTCTGAAAACTGGAAGCCTTCATCTGAAGGTAACATAAATTCTGAGACTCTAAGAAAACCACTACTAGGGTTACATTCCCATTTCAAAATCTTCACGCTAACTGTTCATCTACCACCACCGCCCTAACCTTTCAGAGATTCTGTGCTATGGATCAAAAGGACACGGAAATAAAACAGATAAAGGGAATTCCCCAACCCATTCTGTCTCCTCTGTGGGTCTGATGTAAGTCTCCAGTGATTCTAATATGCTTTGCATTACCATTAAAAATCCAGCTGGCACAGGTCACTAACAGCCTTGCTTTGACCGCCATGTAATTTTATACATTTGTAAAACAGCTATGAGCAGCTTAAGCTTATAAATGGACTTCTGAAGCCCTTAACTTAAGCACACTCTGACTTGACAGCATGGCAATAATTCGGGCTTATTCACACATCAGATCCTAGGCCAAGGCCTGCTCCTTCTCATGAACTTTCTTTGCTAGACAAGTTGATGTTCCCCATAGTCTAGTACTGTGCCCTGTGCCTTTGCTACTTCCAATCACTCTTGCTAGACTATAACACACCCCAGACCATACCCCCTAAAAACACAACCGGATACAAGGGTCAATCAAATTCTGCACCCAGACAGCATATCTTCACGTTTTCTGAATTTGTTCTAATCAGCCTCATTGTCTACTCTCATAAAAACATAGCCCTATATTTTGATCACATGACATCTCAGCACTGTATACTATATATAGCATGTGTGTGTGTAATATCCTGCATACTACAGCATGTATGTGTGCAATATCCTGCATTCTACAGCAGGTAGGTGTGTGTAAAGTCCTGCATACTACAGCATGTGTACATGTGTAATATCCCTTTCCCTCCTCAGCCTTGAAGACTCCTTATGGCCAGCTCAGTCAGTCATAATAAACACTACACTGGGTAACTTAACCAACAGACCTGTATTCCGCACAGTTCTGGGTGCTGGAAGGCTACAGTCAAAGGGGTTTCAAGTTTGGATTCTGGTGAGCTGCCATATCCTCAAGCAGCTGCTCTTTCGGGCCTCAGGACAAAGGTAAAAAAGAAGGTAAGCACACATTGTCTGGTGTCTCACATTCCTTTGTTCTCTTATTTTGTCGGCAGGGCCTTACCACGAAACCTAGGAAGGCCCTGAACTTGGGATTCTTCTGCCTCAGTTTCCTGCGGACTAGGATTATAGGTCTGCAGTATCCCACACACCTTTGATTTCTAAGGGCTCCTTTGATACATTTTAACCTGAACTACTTCCTCAAAACCTCACCTCCAAATACACCCACCCTGGGGGTTTGGGTTTCAGCATAAGAATTCTGACCAGATACAAACATTCACTCCACTACAAAACCCTGTCTCACATACTACAGTACTCCATGACTTAGCACCTCTTCACCTTGGTTCCTCAGAAGTTCATGTTACCATAGCACTGTATGGCCTAGATATTGTTGTGGGGTTTGACTGCCCATGTGTGCTTGAAAAGAAAATGCTAATGAGGGACTACATGTGTTCATTAGCTTGAGTCTGTCTGCTTGTATTATAAACCTATACTTCTTACTAATGTCCTCACACATCTGACTTGATCATTATGACAGTGCATTTGCCCATTTCCTCTTGTAATTCTGTCAGTGTTCGCTTCACCCATTTGGAAACACCTCAGATGCACAAAGATTAGGGACTGCCAAGTTTTCCTGAAGAGCAAACTTCCTTTTACCATCAAGTGAGGTCACTCTCACCACTAATTATAATGACTAAAGATTATTTGATGTGAATTTTGTGACATTAATCATCTAGCTTGCTTGATGTGTTTCTGCTACATCCTTCTGTATTTTTTAACTTTAACCTTTCACTGTAATTATATTTTAGATAACAGAATATAATCACAGAATCTTTCCCAGTTCTGTAAGTCTGAGAATTTCTCAGGTTATGCATGACAAGTTAGGTCTGCTCCATCTACTGTGACTACTCACACATTTGAATTGAGGCCTATCGTTTTATCCTGTAATATCCATTTACCAAAATCTGCTACATTTTCCCCTTTTCTACCTTTCATTAAAATCACGGTTTCTGGATGATGTATCAGGAGAATGATGCTGTAAATGACACGGGTAGGAGGATGTTGCATTTTCAGGAGAGAACATGAAAACAGTAATAAAATCAGCTAAGGGCTGGGGACCTAGCTCAGTAACGGAGGGTCTGGTTACCATTCAAAGACTGGGGTTCAAGCTCGATCACCACAAAATGAAACAAATTTAAAAACTAACTAAAAATAAATCTGCTTTAAAAAAAAAACAAAACTATTTTATAACATCTACTTATTTGTGTGCTGTGTGTGTCTGTCATATAGAGGTCAGAGGGCAACTTTCAGAGTCAGGGCTCTCCTTTCTACCACGTGACCCCAGCGATGGAGCTCAGGTCATTAGGCTTGGAGGCTAGCACCTTTACCGGCTAAGCCATGTCAATAGCCCAATTCTGATTTTTGTAATCAACAAGTGGTGGCTCTTCTGCCCGTGATTGGCAGTTTGGCAGGAAACTGTTCTCTATACTACTTTAAAGTTGTAACTCTTCCGAACACTTACGTCCTCTTCTCCTTCATCCTCTAATTCGTCATCATCATCTTCTTCTCCTTCTTCACACAAAGGTGCAGGTAAAGGGCCAAGGATATCTTCGTCCACAGTATTAACTGCTTCTCCTACCATTTTAGGGGGTAAAGGAGGGCCGATTAGCTCATCGTCAGATGAACCAGAACTGTCGTCACTGTCACTGCTGCTTGTGTCCCTGGAAACACAGAAACAGACAGTCTTTCTTCTGCTGTTGCAGACCCTTCACCTCCCCAGGCATCTCTGCAGACAGCACCAAGCTCTCAGGAAACCCTGCCTCTCCTATAATGAATGAAATTTTCCAAATACGTTTACATTTGCAGTTCAAACATTATGTAAATAAATGCATTGTTTAAATAGTACTTTGTCTTGGCTGGCATGCTGGTTCACACACCTTTAATCCCAGCACTCAAAATAAATTAAAAAAAAAAAAAAAGTTTTTTTTAAATGCAAAATTATCTGGCCACTGAACATTAATCTAAAACGTTGATCCTTAGCAGTTATGCTAAGTTAACTATGTTAACTAGTTCAAAATAAGCATTAAACTGAGAACTAAGCTGACCCATGTTAATTTCAGGGTTCATTATCTAACTCTAGTACTCCCATAAAATCTGAATGGAATGTGTTAGTTCCTCATTCCATTTCTGGCTTTTTACTTCTAACGTCAAACTTTTTTTTAAAATTTAAAGTATTTTCAGTATTCTGAAAACCAAAGTCCATGAAATTATGATTAAAATGTCTCTGATAGAAAACAAAATACATTCCATGTTTAAAGTATCCCTTGATTCAGTGTGGTGCCAAAGCAGGAACTGAAGACTGAAAACAGTATACAAGGTAGAGCAGCTCAGAGTCACGTCCTCCCTCTGCTTCTCCCAGTTCCGTCTGGAGCCAAACATTAACTGATGTCCACAACCAAGTTCAATTTAGGAAGTAAATTCACTACTTTTACTGTGATTGTTTGTTTGTTTTTGAGACAGGGTTTCTCTGTGTAGCCTTGGCTGTCCAGGAACTTACTCTGTAGACCAGGCTGACCTCAAACTCAAAGATTCACCTGCCTCTGTCTCCCAAGGACTGGGACTAAAGGTGTATGCCACCCTGTCTAGCCTGTGAATTTCTTAGAAAGCAGTTTCTACCTTACAGATGTACGTGACATTTCTCTCCTCATTGAAGTGATATTCCACAGGCTCAGTGACACCTGTCTTTCATGTCTGTATTTATGAGTGGAAATTTATATCCACAAAATAGTGGTGGTGGTGGTGGTGGTTGTCATTTTGATTTTGGTTTTTGATTGAGAAAGATCTCATAGAGCCCTTGAGCTCCTGATCTTTCTGCCTCCACTTCATACAAGTGACATTTTTACATGTGCCACCAGGGTAGGTTCACATAACATTTTTCTTTGTTTTTGTTTTTGAGTCAGGGTCTTACTCCATAGTCCTAGTTGGCCAGGAACTCACAAAGATCTACCTGCCCCACCTTCCAAGTACTGGTACTAAAGGTGTGCACTATCACATCTGGCCCATATGCCTTTTCTTTAAAGCCAAGACACATGGAAATATTAGGTGATTATCTTTTTCTAAATAAATTTCAGTAACACTCCAGCGTTTTTTAGAAACTATTTACAAGGTATGTGATACTTATTCTCAACACACCACAAAGGCAAAATAATAATAATACCCTAGTAGTTATTTAAGAATATATTAACAGCTGGTGGGGTGACATATACCATTAACCCCAGCACTCAGGAGACAGAAGCAATAAGATCTCTGTGAATTTAATGCCAACCAGGTATACATAATGAGTTCCAGGACAGCCAGGACTGCCTTAGAGAGACCCTGCCTCAAAAAACAACCACTATAAACATAGATATAGATGTGATATATTAATGACCAGGCATAGAGGTATACATTTGCAATCCTAAGATTCCAAGAGAAGAAGGCCAAAAGTTTATTGTGAGTTCCAGGACATTAGCGGTTACAAAACAAGCCTGTGCCTCAAAAATAAATAAGTAAATAAACAAAAGTGAATAAATAAAAATAATCTAATATGTGTGGGTATGTCTATATGTATGTGTATTTCTCAATGAGACAGTCAGGAGGCAGAAGAATGATCAAAAATGAATTCACATTATAAGTAGCAATTTACCATTATGTGCATAGCGAGGCAGAGTGGCACATGCCTATTAATAACAGTACTCAGAAAGAACAGAAGGTCCTGGCCAACCTGTCTCAAAAACACATAGCATGCATAAAATATATAGCATGCTTAAGCTCTTTATTGATCTCTGGAGTCTCCTCCCCTAAAACTGTGCACTAGAAACTATCACCGAGTCTGCCACAGTGGCATCTGCTGTCAGTCCCAGCTACGTCGGAGACTAGAAACAGGAAGCCTCATCTCAAAACCACTTAGGGACTCCCCCAAAGCGAAGCAAATGAAAACGATCCCAATCATGAACTGGCACGTCCTTGGTACAGAGTGTTGGACTCATGCCTACCTATACAATGTAACCATCAAGATGAGCCAGAAATAAACTTTAAAACGGCTTCGCGTTCTACAAAACGCATGGAACAAGTAAGTGTATTTACGTCGCTTTCTCCTAAAACACTGTATCACAGTTCTCACATCCACAGCTGACTCTCAGCATTTTCATGGCCTATGAGTACAGAACTGTCTAAAGTGGAGGAATAGTGGAATCCTCTTTATCTTAATCAGATTATGACATATAGAAAATGAGAGCTTAGCAGTCTTGTGGAAATGCAGGCACCTGGATGGTGATTTTGAGCGATCTCTGACTGCACTTGACCTTGATGGTGTTGGTTCAATAGCTTCAAGTTGTTTTCTTAATTCTTTTTCTCTGTTCATTTCTTCCTCTTTTTCTCTTGCTTCTGAAAATGAAAAGTAAACACAATTTCCCTCAGTCAGATTTATCAATATTAGGCTGAAAATTAAGTCACAAAAGACAATGTGACTAGAGGAGCCTGCCCAACACACAGAGCTGGGCCCCATCCCCAGCACAGCAGGAACCAGGAAAGCTGGCATATATCTGGAATCCAATCCCATGGGAAGTGGAGGCAGGGTTAGAGGTGGCTCAACAGTAAAGGTGGCACACACACCTTTAACCCCAAAGCTAGGGAGAAAGAGGCAGGTAGATCTCTGTATGGTGGAGGCAAGCCTGGTCTACAGAGCACGAACTCTAGCCAAGCTACATATGAAACCTCTTACGAAGGACCCATATTTGGTTCCCAATATTCAATCAGGCAACACACAACAGCCTTTAAGACTAGCTCCAGGGGCATCTGATCCATCTAGCCTATAAGCAATTGTACTTACTACACTCAGACGCACAATTAAATATTTTAAGAGACCATCATATTATTAATAACAGCAAAAACTAAACAGCCTATGGCACAGGCACTATGAGAAAAACTGAGCACAATGATAATACGACACAGAACTTTGACTTCTAGGCAGAAACTGAAGAGAATTCAGGAGTATTTTATTGCTGCTTAGGTTTTTTGGTTTTGTTTTTTGAGATAGGATTTCTCTGTATAGCCATGGCTGTCCTGGAACTAGTTCTGTAAACCAGGCTGACCTCAAACTTCATTTGTCTCTGACTCCCGAGTGCTGGGATTAAAGGCGTGTAAACCACCATCGCTTGGCTAGTTTTGGTTTTTTTAGAGACAAGACCTGACTATGTCGTCTTGGCCAGCCTAAAGCTTGCTGGGTAGTCGAGACTGGCCTCAGATTACCAGCATATGTCCCCGCTCTCCCTCTTGTGTGGTAGCATTACCATCATGCACCATCCTGCTTGGTTTGAAACAGAGTTTTTCACCCAAAACCATAGCATTACTGCAAACATCTAAAATGGTGCAGCAAATTGTCCATCAATAGATGAATGGGTGAGCATTGTATGGATGTATTATACTTCAATTTTTAAAAGAAATGGCATTCTGCAATGAATGAATGTCAAGGAGTCTATTCTAAGTGGAATAAACCAGTCACAAAAAAGGTAAATACTGAATACATTAATGCAATAGCATATAATATATAAAATAACCTAGAACAGTCAAAAATCAAACAGAAAGTAGAATTAGTTGCCAAGAGCTGAAGGAAAATAAATTACTATTTAATGATATGAAGTTTCAGTTTCATAGGATTGTACAGATGGGCTGTGGCTACAGCTATACAGTATTAAATGCTTACAAATGGGAACCAGGGGCGAGAGAGATGACTCAGTGGTTAAGAGCACTCTTGCTCTTGCAGAAGTCCTGCGTTCAATTCCCAGCAACCACATGGTGGCTCTCAACCATCTATATTGGGATCTGATGCCATGCAGGTGTACATGCAAACAGAGCACTCATATACATAAACAAATAAGTCTTTTTTTAAAAAATAGGGCTAGTGAGTTGGCTCAGCAGATAAAGATGGTTTTTACCAAGCCTGACTACCTCAGTTCAATCCCAGATTCAACTCCTTCAAGTTGTCCTCTGCCTTTGTGCAGTGGCCTGAACCACTGCCCACCTACATACACAATCAATCAATCAATCAATCAATGTATTGAAAGGTTTTGATGGAACTGGTTGGTGTCGGTGCACAAACATCTTAAATCCCAGTACTAGGGAGGCAGAGGCAGAAAGATCTCTGTGAGATCAAGGCCACAATGGTCTACAGAGTGAGTTCCAGGACACCCAGGATTACACAGAGAAATGCTGGCATGACAAAAAATGTTTTAATATTTAAGGACCTGGAGAGTCAGTTGGTAAAGAGCTTGCCATGTAAGCATGAGTCTCTGATTTTAGATTCCCAGAACCCACGTTTTTAAGTCTGAGCTCAGGGGAGTGCACTTGTAATCTCAGCACTGCAGAAGTGGAGACAAGTTGAACCCTTGAGCTTGCTGACCAGCCAATCTACCTGAATCAGCCAGCTCTAATTCAGACCTTCATGAAGAGGAGCCGGATATGGTAGCACACACCTTAACCCAGTGCTTGGGAAACAGGGATAGTGAATCTCTGTAAGTTCAAGGTTCCCTTGGTATAAACAGTGTGAACCAGTACAGTCAAAACCATATAGAGACCCTGTGTCAAAATAATAAAATGATGATGATGATGATGATTATAAAATGGAGATTAATGGAGAAGGAATCCAACTTTACCTTCTGACTTCTGTAAGCATATACAAACACACATACACAACAATTTTTTTTAAATGGTTGAGCTGGCCAGCCCAATACTCAGGAGGAAGAAGCAGGGCTACAAGTTCAAGGTCAGCCTGAGCTACACAGCAAGATCTAGTACCAAATTAAGAAAAAGTGTTGAAGATAATAAATTTTATGTTGTAGTTTATCACAACTTTATACACTGGAAAAGAAATTATCAACCTAAATGACCAACAGTGAGAAAAGAATTAAACAAAATTATTACATAAAGCATCTCAATAGAGTATAAAACATAGACAATAAAAATAGTGATGAGGGACAAGAGAGATGGCTCAGCGGTTAAGAGCACTGACTGCTCTTCCAGAGGTCCTGAGTTCAATTCCCAGCAACCACATGGTGGCTCATAACCATCTGTAATGGAATCCGATGCCCTCTTCTGGTGTGTCTGAAGACACCTACAGTGTACTCATACATGAAATAAATGATACACTTAAAAATATTCTTTAAAAAATAGTGATGAGTGTTTATATTATAGTCAAGAGGGAGAAAGTGATCAAGACTGTTTATAAGGAATCTTTTTGTTCAGCAAACTCACATTGCTGAAACAATGTGATAGCAGTATCACCTATGACTGTGAAGAAAATAGTGAGAGAATACAGAGCCAATGAGCAAATGTTATGAGAAACACAAATGCACTGTGTAAAAAACAGACCAAGGAATGGAAGACACACTCTGAGGAAAAGGATTGGGTATCTCCTCGGAGTCTGAGGCTGCAAGCAGCACTCATCCGTCTGGATTCCCTACCGGGGACATTTCACCAGACAACCAAAATCATGACCGATTTTCAACTACACTGAGCATCTTGGGGTTGGCTGCTTTGCTTTTAGACATAAAAACGTATCCAAAAGAATTTTTCCTCTGCTATGCTCACTTGGCAACTGGGAAGAGGACATAAAAAGCAGGAGAATTACACAAACACTTCAGCTTTCTTTTGCTACCATCCCCATAATTTAAAAGAATCTAACTTCAAAAAAACAAAAAAAAAAAACAAAAAACGAGTTGTTGCCTATGCTTAGAATCCCAGTGCTTGAGAAACAGAGTGAGGATTGACACAAGCTCAAGGCCAGCCTGTGTTACAAAGTGAGATGCCTGTCTTTAAAAAAAATTTTTTTAGGGCTGGCAAGATGGCTCAATGGTTAAGAGCACTGACTGCTCTTCCAGAGGTACTGAATTCCCAGCAATCACATGGTGGCTCACAACCATCTGTAATGGGATCCGATGCCCTCTTCTGGTGTATCTGAAGAAAGCAACAGTGTACTCATATATGTAAAATAAATAAATAAATCTTAAAATAATAAAATAAAAATAAGTTTTTAAAGTCATAATTTCAATTCAATCTATACACCTGATGTTAAACAGTGACGAAGAGCTTTATAACAAGAATATCTTATTCTTTGACATTTTTGTTGCTGGGCCATAGAAGACAAGGAATAAGGAGATACCCAGCAAGTATTTAAAAGAAACTAATCTTTCATATTAAAGACAGAACTCTTCAGGAAGAGGCAAGGTAAATGCTGATTTTTCTGTGCTCTTCACTGAATGTGGCCCAGAGCCAATATTGTGATACTGAAGATGGCTGGACAAAATAAAGAAGCCGAGGGTCGGTTTGCTGAGTAGGGGAGCTTCACTCCTACCTCACCTGCTCTTTGTCAAGCCTTCCACCTGCTGAGAGCTGGGGACATTTTTCTCTAAATTCAGATTCTCTCCCAGGTCTTCAGGCATGCTCTGTCCCCAGTCAGGACAGTACAGTAAGGCAGAAATTATAGCTGCCTATGTAACTGCTATTATCCTTTACCCTTGCTAAACTCCTCCTTCCTTCTGCATGTAGGAGACAGCACGGTGCTTCTGGTCATGCTGGGCCCCTCCCTGCCCAGGGAAGGTGGAGCTGGATTCCAAAAAACAGTATGTTGCTCTTTCAATGACCATTTTTTGGAAGTGGCAGGCTATCTAACAGCACCTATACGAATTTCCACTCTTAATCAGAGGTATTCAAAGCAGCTGCCCTACCATGACTATCTATCATCGGCTTATCTGTATTTGACAATTCAAACTTCTGACAATGTGGGATCATGAAGAAAACCAACACCCTAAAGCTCCCAAAGCAGAAAAAGGGGGAAAACTTCATGGCCCTCGCGCCATGACTCAAAGACAAAAGCCCCATGCTAGGATTCATGTCCTAAAAGACAGTAAACCTTTTTGACATGAGTCAATCTTAGTTGGGTCTTCTATAATGTATCTATCTACAAGGAAGCAAAAGCATGCTGCCATCAGCCTTAACACAAATAAAAGTTAACAGGCAGATGGAGGGCACCAACTGCAACACACTTTTAAACTTGTTCTATGAATCAATCTTTGTAACAATCTCTGAAGCAAATCCTATGATCCTACTTTACAGCTGAAAACTCCAAGACATAAACAAATTAACTTGCCCGCCCACTTAATAGAAACATTAGTTGCCTCAGCAACAAATTGAGGTGTAGGCCACTACTGGATCCTTCCTTGATGTGACTGGGCTTTCAAGAGGGCTAACTTTCTTGACAATTCACTGACAAGCACCCGGGTCTTACATAAGGGGCCTAACAAGTGTGACCTTCACTGCTGGCTTGTACAGCCAACCCACCCACCATCAGAATTAGCCCTCCAGATTACTGTCTCATTCTAGGAAAACATCAGATTCTTTTTTCCAACTGTTGCCAGGTCTGGTGCTGCACGCCTTCAATGCCAGTGCTCAGGAGGCAGGATCTCTGTCTGGTCTGCAGAGTGAATTCTAGGACAGCCAGTATTACATTGTGAGACCGCATTTAAGAAACAAAAAAAGGGTTAACTTTTTTTTTACTACCAAAACTTCAACATTTCATTTGAGGGAACTTTTGTGCTATCTATTGCTTCATTAGATTATAGGAAAAAATGGGGGTTTAAGGAAGAAATTGTAGAGAAAAAATTGAGTGTTTTCATTATGGGTTGATGAGAAAGCAAAGGTAAACAGATTTCCAGACAGTAGGAGCCCTGGCATTTTTACCCAGAACAGAAACAGGTACAGCAAAAACTCTAAATATGCCTTGCCTTTCCAAACGCAAACCTATACCCCACAGTTTTTCTTCCAAGGGTCTCAATGCAAATTTTGGAAACCCATTTCTCTAAAATCACTCCATATTTTATGCATGTTAACCCAGTGTCAGCAGGCCAGAACAGGATTACTCTACATCTGAGGTCAGCTTCAGTTACATACACACTGAGTTCCAGGTTAGACTGGGCTACAGAGACCTTGTCTCAAAATAAAAACAAAAAGTCAAGAAAACAAAATTACTAAATATATAAATCTGAGCATTTTCTAATATGATTTACCCATAGGAAATAAAAGTGAAAATGTTTACTTGTTTATTTATACAATTCACTGACCTACCATGTCATGAAAATTTACTCTTAACAGTGATCTATTTAATAACAAAATACTAAGAAAACAAAATTAGATGTGGACACTTGTTAATCACATTAAATATTGATAATACAGCTACTATGGATCAAGCAAAACACTCTAATTATAAAAGCAAACAAGAGGTTCAGCTTCAAAACAGAAAATATTAAACTTAGTGTTTTCTAAAGTACTTTGGAACACAAGTACGAAATAATTCCAAGAAAAGTTAACCTATAATCTAGGTTTTAACTAGAAAAAAAGGCGTTTGAGGTTTTAAAACAACCGAAGTCTAATTTCTAAGTTTTTCCTTAGTATTTTCTCTTCTCAGATATTAAATTGCCCATTAAAATCATATTCAAAGCCAGACACAGTAACACACATCTATAATCACAGGATTGGAGAAGGCAGAAAAGTCAAGAATTCAAGGCCATCCTCAGTCACACAAGCTTGACCCCAATCATGATTTGAGTAACAAGGGAAAGACTTCACTATCAGCAATAAGAATCATGATGCAATTCATCCACTTGTTAAGAAGTCAGGGCCAGCAAGCTAACAGCTTATAAAAGCACCTACTGCCAAGCCTATTGACCCAAGTTCAATCCCCATGACTCATGTGATAGGAGAAAGGACTCCTGAAAAATCACCCTAACCGCCCCCTCTTCACACACACACACACACACACACACACACACACACACAAACACACAAATAATTTTTTAAAGTCAGTGAAATTGTGTATCAACTTTAATTTTATAATCTGAATATAATTTACTGCGCCAGGCTGGGAGAATACAAAAATAATCTCTTACAACTTTTTTTTTGTTGTTTTTAAAGATTTATTTATGTATGTGAGTATACACTGTTGCTCTCTTCAGACACCCCAGAAGAGGGCATCAGATACCATCACAGATGGCTGTGAGCCACCATGTGGTTGCTAGGAATTGAACTCAGGGCCTCTGGAAGAGCAGTGGTTTTTGGTTTTGTTTGTTATTTTTTTGCACCCAGTGTTCTTAACCTCTGAGCCCTCGTTTTTCTTTTTCAACCAAATGTTCAATAGAGTCACATGTTGAGATCAGTAGACGCTGCAGTTGAAATTGAACAAAGAATGTGGTCCCAGGCCAAGAAAGTTCCACACAATGAATTTATCCTCGAATTTTTTGAAATGTACAAAACCTAATAATTCCTCAAAACCCCTCTTAAGTGGTACGTACACACTTTAGAAAAAAATATCCAACAGAAATTAAAAAGGATATGTAAACAGTACAAGGTAAGATGCCCAATGTTTTAACCTACCCGAGAACTTGCTGAGGTAGATGATATCATATACACATGACGGGGATCAAAAATCATTGAAATCCTGTCCAGTTTTCCTCAGCTAGTAGATTGTGGAGCTGCTTTTTAACCTAGGTTCTCCAACCTACAATGCCAAGCTCCAATAGGTAAGGCCATTTAAAATCATCTCCAAATAAGGGTCTTATTTTTAAAGCAGTACTGGGTTAGTCATGTAGACCCAACTTTCACCCCTACACCACTGTGCATTACTGGTAGAGCTCTGTAATCCCAGAACATGAATGCAGACACAGTAGGGTCAAGGCTATACAGTCTCAAGGCCAGCCTGATCTACATGAAACTGTGCCTCAAAAACAAGTAAGCACATAGATAGATGATCGGTCGATCGATAGACAAATATAGTTCTAAATTTAACTTAATCACAAATGTGTATTGAGAACCTGTATTGCCAGAAACGACATAACTTATTTAAATAAAAAAAAAAAAACCTCACTGTCCAAAGCATTTTGAATGACATGCTTAAACACAACATGCCTCTGATGGTATAAAAACTCACTAAAATCTTTGTTTATTTCCAAATACACCCAAGAAAGCATGTTTTGTTTTGTTTCCTCACTATAGTTGACCTTTTCAGATGTACTGGAGTACAATGTTACATGTATTTATCCCAATGCTTCTAAAATGCTTAGATTTCCTGAGTGACAGGAATTGTCTTTTGTTATTCACTAGGAACTATTTTGACCGCACCAACATTTACATCACTGGAGTTAGGGAAGACTACTGTGGGAAAGAGGAACCGATTCATTCTATAAAAACTTCTAGGGCTGGAGCAATGGCTCAGTGGCTAAGAGCACTAACTGCTCTTCCAGAGGTTCTGAGTTCAATTTCCAGCAACCACATGGTGGCTCACAACCACCTGTAATGGGATCTGATGCCCTCTTCTGGTGTCTAAAGACAGCTACAATGTACTCATATACCTAAAATAAATAAATATATCTTTAAGAAAAAAAAAGAAAAAAATTTCTAGAAAGTATTAGCTTTGATGAATTTACACCTGCTAAATATTCAGGGTGGGTTTAAACAAAGAGGGCACACACCTAACCCACTGAATCACCTCACATGCTGCTCACCTGTACCCTCTAGACTCACAAACCAGTCAGCCTAATTGCTACCCAGGGGATCAAAGATGAGGCCACACTCTAGAATCAGTGATTAGCATCTGAAATTGAGGAATCCTACGGTATCTCTAGATAGATGATATCAAAACTGAACTGAATTAAGGACCTTCAGCTGATGCAGATAGATCACCCACTTACTTTACAGTGAGAAACTCTCACACATTCTGGTATTACATGTACCGAGGAGGAAAAACAGTTTCCCTTATCCTTTTAGAAGATACTAGTGTTTTTCTGCCCCCTGCCTCCAGCCCTGTGCATATGAAGGTGAGACATCACTTCTGGCATCAGTCCTTGCCCTCTACATTGTTGCCGAGTACTTTCCTTTTGCCATTGAGTGCATCAGACTAGCTGACCCATGAGTTCCTAACTTCATCTCCCATCTTGCTCGAAAGGCACGGCGATGAGATGCATGCTACCACGTCTAGCTTTACATGTAGACAGATACATATGTACTACCAGACATGGTGGTACAGCCCCGTGATCTCAAATTTGGGAGGCTGAAGTCGGATGATTGAGACTTTGAGGCCCACCTAACAAGACTTCCGTGTGTCTTTAAAAACATGGGCAGGACTGTACTTCACTGGTAGACTAACCTAAGCATCTGCAAGGACCTCCACTCAATAAACGGCTGGGGTGGGAGTAATGGGAGAGGGTAAGATAGAGACTAAGATATCTACTGATGAGACAACCTGGCTAAGATTAGCTTCAAAATAACCAGAGAGGAAAAGCAAATAAAAACATTTATTATTATAGCAATAACAAAAAATAACACTAATCATGAATAATAATAGTTTATATAAATAGTAATTATTATTAATTTTTTTAATTTCTCATAATGAAGTTCAGCCAGACATAGTGTTACATGCCTGGAATTCCACCACTTGGGAGGTAGAAGGAGGTGGATCTCTTTGAGTTAGAAAGCTAGAAGCCAGTCTAACAGCATACCAGGTTTCAGGCTACCTTGTCTTAAAAAAATAAAGGGGGGAGAGGGGTCTTAATGGCACATGTCTTTCATTCAAGCATTCAGGAAACATAGGCTGAGGATCTCTGAGGCCAGACCAGTCTATATGATAAGTTTTAGTGAGTTCCTATCTCAAAAAAACTATGTATGTACATATGAATATATGCACATAAACATCTTTACATCTCACCAAAAAGGCTTACTTCCAATGATACTAGCTTCAAGTTCACTAACCATATAGTATATATTATTGCTAAATAATGCACCATTTTAACTTTTGAACATTTTATTTATTATTGTTACACGTATGAGTGCTGTTGCCTGCATGTATATCTGGGCAACATATACGTGCAGTGTCCTTGGAGGCCGGAAGAGGGTGTCATATCCCCAGACATTGGAGGTCAAAGTTGTGAGCCATCCGGTGGGTGCTGGGAATCCCACCCAGGTGCTCTGAAGAATATCTACGCTCTAAATCACTGAGCTGCCTTCCAGCCCCACACTTCAGCATTTTAAAACCAAAACTAACCACTGGGCACAGCAGTGCACTCCTAAATACCTGGTGTTCAGGAAGCTGAGACAGAAGGATAACTTGGTCCATGAGTCCAAGCCTGCCCAGGGTAACATAGTAAGATCCCATAGCTCTTCTTTGTCATTGAAATTGAATTTGGGTAAGATCAAGGTACTGGCAGCTCACTCCTATAATCTCAGCATTCAGGAGGCTGAAGGAGATACACTGCCAGAAGTGTAAGCCACGATTATAGAATGTGACCCTGTCTCAAAACTGCAAACAAAAACAAAAAAAAAATAAAAAATAAAAATAAACAAACATGACTAGTACTATCACAGCACTGGTTTAAATCCAGTTGTTCCCAGACTCCAGGCCTTCCTCTAGTGTAAGAGAGATCTGAGTTAGATCCAAAGAAAGCACATTGCCAGTGTTCTCTAAAGACCCTAAGGTGGTAGCCAGAACTGCCAATCATCTGGAAAAGCCAGTCTGGAATTAGGCTTCATTAAGTATCTCCTACAGCTCATTAAAGCAGGGACTCAACAGCAGCAGCCACATCAGTGTGTGTCACAATGTTCTATACTGTCTGGGTCAACAAGCAGTGGTGACAGCCACCTCTGGCCCAGCCTTCCAAATACTGGTTCCGCTGTAAGCAGGAAAGAAAACATGAAATGAAAGTCAGACAGAGGCAGGAAGGGAGATAAGAAACTGCTAGTCTGCTTCCCTCAAATTATAATAGTGGATCCTTGGTTGTTCATAAAATACATTTTTGTTGTTTAAATGTCATGGGCATGGGTGTTTTGCACCATCTTTGTCTGTGCATCACATGTGCCTACTGTCCGCAGAGACCCAAAAGGAGTACCAGGTCCTCTGGGCACCCATGTGAATACTACGGATCAAACTCAGTGCCCTTAACCACTGATCCGATCCATCTCTCCAGCCCCCATAGGCCACACTTATACAAGATTCTGGTATGTAGACCTTCTCTATCCAAGTAAAATACAAGTTGTGCCATGTTTAAAAAGGAAAACAAATACTTTAAATCCTTTTTCAGAAGGAACCAGCAATTACAATTCCCTTAGCAATTATGATTTAAGTTAAACGGGTGTTGGTAAATAAAAGCAATATTTTTGGAGGTTTTTCCCCTGCTTTATCACTGTCAATATAACTGTACAATGTTTATACAGCATTGAAGCCAATAGAGGGAAATACTTGTGCTGCTTACCCAGTGTTTTCCGGCTCCTTTCCACTGCTGTCCTTCGAGTTTGTTCAAACATGGCCTCCAAGTCAAATGTGCGAGCTTTCTTCCCTAGGAGCAGAGCAAACACCACTGTGACCACCTTGCAATGAGCTGGCCAGAAGCTTTCGGTGCTCCAGCTTTACTGACGGATCAACAACCACTCAATGTGTCTACTTGATAGCATGTTTCCAAGATAGTGATAAAATAGTAAGGGGTAAATATATAAATTCACTATTACCCAAAATGCTTGAACCAGAAGTGTTTCAAGTATCAAGAGGTGGAGATGTTGTTTTATTTTGGAATATTTATACACAGATATTACTAGCTTAGATTCCCTAATTCAAAATATAAAACTTTTTTTGTTAGTAGTTTTCTACAGTTTTTCTAGTCTTGCTTCAGACCACAGATTAGCCTTCAATTCATAATCCTGCTGCCTCAGCCTCCCAAGTCCTGAGATTATTGCAGGTATCCACCAAAACAGAGCCAAAATCCAAAACTTGTGAGCACTAATATAATGTTCAAAACATACAAATTTCAGATTCTTAAAAGTAGGATTGTAAGCCTACTTAACATCAGCCAGCCAAATGTCCTGTCGTCCTCTAACCTAGCCAGATACCGACACTTTGAAACAGCATTGCTGTCGGGGTGCCTGAGAACCATTCATACTTGGATCCTTAGAACTGAGAAAATACCCTAGCACATGACAAAGCAACTCCTCAGGTAGAAGTAGTCTAGTATCACAGAGCCAGGGTTTGAGCCACAGACTGAATGCCTATGCCTATACTCTCTCAGCACTCAGAATACAAAAGTAGAACCACCGTAAGTTCAAGATCACCCATGTCTATGCAACAAGTTCAAGGTGAGCCTGGGATAAATAAGACCCTCACTCAAGAAGATGTATGTAAAATTAACAAAACAGAAAGATTATCCTAATTATTTAGCCCATTCTAATCAAAGAAACCCTTAAGTCAAAGATGTAGAGCATCACGAGCTTCCCAGTCTCAGAAGGAATAGAAGTACTGTACCTGACTTAAAGGCCGTGAGAAATACATAAGAAGTAAAGGTATTTGAAAGAGCTAAGAAATAGCCAGAAAGCAGAGAGCAAGAACTGTGTTGTTCATAGAATCAACGTCTTCACTCTAAACATGACAGAGCTACCAGATTAGAGCACATGTTTACACCTGATTTCAGCCCTTACTTCTAGAACAGGGAAATCAACTCAGCTTACATGAACTGATAACTTACAGAACTACCAGAAATAAATTTAGGGGGTTGTTTTATTTTTTGGCGCTGTGAGTGGAACCCAGAGCCTTATGCTTACTAGGCAAGAGCTTACATTGGACTAAACCCATAATCCTTTGTGTTGTTTTAAAATACTAAATTTATCGTGATTTGTTACAGAAGCACTTAAAATATATACACAACCGGTAACTATTTTTAGTCCAGTATCCTAAATAGAGTATAAAGTTCTCAAAGAACCAAACAGCAAGTATGAGAGGTGGAGCTGTAGAACTGGGCCTGATCCCCATAACTATGTCCAGAGTCCCTGCTGAGGAGGGAAAGGGTATAAATGGCAGGAAGAGACAGAACAAAGTTATGGGGACACTGAGAGGTAAAAGCTTACGTGGGAATGGGAGGAAGGGAACTGAGGAGAAAAGGTAGTTTCTGGTAGGTTAACTAAAACTAAGATGTCTGAAAAGGCCTCATGGAAACCTTGGTTTTTTTTAAAGATTCATTCAGTTTTATTTTGAATATATGTGTTTTGCTTACATGTGTATATATGCACCATGTGTGTGCCTGGTGTCTACATATACCAGAAAATGTTGGATTTTGATACTGGAGTTACAGTTGGTTGTAAACCCAGGTGGGAATTAACCTCAAGTCCTCTGTAAAAGGAGCCAGTGCCTCTAATCACTGAGCCATCTCTCCAGTCACAGTAAACTAATTTTTTAAATGTAACTTTTAAAGGAGTTTCAACAGAAATATTCTGCATAGGTGGACAATGCTTCTCTTAGAAGACATAGTTACATAGAAACCTCAGTGCCAGGAAGCCCCAGAGACTCCTAAAACAACACAAGCTATTGTCATTGCTCTTACTTGCCTATCACATAACCAGATGGCAAAACCTACTGCTGAAGACAAGACTCACTGTGGCTACAGCACAGAGAGAAATCAAGCTGAAACTGACCTGGCAGCTCCTCCCAGCTGGCTCACTTTTCATAGTGCCATAAATGTCAGGTAAGCCAGTGGGGAGAAAAGTCATCAACAGACTTACCCAGCTGTGGACTCCGCATGCTACAAAGCTGACCTGCAGGCAAGATGTGCCCACTGGTGAAACAGAAGCAGAAAGGCTATGAGATTAACCAACTCTTCTGATTGGATTTGAAGCATGATCCATAAAAGGAAATCCAGGCTTAGCACTAGGAGCCTAGTCAAAAGTCTACGACTGGGGAGCTCATAGTCTCAATGGTGGCAACCTGCCTTCTAAATATTTATAGATTAGCAATGCTTTCAACTTCAGTCGGAGAAATGTTTTCTGCAGTGGTCGATTCATAACTGGTCAAAGCACTTTGAATAAGGGACTGACTGCTGAATGCTCTGCCATAAATGAGCCATCTGTATCAACCCCTGTGACGTTTACAGTACACACAGAGGAGGGCATGGGAAGAAGGTAAGGGCCAGAAGACAGGGAGAAGTGACATGAAATCTGTCCTCTGGATGTGACATGGTCATGCTCTCTGGACTCACAGTAGCTAAAACTATCTTCACAAGACCTGCACAAAAAGAAGCCAGTTGCCGGGCAGTGGTGGCACACACCTTTAACTCCAGCATTTGGGAGGCAGAGGCAGGTGGATTTCTGAGTTCGAGGCCAGCCTGCTCTACAGAGTGAGTTCCAGGACAGCCAGGGCTACACAGAGAAACCCTGTCTCGAAAAACCAAAAAAAAAAAAAAAAAGCCAGTCAATAATTCCATCATGGACAGGGAAAGGGCTCATAAGGCTCCACCCCCAACTGAGGGACCTGTTCACAACTAACAGCAGCTGGAGGAGGGGAGACATTTCTCTTCAGGGATACGGTCAGAGGTACAGAGCCCACGTAAATGCAAGCAGCACTACCTGAGTGCAGAGTGAGTCCACTAGTGAGCTAGGGTGTGTACACGTGAAAGCTACAAAGAAAAGTCTCACCTACTAACATAATCATAGGCTACCCATTCCCCCACCCTTGAATAAGGATCCAAGGGGTTTTGTTCGTTTTCTAATTTTTGGAATTTTTTTTTCTAAACAACAACAAAAAGACAATCTCTAACCAGGTGCAGAGTACACCGTAAAATCTCAGAACTGAGAAGTTAAGAGGCAAAGGGGTCGGAAGCAAATGGTCATCCTCAGCTACATACAGAGTTTAAGGCAAACCTGGGCTATGTCAGGGCCTGTTTTAACAAATAAAAAGAAATAACGAAAAAATAAGTAAAGACATTCTAACTACATAGCCCAGGCTAGTTGCAAACTTGAAACCTGACTCAGCTACTCAATTAGACTCACGTATCAAGTTACTAAAGTTTTTAACAACTCTCTCAACAAAACAAAAAATAAAAATTATGTAGGGAAAAAAATTTAAGTGATACAAGTTCTCTGGGTAGTAAAATAAGTCAAGTTTAAAGCTAACAGTACAGCTCAGTAATGGGAAAGGTACTTAGCATGCAGGAAGCCCTGTTGAGTCCTACTACTACCAAAAATAAAATCATGTTTTGGATGAATACATGAAAATCTGCAAAATACTGTCTTAAAGAACAACATTACTCATAAGTATGATATTAAATTTTAATATGCGCCAGGCAGTGGTGGCGCACGCCTTTAATCCCAGCACTTGGGAGGGAGAGACAGGCAGATTTCTGAATTTCCGGCCAGCCTGGTCTACAGAGTGAGTTCCAGGACAGCCAGGGCTACACAGAGAAACCCTGTCTCGAAAAACCAAAAATAATAATAATAATATGCACCAGGAAATCTGAAAAACAGATTGTATTTGAAGCTTTGACTTCTTTTTCTTCGTAATTCTCCTAATTTTCTGAAGTCAAACAGAGGAGCTGGAGAGATGATTCACAGGTTAAGACAAGAACACTTTTTCCTCTTGCAGAGGACTTGGGTTTAGTTCCCAGAAACCACACGGTGGCTCACAACCATCTGTAACTCTAGTTCCATGGGATCCAGTGACCTCTTCTGGCCTTCATGGGTACTGCAGGCAAATGGAGCACAGGCATACAGGCAAAACATCCACTCACAAATATAACTATATACACATTTATCTTTTAAAAAATAAATCCACCGGGTGGTGGTAGCTCAGGCCTTTAATCCCGGCACTTGGGAGACAGAAGCAAGCGGATCTCTATGAGTTCGATGCCAGCCTGATCTACAGAGTGAACTCTAGGACAGCCAGGACTGTTACACAAAGAAAACTTGTCTCGAAAAAAAAAGAAATAAGAAAAAAAGGAGGAGTAGGTAGAATAGGAAGAAGAGGAGGAGAGAAGGCTAAAGGAGGAGGAGGAGAAAACGAGGAAAAAAGAAAAGAAGGAGAAAGAAACAGAAGAAATTAAAAAAAAAAAAGTAAATACTGTAACTACCCTTTTATGAACCCAAGAAGATAGTAAGTAGATGGATAAATGAAAGGTGAATGAATGAGAACTAGATACATCAGCGGGACATTTGTTCCCAAAAGAAATTACAGGACGATTTCCACCAATAAATGTCTTTCTCAGACTGGATCACGATAGCAATCCCTTTCAGTCAAGGTTTCCAACTGTCACCTGAACTGGTCTCAACAATTTAAATGGGACCGAAGCGATTCGGATTTGGCACGGCAGAAGGCGCCGGTCAAAAGCAGCAGCTCTCCTAACCTTCACTCGTAAGCCCTCTGCAAAGTCAAGCTGGGCTCTGTCCAGGGCGGTCACTCACCGAATCCTGTGAAGCCCATGGTGACCGCCAGCTGAGGGTCGGGTCCCGCCGTGTCTGCGCCTGTCACTAACGAGAAACAAAAGACAGACGGTCCGTCAGCGCGGCGCTCCAGCTGCCCAGCACAGCCCTCTACCCCGGCTGGCCGCGCCGAACCCACCTTCGCTGGACCCCGACTGCTCCATGGCTGCCCGAGCCCACAGCCTCCGTAGATGCAGCAGCCAGCGACTCCCGGCAAGCCTGACAGGAAGTGTCGTCACCGAGACCGCGTCCCCAAGAGCGGGCGGGCTGCTTGGGAAGGCAAGCTCTCGGACGCTCGCCCCCTAGCGGTGCGGAGGGAATGCTCCGACCAGACCGCTCCCCTATTCAAGCCATGAGAAGGTATAATTTGGGACTTCCCTAAAACCTTTTGGTGATTTCAGATGAATTCGCAAGCAAAGTCTTCGCACATTTCTAAGGAGAAGTCAACAGTATCTTGTGATTTGCATGCTGCTTTTATCTATATTCGTAATGTACTTGACGTACATGATGAAACTTCCACAGTTGCCCATCTTCTCTGTACCCTTAAAGAAACCACTATCTAGTTATAAAGATGCCAAAAAACTGAGGAGTTGCGTGAAATGTTTTAAGCGTTTGCTCTCAGTCACAGATTCCACTGAGTAAGGGATCCAAATGTTACATGTTACATAACTACTGTGGTTCCGATTTATTTTGGTTTCTTTACAACTCGGTTCCTAATCTATACTGTGAATTACCGGCACATCATTTATTTTAAAGTCTAAAACAAATACTTGGTTGAGCTTTTTGTCAGAGTCTTTATGTAACCCGTGGCTGGCCAGGAACTTAGAGATCCGTCTAGATGCTTCTACCTCCCAAGCTTTTAAAGATGTGTGTTACCAAGCCAAGTGAAAATATTTCATTTTCACATGTACCTAACTATTGTGGAAATGGTATAAACATGCCATACTGTGCACATGGAGATCAGAGAGCAACCTGAAGATCTATTCTTCCACCATGTCGGTTCTGGGGATGGACCTCAGTCACAACTTTAGTAGAAAATACATTTTCCTACTGAGCCTTCTAATCCATTCAAGAATGAAAATTCTTAGGCTGGAGAGATGGCTCAGTGGTTAAGAGCACTGACTGCTCTTCCAAAGGTCCTGAGTTCAAATCCCAGCAACTACATGGTGGCACACAACCATCCGTAATGAGATCTGATGGCCTATTCTGGGGTGTCTGAAGACAGCTGCAGTTAGCGGGGCTAGAGAGAGAAAGTGTCTGAAGATAGCTACAGTGTACGTACATATAATAAGTAAATAAATCTTTAAAAAGAAACAAAAAATTAAAAAAAGAACGGAAATTCTTTGATAAAGTGACTCCTGAGCTCCAGTATTGGACTCATGTATGTGGCTATGGTTCATCGGTTGTCTAATGCTTCCATTGTCCTTAGAGTAAAAGGCAAATTTATTGCTAACATGAGGCTGTGGACTTGTTGTTACTTAGCATAGACAAGCCTAAGGGTCTGTATTGGCTCTCCAGCACAAAAAGATACAAATTTAATAAAAATGTTAGCCTGACTTCCAAAACCTTTCTATTCCAATCTTGTCATTTTCAACATCCCCAGACATTCAGTGCAGTGAGTGACCTCAGAACACAGTCCTGAAGTCTCTAACTCTTCACCAATTCCTTGATCCCACCACCCCACCTCCAACTATCAAATTAAATCTCGCTTGCTTTGAAAGCATCTGTAGAACTTGGTAGGCCTCCAACTAAATAAGGTCCACCCACCACGTACTACCCTAGTCTTTCTTCAGAATACAATGGTTGGGCAGGCACTCTGAGTGTTTATTAAATGAATTAATAAAAAGAAAGAGTTGTGAAGGCAAGTTACTTTTCCTATGTGTGAGACGTATATAATTTGTAACAATGAAGTTTGGGTTTGCCTCAAGAGATTACTAGTCAAAAGTTACCCTGAACCTCAACCAGTAAGGTTAGTGTATTTTGCCTAAACTCAAATAAGTTATTGTTAGTGTTAATATTTCTTTTCTGAGCGCAGATAAGCAGCCACTGGGTACTGAGTAGAACTTTAGGAATGAGATTATGTAACCATAACCTTTAAGCTCATAAGTATCGATTTCAGTTCCTCAATTGTCAAGGAGATGAAATTTTGAGATACATGATATATTAAACTTTAAACTGCCAAGTAGTAGAGGGAAATGAAAACTAAAGAATAACTATCCCATCACCCCATTAGAATTGGTATTCATCACCAAAACCATCACTTTGAAAAGATGCTCTGCTACCAATAAATGATGACAATGATGCAGCTTCCACATTAAACTATTTCTGTTGTGTTTGTGTGAAACAACTTCAGAAACATAACTGTAAAGTATAATGAGAGGTTTTTATTTCAATTGGGAAAAAATGAATTTATTCATTAATCAAAACTGGAAGCCACCCAAGCAATGATTCCTGGTGCAGTCTGCAAACTAAGAGTGCCCATATGATCAAAACTCTTTTGCAAATAATCTAAGACACCAGTTGGGGGTTTCTTCACTGTATTGATTAATTTGACAGTTGAAGCAAAAGCAGTGGTGTGCTAAAATAGGGCACATTAGAATATTAGTTTTGCTGAACAATGACTCATCAGTCAGGCAGGGCCAGACAGTAAGCCATTTAAGGCTCTACCCTACTGGGCAAGAAGGAGCAAGGAACCAGAGCAAAGAAAGTGATTGATTGGCTGCAGTAGAGCTTTGGGTCATTCTGGTGGAAAGTCCTTACAGGCTAGATGGTGAATTAGTCAGGATTCTCTAGAGTCGCAGAACTTCTGGAATGTCTCTCTATACTAAGGGAATTTATTGTAATGACTTTGAAAAGTCCTTAGAGGTTAGATGGTGTGTTAGTCAGGGTTCTCTAGAGTCACAGAGCTTATGGAATGTCTCTCTATATTAACAGAATTTATTGTAATGACTTGCAGTCTGAAATCTAACTAACTCAGCAATGGGCAGCTGTGACTGGAACGTCCAAGAATCTAGTAGTTGCTCAGTCCCATGAGGCTTATTTGTTTCAGCTGGTCTTCTGTATAGGTTGGAACCCTGAAGAAGTAGGTTCCAACAGATATGCTAACAAGTAAGTGCAAGCAGGCAAAGACGATAAGTCTTCCTTCTTTCATTGTCTGTATGTAGGTCTCTAGCAGAAAGTGTGGCCCAGATTAAAGGTGTGTACCACTAGGCCTAGATGTGGAACTTTCTTTGTCCCAAGCTGGCCAAGATCTGCTTGCCTCAGTCTCCTGAGATTAAAGGTGTGTACTACCTTGCTTGGGCCTAAACTTTTCATAGCCACTATTCCTCAAGATCTCCATGTCAAGATCTGGGTCAGAAGCCTGTGTCTTCCATCCTCAAGATCTGGATCACAGGTGTGCCTTCCATTTCTGTATTGTAGTTCATTCCAGATGCAGTCAAGTTGACAAGAAGGAATAGCCATCACAGATGGTAATCCCTGATTGTTTAAAATAAAGTGTTCCTTAGGCTTACAGGATGGCCCAGTGGATAATTGTGTTTGTCACCTAAGGTTAACTACTTGAGTGCAATCCCCAGAGCCATGAGGTGAAAGGCAAGAACCAACTCCCACCTCTGACCTCGACATGCATTATGCCTGGGCTTATATGCAAGCACACACATACAGAAGATGCCATCAGAGCTCCCTGGGGCTGGAGTTACCAATAGTTATGAGCATCTATGTTGATAATGGAAATGGTCCCAGCTAGTGCTCTTAACCACTGAGCCGCTCAAGCCCCAAATTTTTCTTAAAAGGGTAAATAGTCTTTGAGGTTAGTTCTCTGTGATGGTTTGAATATGCTTGGCCAGGGAGTGGCACTATTAGGAGGTGTGGCATTGTTGGAGTAGGGTGTGGCCTTGTGGGAGGATGTGTGTCACTGTGGGAGTGGGCAATGAGACCCTCCTCCTGGTTCCTGAGGTAGGAACCAGTCTTGTCCTGTTTGCCTTCGGAACAAGATGTACAATTCTTAGCTCCTCCAGCACCATGCCTGCTTGGATATTGCCATGCTTCCACCTTGATGATAATGAACTGAACCTCTGAACCTGTAAGCCAGCCCCAATTAAGTGTTGTTCTTTATAAGAGTTGCCTTGATCATGGTGATTTTTCACAGCAGTAAAACCCCAAGACATTCTCAATTTTATTTTTGGAAACAGGGTCTCATGTAACCCAGACTCTTCAAACTCTCTTTGAAACTGGCCTTAAAATCCTGACTCTCTTGTCTCTGCCTCCCAAATGTTTGGAATACAGGCCACAATGCTAGGTTCAGTTCTCTGATTCTTTCCTTTATTTTTAGATTTATTTTATGTATACGAGTGTGTTGCCCGCATGCATGTATGGGTACCACATGTATGCCTGAGACCCTCAAAGTCTAGAAGATTGCACTGGATCTCCTGGGACTGGAGTTACAGGTGGTTGGGAGTCTCCATGGGGGTTCTGGGGCCCAACCCAAGGTCCTCTGGAAGAGCAACAAGTGTCCTTTAAAAAAAAAATATGTGTAGAGGTGTTTTGTTGCTTCTGTCTGTACACCAAGAGCATTCCTGGTGTCTGTAGAGGACAGAAGAAGGGATTAGATCCCCTAGAATTGGAGTTACAGACAGTTATACGTCAACATGTGGGTGCTGGGAATCAAAGACAGGTCCTCTGGAGGCGCTCTTAACCATCTGTCTAGCCTGGTCATCTGTTTCTCATGGGTGGAAAATATGACCATTTAGAGCAAATCAGAATTTTGTGGAGTGTACAGTGTGTGTGCAGATGTGTGTACCTGTTCATGTGTGGGGGTCAGAAGTCAATGGCAGGTGGTCTCTATCCCTCCACCTGATTTCTTGACACAGGGTCTCTTACAGAACCTGGAGCTCAAAACTAGTTGGCCAGCAAGCCCCAGTAAGCCCCAGGATGCATCTGTCTAGATGCCACTCTCCCAGCATGGGACTGCCCAGCTTCTTACAGGGGATCTCAACTCAAGTCCTTGCGCTGGATGGTAAGCACTTTACCAAAAGAGCCATCTCCTTCATCTGCTCATGTAAGAACACGGGGTGCCGGAGCTACTATAGTCTATACAGCCTTCTGATCAGTCACTTCTCCAGTAGGTGAAGCTGAGCCAGAGCAGAAACCAAGGCACTGGCAAGCAAACTGTTTTTGTGGTCACTATATTTACTTCTGGCACAAATCTGCTAAGAGGAATCACTTTCCCTTTGAGGTGACTTTAGGGAAGTAGCATTCATAAGGCTGTGACCCCTGAGTACCTCACCATGTATCATAAGGATTTCACATAACGTACTTCTGATAAGAATGAGAGAATGACTGAGACTGAAAACAACTAGTGATTGGGTCGTTATGTGTCTCATGAAACAGCACTTTATCTGCTAAACACTGTAATCACACACATACACGTAATTTTTAAAATAGAACTGGCCAAGTTGGACCATTGTGAACATCATTACTACGCAGAAATATTAGACCAACAATATTATATCATTCAATTTGTGTGGGAGAAATCACTCAAGCATCTATTTTATGTCAACTTAAAAACAACCACCAAGGGTCTGGAGAGACAGCTCAGCTGATAAGAGCATTTGTTGTTCTTGAAAAAGATCTGAATTAGGCTCTTAGCATCCACATAGTGGCCCCAAAACATTTGTAACTCAGTTCCAATGTATTCAATGCCTGCTTTTGACTTCCGAGGGCACTAGGCACACCTATTGTGGTGCATAAACATACACGCAGGCAAAACACCCATACCTACAAAGTAAATAAACCTAAAAATAAATAAAAATAACTACCAGGCTAGAACTGTGATCTACAAAATAAATTAACATGGGAGAACTGCTTGTTTTCAAATCAATCATAAAAGGTTTATTTTTTCTTACTCTATTAGATCCTTTGTTTTGTTTCATTTTCTCTAATGCCACATTTCTGAAAGGGTGTGTAGTACCTTGAAGTATGCATTCAGTAATATAGTCACATTGTCACATTATCATAGAATTGGTATCCTATATAAATGCAGGAAATATAAATATTTGTCTTTTTTTTTTTCTTTCTGAGACTGGGTTTCTCTGTGTAGCCCTAGCTGTCCTAGAACTCACTCTGTAGACCAGGCTGGCCTCGAACTCAGAAATCTGCCTGCCTCTGCCTCCCGAGTGCTGAGATTAAAGGTATGTGCCACCACTGCCTGGCAAATATTTGTCTTAAAATTAGATATATTACATTAAATATTACATTAGTTATGCAGATTAAGGGGCTGGAGAGATTGCTCCTTGTTTAGATTGTTCCCTGCTCTTTCAGAAGACTTGCCTGGTTTCCAAGCACCTACACTAGGCAGCTTACATCTCCTGTACCTTCAGGTCCAGGGTGTCAGATGCCCTGTTCTGTCTCTAAGAGCACACACACGCGCACACATGCATGCACACACATGACACACAGACACACAGACACACAGACACATAAATACAAATAAATTCTTGTTTTCAGATTAAACATAGGATCCAAAGTATCTCTCCTTCAGCAGTCTGATTTCCTGAAAACATATACAATTGACAGGGGTTAGCAGAGAGCCCCAGGACAGCAGTATTAAGAAAATAACAAAATTTGGGGAAGTCCAAGATTTTTTTTTTTAAATTGGGCTGGGTGTGGCAGATGACAAGTATAATCACAGCTACCATGATCCTTGAAATAGTGGTGGGCAGTTGCATATTTGAATTCTGTGTGGACTACATTGTGAGTTCAAGGCCAGCCTAAGCAATGTAGTAAAACCTAGTCTCACTACAAAAAGAAAAAAGAAAAAGAAAAAAAAGGACAAATCTATCTGCTTTGGACAGGTGGCTACCTTGCCTACTAAAGTGTCCTTCTGTTGAAAACAAAGCCTCTCTTCTCATTGCTCTATACACCATGGAATTCTGTATATACCCCATTAGAAAATCTACAACCAACCCCAATATTACAGTACTTTTTATTTTCTGCTTCTGAAAAAGTGTTGATCCCAAAAATGAAAGGAGAAAGATCATCATGGACAAATTAATGGAAACAAGAAATTAATTAAAACAAGCTATTTTATTCATGTACACTGGCTGCCTCTCCCTCAGGAGAGGTCAGATTTGGATGTGAGGGAGACAAGGCTTTTTATAGCTCAGGGGTAGGCTGCTGGGTTTTTTGTTTTTTGTTTGTTTGTTTGTTTGTTTGTTTTTTGAGACAGAGTTTCTCTGTGCAGCCCTTGCTGTCCTGGAACTCACTCTGTAGACCAGGCTGGCCTCGAACTCAGAAATCCGCCTGCCTCTGCCTCCCGAGTGCTGGGATTAAAGGCGTGCGCCACCACTGCCCGGCTAGGCTGCTGGGTTTTTTTTGTTTTTGTTTTTGTTTTTTAACAAAATCTCACCCATTTGATTTTACCAATGAAGACTTCAGAGCCAGATGCTGGGGTGAAAGCCTGCTAGCTCAGAGAGGCAGAGAAAGCACCCAGCTGACCATCTTCCTCAGCTGACACACCAGAAGCAATCAATCTCAATCTCTCTCTCTCTCTCTCTCTCTCTCTCTCTCTCTCTCTCCCTCCCTGCCCCCCCATTCATGGTTTTCTCTGACTCTTACTGTTTTTTTCTTAATAATCCTATGCTCACTTCCTGTCAACTGGTCGCTTGCTCTGCCTCTTGACCTATGGTTGATTTTATTTAATCCTGTTTACAACATTTAAGCAGAAAGCTCTTGAATTAAAGGTATATGCTAGCCGGGAGGCAGAGGCAGGTGGATTTCTGAGTTCGAGGCCAGCCTGGTCTACAGAGTGAGTTCCAGGACAGCTAGGGCTATACAGAGAAACTCTGTCTCGAAAAATAAAATAAAATAAAATAAAATATAAAGGTATATGCTGAGGCTGAGCCATACCATAACTAAAAACAGGTTTTCCCAGTAAATAACACATTATCAAGGTTCACAGTGTGATCAACTATCCTGAAACAGTAGGAGAATTACAAAGGGGGCATTTGGTGTGCAAAACAGGTGGGTTTATAGGCACGGAACAGAAGTATAACAAGTTAGTCCCTCCAGAAACAAAGACATGGTTGCAAGGTGGGCATGACAGGCTTGTCATAATGAGACAGGCAGAGGTGGTCATAGAACCTTTTTGTTTATTTGTTTGTTTTTTTGGAGACAGGGTTTCTCTGTATAACAGTTCTGGCTGTCCTGGAACTTGCTTTATAGACCAGGCTGACATTGAACTCACAGATTCAGCCTGCATCTGCCTACCAAGTGCTGGGATTAAAGGCATGCACGACCATCTCCTGGCCATATAGCCTTTTGAAACAAAGTGGAGTTGCAAGATGATTATAAACAACTTTTTGAAACAAAGATATAATTGCCATTCCTGGAACAGGTGGTACCGAACCATTTTTAGGTAAGGCTGGGGGGATGGGACATAGGTTAATCCTTGAGAAACAGAGGTTTGATCATAAACAGGAATGAACCTAGTTTGTTTTTATTTTAAGATGGCTTTTAAGCCTAACGTGGAGGCAGGCTGATTCTTCAAAAGGTCTCAGTACATAGCCCAGTCTGGCTTCCAAATACAAGTGTGTGCCTCTATGACTGGACTTCATGATGCATTTGTCACTGCAAAAGTGTATTAGTTTGATATTCCCAACAGTAGGCCTGATGCCTGACACAGTACATATTCGGTTTCCTAGAATTAGATGATCTGTTGAATGCATATCTTATTTAATATCACTCCTTGTACACTGAGATGAGAACAGATGGATTGGATGAATGTTCTCCCAAGGCAACAGAGAACAAAGGCATACAGCAAGAGCAAATACTTTTTTTCTTCTTCTTTTTCTTGAGACAGTCTCAAGTTTACTACAAACTTGAAACACAGGCGAGGGTGCTCTTCAACTCCTTACCCTACTGCTTCCACTTCCTAAATCCACTGGCAGGATCTATCACACAATACCTCCCTCCCTGCCTCCGTTTTGTTTTGTTTGAGACAGGATCACATTCTGTGCCATGCTATCTGGAACTCACCAAGTGAACTCACAGTAATCCTTTTGCCGCAGCCTCCTATGTATTAATAGGCGTGAGGCCCAACGCTGGCCTCCAACACAAAAAATTTCCACAATGATTGGCCACAAAGCCAATGACAGAGATACGCACATGGGAAAATACAAAGAATTTTTAATTCACCCCACTGTTTGAAATGCTGTGAATTTTTGGCTCACAGGTAGCCAGTTTCTAGAACCAGGGATCAATTTCTAAGTACTGTTAGAAGTCATTAGGGAACGACGGAAATGGATGTGTGCACTCTTAAGCAGAGGCAGTCGCCGCATTCCAAATTGGGGGTGGGGCTCAAGGCAAAGGATCAGCTTGCGCGAGGTCACCACCGCACAGCCGATCGCAAGGGCCCACCACCCCACTCCTGCACCGGGCGTTCCTCCTCCCTTTCCCTTCCTACCCCGCCCCTCCCTCTCCTCCAGTCCCCGCCCCTCTTCCCCTCCTCTCTTCCCTTCCCCAGGCAATTTACAAACTCAACTTTAGTCTCCTCCCTCATTCCTTCGCCAAAGTCCAACCCACAACTGCTTCCTCTTTCAGACCCTGAAACGGCGTCTTCAGGACCCAGGAGGACGAGCCGGAAGTGCGTCATGACCTGGCGCCCACTTATTCGTTTTGCGCGCGCGTCCCAGGGAGCGGTTTTGGACTGTCTTCGGTTTTCTCAAGCTCCTCCGCGCGTTTGGAGTATTTTTGTAACGCGGTGACCACGATTACCGACATGCCATCTGTGCTGGGCTCGATGATGGTGGCCTCTACGTCGGCCGCCTCCCTGCAGGAAGCTTTGGAAAATGCGGGGAGGCTTATCGACCGACAGTTGCAAGAAGACCGCATGTACCCGGACCTCTCTGAGCTGCTCATGGTGTCGGCCCCAAGTGAGTGATCGGTCCATTGGACGCTCTGGTTCCCCGCCAATGGATTCTAGTCTGATTCCCCTGTCTTAGTCCTTCTCTGTACATTGGTGCCCGCGCGGACATTCAGAGATTAGGGCTCGGTTTCTTGAAAATAGGACGAATTGCAACCACCTTTTAGTTTTTATTGTTTATTTTTTCTTGTCTACACTTTATTCACTGTAGATACTCGAAGAGGTAAGAGCAAGCTAATTAAGTCAAAATGAGAAGAATCTTCTGATCCAGATTCCATTTCTGTACATTTCTTGCTTCAATTATGAGCCACTCAGAAAAGCAAACGAGTTAATTTGGAAATCTGCCATGTTCTCTCAGAGTCATGTCATATGTGTAGAGTTAGTGAGTGCCGGGACTAACTAGTAAAGAAATATAGGAGTCAGAATACTGACTGACAGGGAGAGTAGAACTAAGTATATCTGCCAACAAAGGAGATAACTTGGAAGTATTTGCCTTAATTCTTAAAACTTGTAACCAGCTAAAGGTTTGTGGAGTTGCATTAGTTGCTACAAAATGTTTCTTGTGAGATGAAAGTTAGAGAAAAACAGAAATCTAAGATACAGATGAGACTTGCTGAGCAAAAAATGGGGGTAACTGAAACAGAATAATCAATGGAAAGTAGCCCAAAGTACATGTATAAAGACTTACTAAAAAAATCTATTAAGAGATTTTTAACCAGAAATACTAGAAGCAGCCAGGCATTGGTGGTTCATTTCCTTTAATCTCAGCACTTGGGAGGCAGAGATAGACTGATCTCTCTGAGTTCCAGGCTAGGCTGGTCTACAGAGGGAGCTCCACAACAACCAAAGCTACACAGAAAAACCCTGTCGTGAAAAACTGAAAAGAAAAATACCAGAAACCAAGATATTCTTTGTACTTGACAACTACTAGCAAATGAGCTTGCCTTATAAAGCTTGTTAGACCTATTAGCTGCTATTGTCTTCACTTGTCTCCCATGCTTTGCTTTGCTTTGTGGTCCTCTCAAATGTGTAATTTCTTTAATATACTTTCCCCTCACACTAATCTCTTTTCCTTCTAGCATTTTTCCCCCTCTCCCTAACAGATTCCTCCCAGACAGGTTTTCTCTGTGTTGCCCTGGCTGTCCTGGAACTCAGAGATCAGCCTGCCTCTGCCCCTGAAGTGCTGGGTTGAAGGCATGCACCTCGCAGCCTGGCTCCATCCAGTTCTTAGTGAAAGACTCTAGTAATAAGTCAGGCATGGTGGTACATGGCTTTAATTTCAGTGCTTGGAAGGCAGAGGCAGGAAAATCTCTTTGAGTTTGAGGTCAGTCTGTACTACACTATGAGTTCTGGCCTGACCAGAACAATAAAGTGAGACCCTGCTCCAAAAAAGAGGAAGGTTTTAGTTGCTTTGAAATTCTTCTTGACCATTTACACTGTCACTGTCAAAGAAGTTATTCCTCCCTTTTGTATTTTCATTTCCCGTGTACATTGTTCTATTGAAATTGTATTTTAGGATTAAGATTTATTTTTAGAAAGAACCCAGTGGAGGGGTGAACAGTTATGTGAGTGAACCATGTTGGGGCAGGCATACCCATGAGCGTTCAGCCATGGCAATCAGTATTTTTTTTAAAGGTTTATTTATTTTATGTATGTGAGTACACTTGCTGTCTTCAGACCACAAGAAGAGGGCATTGGATCCCATCACAGGTGGTTGTGAGTCACCATGTGGTTGCAGGAAATTGAACTCAGAACCTCTGGAAGAGCAGTCAGTGCTCTTAACCACTGAGCCATCTCTCCAGCACAGTAATCAATATTTAATGTCAGTTCCCCTAAGGTCCATGTATTCTAAGCTAGGCTCTGATAAGGTGCCTGGAATAATTAGGTTGTCTGTCAGGCCTAGTGTTCAGTGTCCTGAAGGACAGGTCGAGTAGACCAGCTCACTCTTGCCTCTAGGTTCTGAGTCATAGAGCAAGAGGTAGGAAGCACAAGAAGAATTCTTTATTGAGAGCAGTCTGGATCCCCATCAACTTCCAGTGATGTATTGCATTATCAGTATTTGTATGTGATGTGTTGGTCTGGGGGAGAAATCTAAAGAGGAAAAATGGCTTGTTTGATTTGAACCTTGTTTTGTTGTTTTTAGGACAGGATCTAATGTAACTGGGGATGGTTTCTAACTGTAGTCAGGGGTAACCTTGAAGTTTTAATCCTCTCAAGAGCTAGGAATTCAGGAATATGCCACTCTGCTCAGCTAGGAGTCATACCCAGGCATTCATGTCTGCTAGACAACACCCGCTGAGCTACAATCCCACTCTTGATAACTTTCTCTCGTTTTTGAAACCAGTAACTGTCCCATCTGTAACAGTGAGCTTTCTTAGGTCCAGTGTGTGACAGGTTAGAACTCCTTCATTTCAGAGGCATCATGAGTACTAGGGTGACTTGACTTGCTTATCTATTCCTACTTGATGAGTGGTACTTTATTGTTGTATATAAATGCATCGTTTTTGTCTTTTTTGTAGACAGTCCCACAGTCTCTGGAATGTCCGATATGGATTACCCCCTGCAAGGACCAGGTTTACTGTCAGTACCCAGCCTTCCAGAGATCAGCACTATCCGAAGAGTTCCACTCCCTCCTGAGCTGGTTGAACAGTTTGGACGTATCCTATTGCCTTGTATTTAGCTATCTGATAAATATTAGCTTAGTCGTTTTCATTATCATAATTCTTATTCTATGTTTATATAATGTTTATAAGTTATTTAAGAGTTTTCTTTTAGAGCCACAGGTAAAGCTCATTTGTCTAGCATGCTTGAGACCCAGCTGTTTGAGCCTTTCATTCTCAGCCTTACATGCTGGTGTATACCTGTAATGCCAGTACTTGGGAGGTTGAGGCAGGAGGATTTAGCGCTCTTGTGGCCTACCTTTCTTGAAAATAAGAGTGCCTGGGTAGTTTGTTTTCTTTGGGCATGCTGGTGCACACTTTTTTTTTTTTTTTTTGGTTTTTCGAGACAGGGTTTCTCTGTGTAGCCCTGACTGTCCTGGAACTCACTCTGTAGACCAGGCTGGCCTCGAACTCAGAAATCCATCTGCCTCTGCCTCCCAAGTGCTGGGATTAAAGGTGTGCGCCACCACTGCCTGGTGCAGGACAGAGAGACAGAACTACATAATGAGTCCCTGTCTCAAAAAAAAAAAAAAAAAAAGAAAGAAAGAAAGAAAGAAAGAAAGAAGGAAAAAAAGGAATGGATGGATGGGTGGGTGGGTGGACTAGTTGGCATGGGTAAATATGGTGGTACATGCCTGTCTCCTCAGCAGTCATGAAGATGAGGCAAGAGGATTGCAGCTTCCAGGCTAGCTTGAGCTAACAGTGAGACTGCCTCAAGAAAAAGGAAAATTGTTGACAACTGGAGAAGATTCAGCAGTTAAGAGCATGGGCAGGCTGCTCTCGTAGAGGACTCAGATTATAGGCCCAGCACCTACTTGGTGGCTCACAGCTGTTGGTAACTCCAGTTCCAGGGGCTCCAATGCCCTCTTCTGGCATCCATGGGCACCAGGCATGCAGATGGTATGCAAATAGGCATGAGGACATACACATGTTAATATATATTTGTGTGTGTGTGTGTCCGCGCGCACACGCGCAACTTTTTTTTTTTTTTTTTTTTTTTAAGCAAAGGGGAGAGGAAAGAGAAAACAAGGAAGCAATGTGGACAGGAGCCTCATGGGTGCCAGGCAAACTCTATATCACTGAGTGGTAGATCTACAACATTTTAAATCATTAATCAAAAGTATTTAACAAATTGAGAGAGAAAAAGAAAAAAAAAAAGAACTCTTTGCACCTTACATTCGTGCTTCAGATATGCAGTGTAACTGCATGATGGGTGTCTTTCCCCCTATCAGCAGAGCTTGGCTTACGATTGACAGTGACATATTCATGTGGAACTATGAAGATGGGTATGTATGGAAGGCTGGTTGGGATTCTGCTAACCTCCACTGCTTGTTGCATCTCTTGTTCTGCCAGTGCATACCAGTCATCTGAGGGCATTGGAGTGTGGGTTTGGGGCCTAGGGAGATTGCTTAGTGGCCAAAGTGCTTGCTTTATAAACAAGAGCCTGCGCTCAGATGCTGGGGTCTTACTGGCCACTGGTCTAGCTGAAACAGTAAACTCTAAGGTTGGTGAGAAAAATTGTCTCAAAAGTAAGGTAGAGAGTGGAAGAAGACAGCCAACATTGACTAACCTCTGGCTTCTATGTATGCACACACACTAGCCCACTCATGCACACTCATTCACACATGTGGATTCTGTTTGTAGCAATTTCTTGAACAATGTTCTAGTACTTCCGGAGCCTACTCATGGCAAGCACTCCACGGAGCTACATTCTCCAATCCAAAATACTGCTCTTCTCTTTTTATTTGTTTTTGTTGGTTGGTTTGCATGTTTGCAGTCCTGGGGATTAAATCTAGTGTCTCATGCGTGCTGGCAAGTGTTCTCTCATTGAGTGATATGCCCAGCTTCCAAAGTACTTCTCTTAGGAAGGAAGCATTGATTCCAAGTTCATAGTCTGTAGAAAGATTATACATTGGTATTTTTGAGCTAGTATTTGGCATTTTAATTTTTTATTATATTTCTTTTGGTGCACATATGGGGGAAGGTAGGTTTAAGTGCATGGGTGTGTGTACCACAGTATACATGTAGAGACCTGAAATTCTCTTTCTACCGTGTGGATCCTGGTGGTGGTCCCTTATTTGACATTTTAAAGACTTTTTCCTTGCATTTCTATGGACCAGGAATCTGATAATTAATGAAATGACTATTTGGTTGTTTTATGGTTTTTGACTTTGTGTGTAAATTAAATATATAGAATATATAACAGCCAAAGTCAGTGTTCCTTAGAGTAGTACAGCGATCTGGTTGCTTGCTCACTTGGCTTAGAGGTAAGTTTGTTTTACTTGCACTTCGTATTTCAGTTACTCAGTCCTACTTTGAGTCATCTATGTTTTCCTTATTGAGATAGAAATGTCATAAGAAGAGCCCATGTAGCTAAGCTGTTACTCTGGCACTGAATAACTGCTCCTTTTAGAATCATGCATGTGCACGTGAGCACACTTTCAAAATACTTAATGACATCAAAATTGATACCATATGACCACTTACATTCTGTAGAAAAGATCCGTCCAGTTAAAACTAGACATTCCTGTGGGGGTTTTAGTCATAATAGCAATGATCTGGGGTTGTGATTGCTCTGAAAGGTCTTCACATGAGCGGCATTATTACTTGTCAAATCTAACATGCATTCATTTAACAGATACTTATATTTGTTAAATAATATAACAAATTATTACCCTTTGGCTAGGGTACCATGCCTTTATTATAGCAAGAGTTGGCTTTTGGATTTGTTGCTGTAGTAATCTCAGTAACTTGGATTTGAGTTCCTTTAGAATTTCCCTGTGTTAGGATGAAGAGTTAACACTGAGCTTCCTGAGCTGCTTCCTAGAATCCTGCCCCTGTCTTAGCAGGAGGCTGGTGTTGACTTCATAGTCATTGCTTGCATCCCTGTTGGGCAGTTGTTTAGAAGGCAGTACACCTTTCCCTGTTTCTCTAGCTTAGCCTTACACTGGTCTGTATGCCTGGATATTAATTTTTCCCTCATTTTTTTTTTCCTGTTTTAGGTGTTTAGTCTATCTATTTTTTTTCAACTAAGAAAGAGCATTCATTGTAAATAGGATTTAATATGTGTATATGTGTAAACATGCTTTCTTTACTTTTGGGCAGAGGTGACCTTGCCTATTTTGACGGACTCAGTGAGACAATTCTTGCTGTGGGGCTTGTGAAACCAAAAGCTGGTAAGAAGTAAAACTATCAGAATGAGATTATAGTTGTACGGTCTCCCAGTGTTTTAGCTGAACCAGAAAATTCTTACTCTAACGCCTGGCAGTGGCCACTCTGCTTTGGTCTGTATGAACAAGTTTTTTCCAATAGTGTTTGTCACTTTGTGTCCAGCTCTCTTCATTTAGTATGAGTCTTCATAGACAATATATGTTGGCTGTATCTGAATTTTCTTTTTCAGCTAGGTGTGGTGGCTCATGCCTTTAATCCCAGCACCGGGTTTTGGGGGGGGGGGGGGGGGAGAAGCAGCTCAATGTCTTCTTCAGCTAAAATACAATATTTTTTATTTTATTTATTTATTTATTTTTTTTGGTTTTTCGAGACAGGGTTTCTCTGTGTAGCCCTGGCTGTCCTGGAACTCACTCTGTAGACCAGGCTGGCCTCGAACTCAGAAATCCACCTGCCTCTGCCTCCCACGTGCTGGGGTTAAAGGTGTGCATCACCACTGCCCGGCTTAAGACACTATTTTTAAATGACTGTTTCCTGAGTTAGTTTTTCCTACTCTTTATGTACTTTAATGCTTTAACATAGTAATATTTAAACATCAGAATTTGCTGACCTGGATTCAGACTTTACTGTTTAATTAGGAGCTCACTTTAATGGTGAAACCACATTTTATTCATGCCTAAATGCTAGGAATTTTTCAGGAGATAATTAGCCTTTGTCTGCTTTGCCATAGGCATCTTTCAACCTCATGTAAGACACTTGTTGGTTTTGGCAACCCCTGTGGATATAGTAATTCTTGGACTCAGCTATGCTAATGTACAAACAGGTATGGTAACCCTCTCATGTGCTAGGTTTTATACAATAACACTTGTGTTGAAGATCAGTATTATGATGTTTACAATACCAGATCCTCATACTAGTTTGAGTTTGTTTTTCCTTGGATATTTTACTGTGTGATATATCTGTGTACTCTAGATGCAGTTTAAGATGAATTACCAAATTATCTTGAGTGAATCTTTGCATGCGTGCGTGCGTTCATGTGTTGCTGGGAATTGAGTTCAGGCCTTATGTTTAAAATACAAGCACTTTACTACTAAACAGTGTTCCTGACCAATGTGTTAAACTTTTTTTAAATATTTATTTGTATTTTATACGTATGAATGTTTTGCCTGAGTGTGTGTGTGCGCGCGCATTGTATATGTGCCTGGAGCCTGAGGGGCCAGAAAATGCAGTTAGATTTTAGACTTTAAGTTACGGGTGTTTGTGAGCAGCCGTAAGGGTGCTGAGAACTGAACCTTGGTCCTCTACAATAGCATCAAGTGCTCTTTAACCATTGAGTCATCTCCAGCCCCTAAAGCTTTTATGGTAACTTATAAAATATGTAATTTGGGATATTTTAATAAGAATTTAGTAAAATTGCCAGTGTTCAAGATAATGTGAAAATCATTTTAATCTTTCAAGAAGCTAAGAAACTGGTTTTTCTTGTTGCAAACATACAGGCTCTGGCATTCTTAATGACAGTATGTGTGGTGGCATGCAGCTGCTTCCAGACCCTTTATACTCTCTTCCCACCGACAATACTTACCTTTTAACAATCACTTCCACGGATAATGGCAGAATTTTTTTGGCTGGAAAGGACGGCTGTCTGTATGAAGTAGCGTACCAAGTAAGCCTTCCTGTTTACAAACTTCTTTTGTCTTCTGCTCAGAAGTAAAGGAAACGAAAAGCTTTTCTTTTAATTTTCTAATGGCATAGCATATATTATTGGGGGACTATTCAAGCAGAAACTTAAAGTAGAGTCTTCCATTACTGCTCCACACCCATAGACCCAGTCCTTCCTAGGTAAAAGGCGGTTTTCTTGGCAGGACAATTGTCAGTATTCTAGAACTCGGCTCAGAGCATTTTAACTATTAGACACACAGTGTGTCTCTGAGCTGCATCGTCAGCTCTGCCACATGGTAATCCGACTGGTGTATGTTGTTAAAGGATTCTTCATTGGTATATGTGTATTGATACACATGTAAATACCTGTGTACATGTATTTGTGGATGTACAAGCAAACTGTACCCTTTCATAAATGTGTGTTCTTACTTAGGTTACTGTTACTTATCTTCATAATTGGCTTTTCATTGAATTATGTGTCTTGAAAGTAATTTGTTTTATTTAGTAGTTTTAATTACAAAATAAAACTGAGGTAGTTTTGAAAAGTATGTTTCAGTGTGTTCACAATCACTGGTGAAGCATGGACATTTGCAGGCTGTAATAAACCTGGATACAGTTGTTACGTTGTGTGGCATTACAAGTGTTTTTCCTCCAAGGCAGAAGCAGGCTGGTTCAGTCAAAGGTGTAGGAAGATAAACCACTCCAAGAGCTCGCTCTCCTTCCTCGTGCCTTCCTTGCTGCAGTTCACCTTCTCAGAAGATGGTGAGTAGAAAACACATTTGCCAAGTCAAACAAAACTTGCATGTTTCAAGACTTAACGTTTGTCTCGAAAAACCAAAAAAAAAAAAAAAAGACTTAATGTTTTCTTCAGAGCTTTTCATCCGTATCGTATTAAATTGCATTTGTTATATGTCTATGAAGTCGCTTAAAGACCAGAGGCATTATAAAACAGAAAAACATGGATTTTTATTCTAAAGTTAATTATTTCGTAAAAACTTGGGTGGTTCCTGGATCACACATCCAAAACAGCTTCCCTACTTAAACTAAAAGGTGTGTGTGTGGGTCTTGTCTGTCTGCAAAAGTAAAAGAGACTAATCTGCATATGTGAATAAGGTTCAAGAACAAATTCCTTATTAAGCTTTATATCCCTGAGTTTTAGTGGATGTAGAAACAGAAGCTTGTAGGATTAAGGTGTGGCTCACCACGGCCTGGCTAGAAAGTGCTCCTGACCACTGAGTTGGCCTACCTAGATGTCTTGCCTTGTTTTTATTGAAAAATTAGGAGTGTAATAGTCTTTGTGTTTCTAGCATATAGTAAATAATTTGTTAAGTATTACTAAATAAAGGAATAATCTAAATTGGGCATAGTGGCACATACCTCTAACTTTAGTTCTTGACAGGCAGAGACATGATAATTTGTACATTCAAGACTAGCCTGGGCTGCATAGCAAGTTTAAGACAAGCCAGAAGTGCACGGTGAGACTCAGTCTCAAAAACAAAATTTTAAAGAGTTAAAAATTCACTTAGAAGCCAGAATAAGTTGCTTTTGTTTTAAGACAAAACAAAATGTCTCTTTAGCCCTGACTGGCTTTGTAACTCCTGTATTCCCCAGACTCTAAGCCGTCCTTGTGCCATAGCCTTCTTCAAGCTAGGATGGCTGGAGAGCAGCATCCAGTATCTTGCCTAACAGTGTACATTATTTATGACACCCTTGACCCTGTCAGTATTTGACATCTTTGTCTAACCTCATTGTTCCTGGGTTGGTCCTTATGCAGATATTCTAGATTATAACAAACAAGCAAGAGAGCAGAAAGCCCCTGAGTGCAAATCCTAATGCAGCAGTTTTAATTTGTTATGAATGGACCCTGTGTTCAATTGATGATCCTTAGGGTTGGGTTTTCTTCTCTGGTTTTACTTTTAGATCCTATTGTGCAAATTGAAATTGATAATTCCAGAAATATTTTGTATACGCGATCAGAGAAGGGAGTGATACAGGTAAGCGTGCATGATCGCTGCCATTTAAGATTAGAAAAGCAGTCCTCTCTTATTTTCTATTTTTTTCTTGGTTTATTTGTTTACATATCAAATGTTGTTGCCCTTCCCGGTTTCCCCTCTGCAAACCCCCTTCCCATCCTCCTTCCCCCGTTTCTATGAGGGTGCTCCCCCATCCCCCACCTACTCCTGTTATCTTCAAATTATAAAAAAATTATTTGTTTTATGTGTACAAATGTGCATATGCATACCTCTGTGGCACAGCCCACACGTGGAGGGTGAGAATAACTTAGAGTCAGTTCTCTCTTTCTGCTGTGAGATCCAGAGATGGAAGTCAAGGTGTGAGGCTGGAGTGGCCAGTGCCTTTAGCCAGTGAACTATCTTACCGTGTACACCCTTGTGTTATAAGGGAGATTTAGGTATTCAGACTTCCTGTGAACTGTGAACTTTGTTGTTGTTTGAGACAAGTTTTCATGTAACTCAGACTGGCCTTAAGTTTGTTCTGTAGCCAGGATGACCTTGAACTCTTCTCCTGCCTCTCCCTCCCAATTGTCTTCATTGCTCCTGTGTCTCACCGTGCCTGGCTTCATCTGTATGCCTTTTCAAATAAACACTTCAAACCATTTCTTAGGCCATTTTTTGTTGTTTTTTTGTCTTAGTGAGATTTCAAACATTTTAATGTTTAAAGAGGCCAACCTAACTTTAATATAATGTATATGCTATGTAATTGTGTCTAAAGGAGAATACTTTATTCCCAGGTTTATGATTTGGGCCATGATGGACAGGGGATGAGTAGAGTTGCTTCAGTTTCACAGAATGCCATTGTCTCTGCTGCTGGAAACATTGCTAGGTAATGTGTACTTTACTTTCAGAGTTTCATTTGCAAACATATTTATGCTGTTTATCTATAATATGTATAGTATATATCATATGTTATATATTTATTTAATATATAATGTGTGTATATTATATACTATACTAAGGTTAAGTTATTCCTTCAGACATCTCTAAAAGATTATGAATGGTTAAGGAGCATCACAATAAGTTGTGTTTGAAACCTTGTTGCTACAGACTTGTTTGTTTGAAACATAAAGTTTCACACTGAGTGAAATACATACTGTGTTTTGCCCTCTTGGACTGTTTTTTCAAAGGCACTAGGAATCAAATCCAAGGTTCCCCTTAGACTAGGCAAGCGCTACCACTTAGCCCTCTGGCCCTTTCCTGAAATGTTAAGCTCAGGTTCTTTGCAACAAATACTATAGACATTATAACACGGGTCCTCTCAGGCCTACATGGTACAAATTAGAATTTCATAACTGTAATAGCCTCATAGAATTCATGATAAAACTGAAACTAAAGGATACAATGGGTTCCTTTGGCCTCTTAAAGGGCTAGAACCCAGTGTGGAGTCTGAGAATGCTGAATGATTGTTGCCAACTTCCTACATTCCTTAGTGATGTGCGGACCTTCTCCTCACTGTATAACAGGATTCACACGGTCTTTGGTGGTTTGTAAAGAGGGCTAGTCTTAGAACTCTATGTATACTGTACTTTTGCTATTTCCTACTGCTACTATGTTTCTTTCGAAGGAATTAATCTTATTTGTTGAGATGGGGCTATATTTGCCCATCCTGGAACTCACTACATTAATCAGGCTGGCCTCAAACTCACAGAGATCCACCTGCCTCTGTCTCTACATACTAGGATTATGGGCATGAGCCACCACACCTGCCTCAGACTTGACTTTTTGTGAATTAGAAATAAACTTCAGTTTTTGTTTCTTAAAGGACTATCGATCGTTCGGTTTTTAAGCCAATTGTTCAGATAGCTGTAATTGAGAACACTGAGTCACTGGACTGTCAGTTACTGGCTGTCACTCATGCAGGTATGCTTGCTTCTGGAGCTGCTGTTCTACCAGTCTTCATAATACTTGGATGGGAAATTTATGGCTAGAACTGTTTGACTCCTTCATTAGTTACTAAGATGTGTTGAGAATTCTTTTTTAGTGGGAGATACTGTTTTCTCTCCTAATATTATGCGGCATAGCCAGACCTCTAAAGTGAAGTAGCTTATGTTTAGTGACAGAACCTTAACACAGGTTAGAGACACAGGTTCCCTTGGCTTGTCTCAAGTTCCTGCTACATAAATACACCGAGTCACTGCTCAGTTCTAGACATTTTCTAGAAATTTGTTTAAACAGCTAGTCTTATCATTGTAGGCCAATGAGGACATTGATGTGTGCTTTTGCAGAAGTCTGTGTGGACTCTCTTCAGCACACATGTACTACTTCACATCCTTACTCATGCGTATATTTACCTCCTCACCAGGTGTGAGATTGTATTTCAGCACTTGTCCGTTTAGACAGCCATTAGCTCGGCCCAATACATTGACACTGGTTCATGTCCGTTTACCACCTGGATTCTCAGCATCTTCAACAGTGGAAAAGCCTTCAAAAGTACATAAAGCACTTTATAGTAAAGGTAAGTTCTGAAATGCTGTAGGATTTAAGATTTTTTTTTTTTAAATGTGTATGAGTATTTTGCTTATGTGTATCTTTGCACCATGAGCATGTCTGGTGCCATTGGTGGTCAGAGGAATGCACCAGATCTGGAACTGTAGTGTTTACAGGTGGCTTTGAGCTGCTCCTTGGGAGCCCAGGTTCTCTGCAAGAGCAATGAGTGCTTTTAGCTGCTGAGCCACCTTACTGAGCATCACTACCACCACCTTTTTTTTTTGTTTGTTTGAGACAGAGTCACACCGTGTAGTCCTGGCTGGTCTAGACCTCTCTGTCGACCCGTCTGTGCTTGAACTTTCTGAAATCTGTGTCTGCGTCCTAAGTGCTAGGATTAAAAAGGCGCACCATCACACCATGGTTTTCTAACGTGATTGTTTAATACCTGAGCTTTCTCTTTGTAAGAATGTTTTTCAGTAACTAATACTGTGTATCATCACAGCACTCTTTAAATTATAACGTCATTGTCATGATTATTCATGATTGAACTGTAATCTTCTAAAGTATAAAAATCAGTGGCTATTAGTTTATTTAGACTTGTACAGTGATCACCACTGTCCAACTTGAAAGTATTTTCCTCACCCAGAAAAAGGCCATGCCCACTGGCAGTTGTTCTAGCCCTGGAAACCTTGGATATCCCTTTCTTAATAATTTGTCCACTTTGGACATTTTATATAAATAGAAGAATACATGACTGGCATTGAGTTGCACGATGCTTTAAAGGTAAATGATGTCAGGATGGGTATTAGCAGTGTGTCTCCAGTTTAAAAAAATTGCGTGCGTACAGGTAGGGATACTTGTTTGTAGAAATGAGAGGACAGCTCTAGGGAGTGGGTTCTCTCGTTCAACCCTGTGAAATCAAGCCAGCTTATCAGGCTTGACAGCCGGCACCTTTGCCTGTTGAGCTATCTCACTCCTAGGTGCTGGGACTACAGGCAAGAACTAACATACCCTGTGCTCCCTTTTTATTGTTGAACAATGTTTATTTTTGGAAACCATTCATTGTACCGTTTCTACTTTGTATTGTGAATTACCCTGTTCCTGTAAATGCTTGTGTTCAAGCTTTTTGTTTTTCGGTTTTTCCAGACAGGGTCTCTCTGTGTAGCCCTGGCTGTCCTGGAACTCTGTAGACCAGGCTGGCCTCGAACTCAGAAATCCACCTCCCTCTGCCTCCCGAGTGCTGGGATTAAAGGCGTGCGCCACCACTGCCCGGCAATGTTCAAGCTTTTATAAGGACATCTGTTTTCATTTCTTTGGGATTGAAATCGTTGGGTCATGAGGTCGCTTTGGTTTACCTATGATTGACTCCTAGGCTGTCTTTCAAAGTAACTAGGACAGCTAACATTTTTGCCCGTTGTGTAAGGTATACACACTTTGCCTAATTCGTGCCAATACTTGTTTTTGGTTTATTTCCATCTTAATGGAAGTGAAGTTGTTTTCATCTGATTGCTAAAGATGTTGGGCCGCTTTCCATGTGCTTACCAGCCACCTAACCTTTCTCCTTTGCCAAAAAAAAAAACCAAAAACCAAAAAACAAAAAAAACCCAAATAGTTCCAAGCCTTTACCTTTATTTCTCTTAATTGAATTGAGAATTCATTTATATTCTAGATATAGGTCCCTTATCTAAAGAAATGATCTGCTGACATTTTTGGCATTTGTGGATTGTCATTTCATCTGACTACCTCTGTGTACTTTATCATTTTACTGTTAGATTTAGTAGGGTTTTTTTTTCCTTCTAATACTAAAAATGTATTCTGTGTTGGTCTATGTGTGTAGACACATGTCTATCCTGTGATGAAGTCAGAGGACAACATCAAGGAGTTCATTCCTTCCTCTCTCAAGTAGGTTCTGGGGTCAAACTCAGGTCATCTGTCTTGTGACAAGAGCTTTATTTGATGAGCCATCTTGACAGTTGTATTAGTAATTTTTTTTAAAGATTTGTTTATTATGCATACAGTGTTCTGCCTGCATGTATGCCTGCAGGCCAGAAGAGGGCACCAGATCTCATTACAGATGATTGTGAGCCACCTTGTGGTTGCTGGGAATTGAACTCAGGACCTCTGGAAGAGCAGGCGGTACTCTTAACCTCTGAGCCATATCTCCAGCCCTTGTTAGTAATTTTTATATATCATCTAAAGAAATGTATTTGTTGGCGTGTTTTTTTTTTTTTTAAAGGTTCTGCAGGTCAAATCCAGAGCTTAGTGCCTGCTGAGGAAGCTCTATGACTGCTTCCAGCTACATGCTTAACCTCCAGGAAGGGATTTTATTTCATTCTTTTGCTTTGGATATGGTTTTGTGAACATTGTTTGTTTTTTTAAAAATCTATCACTATTGGATTGTTTCTGACATTGTCTCAAGTGAATTGCCTATATATATACACACATTTATACACATACACACAGTCTTTGGACTCAGTTCTGCCTATTGACCTATATATTTCTGCTTAAGCCAGCCACACAGTTTTGATCACTGTTTGTAGTAGGTTATGTTTGTTACTAGGTCTCATTGTTTCAGGCAGGCTAACCTTGAAATCATGATCCTCCTGAGAATGTAGATTAGTCATACACCACACACCTTTTGTTTTCCTCTCTCTCTCTCTCTCTCTCTCTCTCTCTTCCTTCCCCCCTCCCTTTCTCTCTTTCTTTCTCTCTCTCTCTCTCTCTCTCTCTCTCTCGCTCTCGCTCTCGCTCTCGCTCTCCCGCCCCCCCCAACATGTGTGTGCACAGTCGCTCTTCCAGCTTTTGAAAATTGGCATCTTTGTAAATTCGTAGTATTTGCGTTCTCTTTGACGCCATTACAAATAAAGTTACCTTTCTGTGTTTTATCTTCTCCTTCGTCCTCTCTCTCTAGAATTAAGTTTTAAACACAGAAAAGATATTCTGGAAAAGAATGATATTGTTCTCAATTGTATGCCATTCAATAAATCTTGTAGCCTCTCCTTTTTCAAACTAATTCTTTATTTTTGTGTGTATTGGTATTTAGCCTGCATGCATGTCTATGCATCATGTGCATGTCTGGTACTTAGAAGAGGGTGTCAGATCCTCTGGAACTAAAGTTACAAACAGTGTGAGCTGCTGTGTGGGTGTTGGGAGTAGAACCCAGGTCCTCTGCACGACCAGTATTCTTAACCACTGTGCCATATCTTTAGGCCCTGAAGATTGCAGATTTTCAAAGTTCCGCAAACTAGAATTTAAAAATTATCTTCTGCCACTTTATTATAAATTAGTGGCACTGAATATTTTACTACATATCCATGGTCCTGGCCTACAACAATATTGGACACAGATTGATGTCACTAAAGCCAGTTTTAAGGGGGCAGTTTAAGAGGAGCTGGAATTAAGCGTAGGAAAGCATTTACTGGTGTGTGTGTCTTCAGTCATGATGCATTTGAATTCACTGTCCATAGACTATTCGCTGACTGGAAAGTTATTGATGTAAGAAAAATTTATATACTGAGTAAGCTTTTATAAGTTAATGAAATTGATAAGCCAATCAATTACAAAATGTATTCTAACCTCACTCTAAATTTTTTTAAAAAAATAAATGTTCATTTTTTTTGCAAACATTTTTAGATGGCTGATTTCTTTTCCAAGCCCTGTTTATTTAAAAACAAAGTCCTTTTCTTTCCCCATTAGATTGTTTCTGCCATTGTACAGCTTGTATATATTACTGATAATTATTATGGCTATTGGGAGTGCAGATTATTTAGCATCATGTAATAATATTCTGTTTATTTGAATTTTAGGAATTTTACTGATGACAGCCTCAGAAAATGAAGATAATGACATTTTATGGTGTATCAACCATGATACATTTCCTTTCCAAAAGCCAATGATGGAAACTCAGGTCAGTTGCTTTGAGACTTTTGGTAAAAGTTGTGTGTGGTGTTGGATCAGACCCACATGCATGTTGGTCAGGCATTCAACTGCTTAGATACATCCCTACTCCAAGTTTAAACATTTTAAGTGAGAAATGGAATGATTAGTTGTTGCTGGGAATATTAAAAATGAACCAGCAGGCTTCCCGTGTACTGGTGCCTACTCTCTGCCCCGACGGCCTGGCCTGCCATCCACTGGCAGGCAATGGTCAACCTGTTTTATCTCGTGAGACTCTGACTCAGGGCTCTAAAATCTCTCTACCCAGCTTGCTAGGTTCCCACGGGCAGGTTGCTACCACGCCAGCCCCATGCTTCAAATCCACCACGGTCTTGGTCTTTGTGGTGCACATCAGGCAAACCCATGTTTTGGCGCCACCATACCATTCTCTCTTGGACCCAGGTGAGCCACCTGGAGAAGGAAAACACAACACAAACTTATTTCCGAAACAATGGTAACTCAGTTGCTGGGTGTAACAACTAAAACCTAATCTTGTAATCCTTATTAAATCTAAATCCTCCAGAGGCGAATCTTGAAGGACCCACTATTGAAACTGGGAGACACTAGTAGCTACATCTTGTCCTCATGCTGTCCCGGTCCAAAAAGACCCTCTCTCTCTTCTGCTTCCTCTCTTCCTTCATCCAACCTGGAAGTCTCACCTACTCGCCCAGTGATTGGCTCCTTTATTCATTAGGGCATGATTCACAGGAAGTCACCTGAGTATGTGACTGATTCCTTGTTCACCGCCCCTTCCCAGGAGTGCAGACTTAGCATCAAAATACAAATAACCCAGGGCTATCCACAACAGTTAGTAACTTTGTCTTCTCAAATATGGCTACATCCATATTAATGCATGATTGAAACTCCTGGAGTGGCCCTGGTGACATGGCTCCTAGGTTCAGAGCACTCGATACTCAATCAGGAAGACTGGGGTTCTGACCCCAGCATTCTAATCGGGTGGGTGGCTTGCAACACCTGTAGCTTTAGCTACAAGGGACTTGATGCCCTCTCGCTTCCTTGCACACTTACACACTAATGTGCACATACATTTAACAGACACAATCTGAGCATTCATGTAAAAAAAAATTATTTTATAGAACAAAATTAACATTTTTTTAGGTTTTTAGATTTAATGTGCATTAGTGCTTTTCCTGCATGCGTGTATGTATGTGTGTATATATGTATGTATGTATATATGTACACACACTATGTGCATGCCTAGTACCCACTAAGGTTAGAAGAGCATGAAGGGTTCTCTGCTACTGGAATTGCACTATTACCATATAATGCTGGGAATCAAAACTAGGTCCTCCCCAAGATAAGCAAGTGTTCTTTACTTAGCCATCTCTCCAGCCCCAAAGAAAGCAATCTTAGAGTAAAGAAATATATCTTGGTAATTCTTATTTTTAACTCTGTCAGACCAGAGGTGATTATAGTAATCACTAAACAATCACAAAGCTTTCTTTTTGGCAGTTCTCATTATGTAGCCCTAGATGGCTAGACCAGACTAACCTTGAACTCACAGAGACCCACCGGCCTCTGCATCCCACGCGCTAGGATTGCAGGCAAGCCATGCTTGACTCTAAAAATGTCTTAAAAAGAAAACATTGGAGCTCGTGTTTGCTTCCTTGTATTCGTGTGTTTGAGGGCTCATGTAGATGTCAGAGGATGGCTTTATTAAGTTGTTTCTCTTTCTCCATCTTTACATGAGTTCTGGGTATCAAACTCAGATCATCCGTCTGAGCCATCCCCATGACTGACCTGGAACCATTTTAGAATGTTTTCTGTAATACAGCTAAAAATAAATATGATTCATCTGAAATGTTCTTCATCACATTTAAATATAATTTTAGTTAGTAATGAGCTAGTCAATCTCTGAATTAGAATTCTGTACTACTTACCTATGAAGTTCACCTCATGTGTAGTCTTTTTTTCTCTTCTGTTTGGTTTTTTGAGACAAAGTTTCTCTGTGCAGCCTTGGAAATTGCTCTGTGTAAACCCTCCTGCCTCTGCCTCTTGAGTGCTGGGATTAAAATAATCTTGTTAATCAGAAAAATCTCAGCCCTCAGGAATAAAATATTCTTATTAATTCGAAAAAACTTTAAAATGGTTTCAATGCTAAACTGAACCTCAGGAGAAAATTACCAACATTTCATTCCATATTTCTTTTTTACATATAAACACACACTGACTAGAATTTGAGGGGTTTTTTTGGTGGGGGGTTGTTTAGTTTTGTTTTGTATTTTATTTTATTTTATTTTATTTTGAGACAGGATCTGTATACATAACCTTGGCTGTCCAGGAACTCACTATTTAGGCTAGGCTGGCCTTAAACTCAAAGAGATCTGCCTGCCACTTTCTAGTGCTGGGAGAAAAGGTGTGCACCACTATGTCCTGGTTGTGTGTGTGTGTGCATGCGTGTGTATGTGTATGTATGTGGCGGGTGGTGGTGGGTGGTGGTGGTGGTCGTGAGACAAGGTTTCTCTGAAAGAGAGCCCTGGCTGTCCTGGACTTGCTTTGTAGATCAGGCTGCCCTTGAACTCAGAGAGATCCGCCTACCTCTGCCCCCCATGCACTAGAATTAAAGTGCACCATCACTCCTGGCAAGAGTTAGTTTTAATGTATCTAGCACTTGGAGTGGCACTGCTGTGAACCCACCAAGGCCGTCCTAAGATCAGTTTCTGGTCTATGATGATCTGAGGGGTCAGCTCTTCTCTCTCCTTCCCTCTAGTGTCCTCTGCCTACTCTGTCCTAGTCATCCTGCTCAGCTTTCAGAAGTGTTAACCAGGTGCAGCTAAACCGGCCATCTCCATTAATGTGCTGTCTTCTCTCTGCTTTGGGGTGTTTGGGGCTTTATTTGTTTGGATTTTATTGTTTGTTTGTTTGTTTGTTGGCTCTCTATATTTGGCTTAGAAGTAGATATTTTAGCCAGGTTTGCTGGAATTCATGGTAATCCTGCATTAGTCTTGTGAATTCTGAGGGAATTAGAAGCTTCACCATCACTCCTAGCTAAAGACTTACTTTAAGTAAATCATTGTTTTCTACCCACAATTTGTTACTTTGTCGAAGTGAAGACACTAGTTACAGTAGTAACTCAGAAGGTAGTCATGAGAATCAGGACTGTTGTCAGGTAGAGACCCAAAAACCACTCAGTACAACCAAAATCCAAACTGAGGGTCTGTGTTGAACCAGCCAGTAATTGTGTGGAGAGAAACGCTTCTCACAGAAAGCACAAAGAACAGAAAAACTACATCCTTGTTGACAGTCTTAGGGATTTATGAGCAAGCAAGCAGTTTATCAGAAGCCAAAATCATTCAGTTAGCTGGGCCTTTTCAACCCCAAGTTTCTAGAACAGTGTCGGGTGCTTCCCCACAGGACAGCAGGTAGAAAAGGAAGGCTCAGTTTCAGGTTGAAACAAAGATGGTTCCAGCTGAGACAAGGTGGGGAAACCCTTGTCCTGTCTATCACAAGGGAGGAGTACTTTGAGCACACATCCGTTGGCTGCTCTTCCAGAGGATCTGGGTTCACTTCCCAGCACCCACATGACAGCTCACATCTTTCCTTAACTCCAGATACAGGAGATCCAATACTCTCATGCAAACACATGCAGGCAAAATGCCCTTGCATATAAAATGAAAATAAACAGTTTTCTAGGCAGTGGTGTCGCATGTGTCACACAACTTTAATCCCAGCACTGGGTAGTCTGGCAGGCAGATCTCTGAGTTTGAGGCCAGTCTGAACTATCTATGAGTCAAGATCAAGGACAGCCAGAGCTACACGGAGAACCCCTGTCTTGAGAAACAAACAAAACAAAGGGTAAAAAGCTAAATATATATTGAATAATTTATGTTGCTGGAACTAGAGAGGTTGTTGGTTGTTTTATTTTGTTTTGATTTCTAAAAGTTGTGTGACTTCAACAAAATATGAAAACAGTATATTACTTTTTTATAGATGACAACCCGTGTTGATGGTCATTCCTGGGCTCTTTCTGCAATAGATGAACTAAAAGTAGATAAAATAATCACGCCTTTAAATAAAGATCATATCCCGATAACTGACTCACCGGCTGTTGTACAGCAACACATGCTGCCTCCAAAGAAGTTCGTTCTCCTCTCAGCACAGGTGCGTGCGTATCTGCTTACCAGAGTGGGACAGAAGCTGGAGTCCAGATGCCAAAGTCTTTTTTTCCATTGTAGTGCTGACGTTGAACTCAGGAACTGCTGCGTGCTGGGCAGACAGTACTGCTGAGCTAGCTAGTCCCCTGGTCTAGTTACCTAATGGTTTTGTCAAATACTCTCAGGTGTTACTTCATGGAATTATTTTTTAATGCTTCATAATGTCTACTCTTAATTTTTTAACAGTAGTGACTTGACCTAGAAAGTATATAAAATAAAGTCTCCCATCCAGATATCTGTTATCAGCATCTGTATATATTTGTTTACAGATACATTAAGGGAATATGATATAAATATTTGTAAGCAATTTCAAAAATATCTTTTGTAGATTTTTGTGTGTTTACTTCTGTTTTGTATTTAGTAATTTTCTGTGTAAACGTGCCCTGTTTAACTTTTTTCTTATTTCATATGCATCCTTGATGCTGTGGTGCTAATTCGGCTTATATCAGGAGTGTGTGTCTACACTTTGGATAGATACTGCCAACTCTCTGTGTATACTCACTAGTCATTTCTAGGAGTATGCTTTATCATAACCTTCCCTAATACATTTTACCATCTAGTAAGAATGAGGTTAACTACCTTTTCAAACGTTTATATTGCTGTATATTGTCAGTGCCTGTTCTATCTATAGTGATGCTTCCTTTTCTATGGTTTTCTGTTCCAGAGTTTTAGTTTCTTCTCTTTCCCTACCAAATGTAGTCTGAAAATTAAGAGAAAACATTTGTCTTCGCTAAATTGCAAGATGCTCTGAGTACCATAATGCATTGCCTAGTGCGTGTCCCCTCGGACGTCCTCGTGGGACGTGTGCTGCTTCTGTTTAGTCACTTAGTGGCTGTCTTGGTTGCCTCACTTTTGTCCTGTGTACAGTTTAGAGCACCTAAGGGTGGAGGTGGCACTTCCGTTCCGTGAAAGTCAGGGTAGACTACTGTATCACCATTTCTTTAGAGTTGTCATTAGCGGGTCAAGATTTGTTATGTATCATAGACATTAAGTTTTTGTGTTTTAGTTATAATTTAATTTAATATAATTTAGCTGTAATCTAATTTTGCCCTTTAAACCTTGCATTGGTGTGGAGTGTATCCTGGTGACTAAGGATCCAGCTTTATTTTTGTACAAATAGACATATGTACTAACATTACCAGTGGATAAAGTGACTAATTCTCTGGGTTGAGGGACAGCATGAGAAGGGCAAGGTTATTTTTTGCAGATATGGAAATTGAGTGTAGGTTGGCTGTTTACATCTAGACAGTCTTGTCCACTTCATGTTGTGTTCTTGGAGTTGCTAAGTAAGATGGCAGTTGGTTATCACCAGCAGGTGTTTTGTGTGTATTAGTGGGAACAGAGCCAGGGCTCTATCCCTGAGCTACCCTCCAAGCCCCTGCCTGTCAGGCTTGCTGATCTCTTTCTCATGTTATTTCTCTCTTTTGACTTCTTAGGGTAGTCTTATGTTTCACAAGCTTAGACCTGTAGATCAGCTGAGACATCTGCTTGTGAGTAACGTGGGAGGGGATGGAGAAGAGATTGAGAGATTCTTCAAATTACATCAGGTAACTATCTATGCACTGCAGGGAGAGATTTGAAATAAAGAAGCTGTAAAGTATTAAACTAGTTTGTAAACTAGAAGTAAAAACTTCGTAATACACAGACTGTTCTCTTTTGTACTCGGATCAAGTGTATTGATTTTGAAAATAGTGATGTTATAAGAGTCTGACACATTCTTATTAAGTTAGAAGAAGAATATGATACTGAAGTTCTGTGATAAATATGCTTTTTACTAAAAGCACTAGCCGTTACTTTATGAGCATGTACACGTGTGTATGTTCCCAGTCACATGGAATAACCTAAGGCAGTAACTTGAAGCAAAATGTGAAGAAGACGTTAGTAGTTCATAGCCATATTAGAATTGGTCGATTTAAAACTGAGAAGGCTCATTTAAACTTAGTGCTTTCTCATTAAAGTTAAGTGCACAGATTCAGGGTTCAAACTACCTGCTAAAAAACTTTTTTCCCCTGGAGTGAGATACTTGGATTCACCACACTTTAGTTGTATGTAAACTGCATTGTACTGCAGCACTATGTGCTGTAAGGACTGATGTATACTGGGTTGGTTGGTTGGTTTGAGGCAGTATTCTCTGTGTAGCTCTTACTGATAATTTCTAAAAGATTGAAAGATAGAATACAAGAATACAATAGAATAACAGTTGATCAAAAACTTAATAAAGAGAAAGTATCTTTAATACTGATGCCTGAGCTAAGCTTTACTTCTGAGCTGTTTGCGTTCTTCATGTGGGTTGATTCCATTCGGTCAGCCAGTGTTTATTGAGCACTTGGCTGTGAGCGCTGGATTTGTTAATGTACAGGCTTTTCCCTTTCAGGAAGACCAGGCTTGTGCCACTTGCCTTATACTTGCCTGTTCCACTGCTGCCTGTGACAGAGAAGTGTCTGCTTGGGCTGCACGGGCGTTCTTTAGGTGGGTCACAGGGGAACGGAAGGGGAGGGTGCATGTACTGTGGGTCACGGTGGAACGAGAGGAGAGAGTGCATGTACTGTGGGTCACGGGGAAACAGAAGGGGAGAGTGCATGTACTGAGCCACCTTTTCTTTTGTGGGCATTCTGAAAGTTGAACATCGGTTTCTTTTCTTTTCTTTTTTGCTCATGCTATGTAAATACTAAGCACGTGTACCACTGACTTACGCCCTTAGTCCAAAGGTGTTCATCAGATACTTTAAAAATATTTATGTACAGAAGACCTGCTTATTTGTTTGTTAGTTGGTTGGTTGGTTGGTTTTTAGAAATTGAACCTAGGGTCTTACACATGCTAAGCTCACCAGGGCCACTAAAGCACTTATTTTGTGTGTATAAATGTTTTCCCTGTATACCTCTGTGTAGCTCATGCATGCAGTACTGTTGGGAAGCAGAAGAGTGCAATGGATTCCCTGTGACTCCAGTTTTAGACAGTTGTGAGCGTCCATGTGCATGTTGAATAAAGGACCCAGGTCCTCTGCAAGTCTGCCTTGTGCTCTTAACTGCTGAGCTCTGCAGCCTGGGGTTTTCTATTGTTGTTATTGTTGTTGCTGCTGCTGCTGCTGCTGCTGGTGGTGGTGGTGGTGGTGGTGGTGGTGGTGGTGGTGGTGTTTGTAGACAGGGACTCACCATTCAATTCAGCCTGTGTTGGCTGAATGCTGGGATTAGACACACCACTTCTGGGCCACTTTTTAAATGATACCAGTGTGATAGTTTAGGGCTTTGCCAAACAGGGGAAATAGGCAAATTATTAACCTTCATTAGTAAGAGTAACATCTGGAAAGATAGTAATGCCTATGGAACAGGCTGCGGAGCATAGTGCATGCACCGCTGTCCCCTGGGTTTCCTTCACTTCTTTCCTCCTCTTGTTTCGCACTTTTACCATTGACTCTCCTCCATCTTACTTACTGCTCAAATAAATGGTTCTCTAGCATGGGTAGCGGTGGTGCTGAGGGATTCCGAGTCACAGTAAGGAAACTTAGTGTCAGAGATAGTTTGTAAAAATCTGGGTTTTTTGTTTGTTTTTGCAATGCTGGGGATTAAACCAGGACTCACTAGTCAAGCATTGTGCCATTAACCTATACCCTAACCTTCAGAGATTTTCTTTCTGTAGTATATTTAGCCAGAAGTTTGAAGAATGCCTGTGCTGTATCTTTAAATTTATGGGGGCTGAGTTAAGAACACTGGCTACCCCTTTAGAGGACCCAGGTTCAATTTGCAGCACCCACATGGCAGCTGACAACTGTCACTCTACTTCCAAGGGATCCGACACCCTCCTGTGGTCTCCATGTGTGATTGCACAGACATACATTCAGGCAAGACACCATACACATAAAGATAAATAAATCTTTAACATGCTTTTTAAACTTTGACTAATTATATTCTATTAGAAAGACTGTCATTTCTGCGTTAAGCAAACTATTCATTACATGTTCTTTTTTTAGACATTAGTGACAATTTTGGAAGTTTGGTTTCTTTTTTCAAAAAGCCACAGAAATATTATATGAATGTGTTTTCATTTTAATCCCAAGTGTGGGATATGGCACTGCTTCAGACTGCCTGAAGCAGCTGACTATGGTTGCTCTTGTGCTCAAGCTGAGGTGTGGTTTTACCAGCTGTAGATAGTTTCTTTAATTATGCAACGCTAGGGCCTCCAAAGGTGGGGTGGGTTGTTGGTTGTTGAGGGGGTTGGTCACAATTTGTTAGTACTCATGCTCAAAGAAGAAACAAGAACAAATTAGCTTCAGGGATCTCTTCCTTTTCCTCTGTCCCCATGGGATTGAAGGGGTGGAAAAGGGGTAGAGAAGATGAAGAGAGAAGAACCCACAAAACCAGCTACACTTAGTAGAGTCCCTTCTAATTTCCCGGGAGCAATTTGAGATCAACATTTATTAAAGAAGTATGCTAGATTTATGTTTGTTTCACTGTGAGCACCATACATTAAAGTCTCTACCAGTTGTATAAAAGCTAAACAGGAACCGGCACTGTCCCAGCTTTTACAATGTTGACAGTTTAATTGAAGTCACACTCTTGTCACACAAACAGGTATGGTGGTGAGGCACAGATGAGATTTCCAGCTGCTCTGTCCACTCCAAGCAACGTTGGTCCCATCCTGGGCTCTCCTATGTATTCTAGTGAGTACGAAATGGTGTTCTCTTAGTTCTTCTCTGTTGCTCCTGAACAGTCTCTAGAAAGTGACTCTTGAATCTCTGGGTTTGTTTGTTTGTTTGCTTGTTCGGGAGGAGGGGTTGATTTGTTGTTTGGGTGTTGTTTGTTTTGAGATAAAGTTTTCTTATGCCTTGGCTGGCCTGGAACTTGCTATGTAGGCCAGGCTGGCTTAATTCAGAGATTCTCCCCTGCCTCCTTCTCTCAGTGCCAGAATTAAAGGTGTGTGCTGTTATCACCCCTGGCAATATTGAATCTTTAACGAGTACTGAATACTAAGAAGCTAAATAATATGCAACCAATAGTATTTACAGACCTCATTTAGTATTCAAAGGGAAAGGAGATTTTAAAAAAGAAAGAGGTGAATAGTTTAAGTACATCTGGATCCATGTTTCCAAATGGAGCATGTCTAGTTGAAAATATGTGTGTCTGGTTCTTGACTCTAGTAGGTAGTATCTGTCATTCCTCAGTCACATGATACATAGCTAGCTTCTTTATATAATCTTGATCAGAGTCAAAGCATTGGGAAGGTATTTTACATGTATCTGGTTTTTTATTTTCTTTTGCAGGTTCTCCTGTCCCTACTGGGAGTCCCTATCCAAATCCATCCTCTTTGGGGACACCATCCCATGGTACCTCTTTTCTGTTCATTTTGAAGAACTAACATTAAGTATTGTTCCTGATATTTAATGTTGAAAGGACTAATTTGCATGATCCCTTTTTAAAAAACAAAACCAAACAAACAAAAAAAACCAGTCAGAAGTTGAGGAAATAATTCAGGTGGTAAAATGTTTCACACGCCATGAAGACCTGAGCTTGATCCTCACAATCAATGTAAAACAGCCGAGAAATCCATCCATGTGTATGCTCTTACAGACAAAACCAAATGGGTATCTGTTCGTTATCTTTAAATGTTTTCCTTTTGTGTCAGGATACATCAAATGGATTATTGGAATTTCTGAACACTTACAATCTCTTTTTTTAACTATCTTTATTAATTTGAGAATTTCATGCATGCCTACAGTATGATTGAGTGTATTTACCCACAGCTACTTCCAGAACCACTGTTCCAAACCATTGTGTCCTGTTTGGTTTGTTTGTTTGTTTGTTTAATAGCCCACCCAGTCCAATTTGTACTGTCCATATACCAACGGACATGGCCATCCACTGGGCATGCAAAGGCCATGACCACCCTTCGAATCCACAAGCCATCAAATGTTAATAGGTCCTCAGCTAGAGGCAGAGGCTTGTGAGCTCTTCTGGAATGTTGACTGAGGTCAAGAGTGCAGCAGCCCTGTCATATGCAGAAGGCGCTCTCTCTCCCTGGTCTTTTTGACCTCTGGCTCTTGTAGGGTTTTCATGCTCTCTCCCATTATGGTCCTTGTGCCATCCATGGTATAGATGTGCCATTTGTGACTAAAGCCTCCACAGATTCTCATTCTCTGCATTTCAACCTCTTCTTTGTTAGCCACAAAGAAACTTGTCTGATGAGGCTGAAAGCTAAACTGACCCCTGTATATGGATGGAGACGTGAATTTAGAAGGCTGTTTGATAACTGTCTGTTTAACAAAGTAGCAGTAGTAAGTTGGAGCTCTTGAGCCTTAGAGATGAGACTTCTAAGAGACTTTCTCTCACGTGTGCACAGGTGCTCAGCCTCTTACCATGTCAACCCCAATGTGTGCTGTTGGAAACCCAGCCATGCAGGCTGCAAGCATGAGTGGTTTGACTGGACCAGAGATTGTGTACTCAGGAAAACACAATGGTATTTGCATTTACTTTTCTCGAATCATGGGGTAAGTACTTTGTAAACTACCTAACACTATTTACTTTGTCCTAGTTGCAGTAGTGAAATATTCCTAAATCTATATTTGGGACATTACTTACTGAATTTTACTTATAGTTCTTTGTGGATTTTTTATTATTAATTTATTCTTTTTACATCCCTTTCAAAGCCCTCCCTGTTCCTGATCCCCCTCACACAGTTCCTCCCTTTCTTCCCTTCTCTGAGAAGGGGACATTCCCCCTGGGTACCACCCCACACTGATACATCGAGTCACTGCAGGACCAGGCGTATCTTCTACTGAGGCCAGACAGGTTAACTCAGTTAAGGGAATGGGATCCACAGACAGGCAACCGTGTTAGGGACAGCCCCTGCTCCAGTTGTTAAAGGACCGGCATGAAGACCAAGCGGCACATTCGCTACGTATGTGTGGGGCCTAGGTCCAGCCCATCTATGATCTCTGTGTGGTGGTTCAGTCTCTGGGAGCACCCAAGGTCCAGGTTAGTTGATTCTGTTGGTCTTCCTCTGGAGTACCTGTCCCCTTTGGGTCCCTCAGTTCTTCCACCAGAGTCCCCAAGCTACATCCAATATTTGGCTGTTGATCTCTGCATCTGTTTTAGTCAGCTGCTGGGTGGAGCCTCTCAAAGGACAGTTATGCTAGGCTCCTGTTTGCAGGCATAACAGTATCATTAGTAGTGTCAGGGATTGGTGCTTTCCTGTGGGATGTGTCTCAAGTTAGGCAGGTCATTGGTTAGCCATTCCCTCAGACTCCGCTTTATCTTAGTCCCTGCCCTTCTTGTAGGCCAGACAAAGTTTGGATTGAAAGTTTTGTGGGTGGGTTGATATTCTTATCCCCCTGCTGTGGGGCCTGCCTGGCTACAGGCAGGTGGCCACTACAGGTTGTATATCCCCTCTGCTAGGAGTCTCAGCTAGAGTCACCCTCAGAAACTCCTTGGAGCCTCCCCCATTTACTTTTAGTTTTAAGCTCACCCATTGACATTGACAATTTTTTTTGCGATGTTCAGCTCTTTACTTGTATTCATTGTTTTATTTCTGTGCATATATCCTCAGATTATATCTACATGCACATTAATAACTTGCCTAATAAAGCATGCTACCTCTGAGTAGTATGTGTCCAGATTTCAGCTGCACAGTTCTGGTCTTACTTGATCATTCATGCATATGCCATCAGATGCTACAGTAGAAAGGGATTTATGTCTCTTAACTGGACTGCTTTATGCTTCAAGGCCCATTTATACACTGGTGTGACATGGGCACATCCTTCAGTAGGACAGCCAAGAATCTGTCTCTTGCTGGTAGTGGGACTGCATGTGAAGGTTGAAACTAACAGAGCCTTTCAGTGCCTCTGTTCACAATGGAGAATTCTCTGTCCTGTCTTACCTGGTCAGCTTCAATTCAGAAGCTTGTGAGGACATACCATTGCTGTAAAGGACAGGTGTGAAAGTCATCCTACAGAGCGAGAGGGTAGAGGGAAGATAAACCATGGCTGCCCCTATTTGTAGTTCTCTCATAGTGTCTAATCAGCTGCCATGCCTGTATATATTGATCCTACTGATAAAGGCTTTCATTAACGGCTGCGTGTGTGGTGTGTGCATATTCCTGTGTTTTTTATGATTTTTTTTTTTTAAATTTTATGTGTACAAATATTTTTCCTGCATGTATATTTGCACTGCATGTATGCCTGGTGCCCATGGAGGCCAGAAGATGGAACCAGATCTTCTGGAACTGAGATACAGGACCGCTGTTAGCTGTCCTTTGGGTGCTGGGAACTGAACCTAGACCCTCTGCAAGAGCAATAAGTGCTCTTGACCACTGAACTTTTGCTTTAGTGTACATCCATTTTCTTGAGTATAGGGATGTTATATTTGAAAGTTTTCCAGTTTTCCCATTTTCTTTTCTTAAAATTGTGTTTAGTATTGCTGTGTATGCACAATGGAAGAGAGGTGTATGTACCGTGGTGTGAATGTGCGTATCAGAGCACACGTGAAATCGGTTCTTCCCTCCCACTTTGATGTGCGTTCTAGGATGCCATTCAGGTCACACGGCTTCTTCTACAAGTGCTTTTTCTTGCTGAGCTGTCTCTTTAGCCTCATTTTCTAGGAAACTTTAAAAAATGTTAAAATAAGACATTACTGTGGAAAAAAAAATGAATAAAGCCTTTGTGTTCCTACAGACAAGTAGCTGCATGTTATAAAGGTTGTATTCGTTTACAGTGCAATAATTAAACCATTTTTGTTCCAGAAATATTTGGGATGCTAGCTTAGTTGTTGAAAGAGTATTCAAGAGTTCCAACAGGGAGATCACTGCAGTAAGTGTGTATAGTTATGTTACCTCCTTGTCTGTATGTGACCGGTTGATGATGTTATTCAGTAGGCAGTGTTTCACATGCCTTGTTTTTTGAACATGTTTTGTGTTCTCATCGAGTAAATTGTCCTTTCTCTAGTTTAGGTCTTGTCTTAGTCAATTAACCAAGTAAAGTTTTTAGCATTTCATAGCCTGGTACTCCAGTCCAAAATGAAAGAATAGCCTGGCTCCTTCTGAAGGTTGCTGTGAGGTCAGAGAGCCAGCGCTAACTTAACTGCCCTGTCTGCTCTGACTTGTACTTGGCTTTTACAGAAGCGAGACTCTCACAATCTCAGCAAAATCGGTGCGAGCTCACATGCACTTCAGATTGCTTTAAAGAAACATCCCAGAGCTTTGTTTTTACAGATCAAGTAGGCTTGCTTTAAGCTCTCGGGGTTTTTTGTTTTGGTTTGGTTTTATTTCCTTTGCTGTTCTTTGTTTCTTTGCTGTTCTGTTTTTCTGTCTATTTTGTTTTTGTTTTTCACACGATGGTCTTACTGTGTATTTTGAGCTACCTTTGATCCTGTGACCTTCCACAACCTTCAAGTACTGGGATTATACACATGCCCTGACATGCACTGATACACTCAGCCCAATCCAAATTTTGATGCTTTTTTAGAGTTCACATTTCTAATAAGAATGCATTTTATCTGACATAGTATTTGTATGCACTTCAGAATGGGCTGAATTCATCCATAATGATAGTTGTAAAGAAAAGTTCCCTCGAACTGATTGATTAATTGGCAGATAAGATCCTGAGGACATAGGTGTTGTTATCCATGCTGAACAGTAATCTGAGTGATGACCGAGGAACTGTGGAAAGTCATTAAGATGTTCACTTGGTATCTGTGTTCTACTGCATATAAGTTGTATGTTAATCAGGGAAGAACAGGAGGGGAAAGATATGGGTAACCTTCAGTGCCCTTTATTTGGGCCGACTGGATGTTGAATGGACTTAAAAAATAACTTTACATATTAATTATAAAGATAGCATAACTCAAAACTAAAATAGTGTGTGTGTGTATATAAATAAATATATATTAATAAGTACATATATTAATATATAAATATATATTATATATATTCACTGCAGACTCCAAGGAGTACTTTTCTATACATACACATATTCTGTGTCTTTAAATATTTAAAAAATTGGTTTCCAATCTTACAGATTGAAAGCAGTGTGCCCATCCAGCTGCTGGAGTCGGTGCTACAGGAACTGAAGGGTTTGCAGGAATTTCTAGACAGAAATTCCCAGTTTTCAGGAGGACCACTAGGAAATCCAAAGTGAGAACCAGTTCTGTTTATTTTACTTACTTACTTACTTACTGTTTTTCTGTGTATGGAGGATGCTTTTTCTTACTACTTTGAGATACTTGAATGAAACCCAGCGCCTCATACATTGTAGGCAAGTGCTTTACCACTGAACTACAGGCCTAGCTATTCAGTTTCTCTTTCCATTGTATTTTGTTAAAACATCTGACCTATACCATACAGTCTTTTGTTTGATGTTCATTGGTGTTTGGCCTTCATGCCTATCTACGGATAGGTATCACAGATCCTGGAATTGGAGTTACAAACAGGTATGACCTGTCATGTGGTTGCTGGGAATTGGACTGGAGTCTTCTGGAAGAGCAGCCAGTGTTCCTAACCGCTGAGGCCCCCAGTTGTTAATTTTTTAAGCCTTGGCTATCCTGGAACTCAAACCTCATAGACCAGGTCAGCCTTAATGTCACAGATTTTTCTACATCCATCTCCTGAGTGCTGGGGATTAAAGGCTTGTGCCTCCACACCCAGTCCACGAGCTATCCTTGTAAAGTCTGTCCCTGGAGATGTAGTGCAGTCACAAGGTTATCATCATCACTTCTGTCTAATCCTGGAATATTCTCCTTGTGCCAATAAGAAACTCAGTGCTGCCGGGCAGTGGTAGCGCACCATGGAGTAGCCAAGTGTTGGTGGCACACACCTTTAATCCCAGCACTTGGGAGGCAGAGGCAGGTGGATTTCTAAGTTCGAGGCCAGCCTGGTCTACAGAGTGAGTTCCAGGATAGCCAGGGCTACACAGAGAAACCCTGTCTCGAAAAACCATAAAAAAAAAAAAAAAAAAGAAACTCAGTGCTTACTTTCAGTCCCTCCCCATTGACTCTCCCACTTCCTGCAGCCCTAGTGAATTTTCTATCTACCACAGTGGATCTGCCTGTTATTTTACCCAAGTGAAAATATGCAATATGATGCTTTCGTGCAGAGATTGCTTTCTTGCAATAATGTTAGGAAAGAACTGTAACATTTCTGTTTTATTCTATTTTTCACAATTACATTTATTTGGGGTTGTGTGGGTGGGAGCCATGTGTGCTATGGCATCTGTGTGGAGGTCAGATATAAGTTGCCTGAACTAGTTCTTTCCTCCTCCATGTGGGTTCTGGGGATCCAACTCTGGTCTGGACTTGGCAACAAGCACTGCTACCTAGGCTACTACGCTACCTTAACTGCCCAAATGTGTTATTTTTTAAAAGCATCTTTTCAGTCCTAAATTTTTTCTTTCTAGCCATATTATAAATCAGAACAGTTTTGTTTTGTTTTTTCCTTTTTCATGGTGACCAGCACTTGTGATATGGTCTCACAATCCTATGAAAAAACCCTTGAGTTAATTAAGCAGACCCAGCTCTGGCGGAGTATTCTTAACTGTCTGTCGGTTGTGAAGTCAGAATAACAACCTGACGCTGAACTGTGCTGAGGTTTTGACAAATTTGTTTTAAGATGTTAATGAAATACTTCAAAAGACTGCTCTGAGGTGTTCAGGTTCTTAGTGTTTGAGGCGGATCTTGTTGCTTGTATTTGTTATTTCAGTGAATTTCTGGTACATTGCAATCTTCGAACACGTGCTTATGCTGGCATATTTGATGACCTGTGCATCCAGCCATAGCATTTAAGAAAGTTTTATCAGCAAGCAATATTTTCAGTTAATGTTTTAAAAGTGAGAATGTGTTTAAACTTGCTAAATGTCTAGATTGACCTTCAAATCACTCTATGTAGTTAGTAATTGCAGATCTTTAAGTACTAGTGCATGGGCTGTGCACATACTTGTCTTACTAAAATAAGAAATTTAACTGCAAAAAATAGGCACACTGTAGCCACCTGTATTTTCTAATGTCTGATCTATGCCCCAGTAAAACTCTCACACACTGTAATTTCCGTTCCAGCACTACGGCCAAAGTGCAGCAGAGGCTGGTTGGGTTCATGCGTCCGGAGAATGGCAATACCCAGCAAATGCAACAGGAGCTGCAGAGGAAGTTTCATGGTAACTTACTTCTTGTGACTCGACCAATGGCGTGTCTGAAAACGCAGGATTTTGTTTCCCTTTCTTTTTAATGGCAGTGCCGTCTTTATGGTTGGAAAAATGGAGCAGCGTGGGAATTCTTTCTTTCTATCCTGTTTTCAGCCTAAGATTTTTGCCCCTTTGTCTCCAGAAAGCATGATCCTCTCTACTTGAACTTTTTCTTCATCGTGGTAACATATCTGTACCTTAAAGTTGACTGTTTTAGTTTTTGACATTTTTAATCATTCATATGCATTCTGGTAACTCTCTCCCTCCATCCCTTCCCCTCACTTCCACTTCAGTCAAACCTCCCACACATCCCCGGGCCTCTTCCAGCTTCATGACTACGTTTTCTTGTGTAATCCTTTGGGCGATCTGGGTGATCATTGGGCTAGGTCTGTCCATTGAACTTTGTGGGGTCACAGGTGAGGAACTGGTCCCCTTGTCTCCGAATCCATCACTAGGGAGTACTCGGGTTTGAGCCCCTGAGCTGACCTTAAGTATACATTCAGCATATTCAGTATATTCATGTTGTTGTGCGACTATTGCCAGCATCTGTTCATTGAGCTTCCTCATGATTCCGCAGTGAATCTCCATATAACCAGAACAAGGAACTCCTCTCTTCCCTGTTTACAACGTTTATCCATTCTTGTCCCTTTTGATGTATTCTACTTACTTATAAGTTAGCATGACTGACCGGATTGATTTAATAATGTACGGGTATGTTATGCAAGTCTTGAGAAACTTGGTGGTGCCTTCCAGAAGGCCCTCTAAGCTATTGTTTTAGTGGCAATGTTGGAAGCACTCTAAATGTCCGTTGGGTGGAACTGTTGAATGTGGCCTACTTAAGAAATGAGACAGGCCCTACAGTGTTTTTATTTTCATGTGTGCATGTGCAGATGCTTTCCATGTTTATTCTTGCCAGTGTATTTCATGGGGGTGAGAACAAGAATGCCCCAGTTGTCTGCAGTGGAGGCAGGGGGGGAGATAGGGGGTGTCACTCTTAGCTATGCTGTCTCCAGTTGTCTGCAGTGGAGGCAGGGGAGAGAGACGGGGTGTCACTCTTAGCTGTGCTGTATTTGACATGAGGAAGCACTTCCCTGTGTCCTTTGATGAAATGTCATTAGTTGTATTTTTGTCATTAGAGGCTCAACTGAGTGAGAAGATTTCACTTCAGGCAATCCAGCAGCTTGTTAGAAAATCGTACCAAGCTCTGGCTCTGTGGAAACTCCTTTGTGAACATCAGTTTACCGTCATTGTCGGAGAACTTCAAAAGGTGAGGTGGGTTTTGGCCTCTGGGGTTATTTAATAACCAAAATGCTTATTTTGTCTTTTAAGTTTATGTGCGCTGTATGTAGTGGCACATGCCTTCAAGGCAGGCAGATCTTTCTAAGTTGTATGCCAGCTTGGAATGCATAGTGAATTAATTCCAGGACAGCCAGGGCTGTGTAGAGAAAACTCCATCTTAAACAAAAAAATTGATGCACATGCGCGTTCTGCTTATTTGTGTATGGGAGCATGAAATGCTTGCCGCGGTGCTCAAGGAAGCCGTCCGGTACCTTTGGAACTGGAGTTACAGATGGCTGTGATCTTCCATGTGGGTGCTGGGAATTGAGCTGGGGTCCTCTTTAAGAGCGGCCTCTCCAGCCCCCTGCAGTTTTAGCTTTAAGAAAGGTTTTAAAGTGAAAAAGTGATCCCCAATTGTATTCCCAGTGGTAGAGAGTGGTTACAGTTGTTGTTGCGGCCTTTCTTGATTTTTAAACTTACATAAACTTCTGTTTCCCCTCTTTTAAAATTTGAAACTCTTCTGTTTAGTTGATGAAAACCATCTTATTTCCCATGCCAGGTCAGATGTTTCTGGATTTCATTGGATTGTAAACTTAGGGTAGGGACTTAGGCTCTACGTCATTTGTGATCTGTCTTCAAACCTTCCTTGCCTTCCATGACTAATTATGTGCTCTAGGAATGCAAATTAGGTATTTACCCCAAAACTTGCAATATTTTGTAGATATTTTTGCTGAAATTTAAGGAAAAAAAAATGCATCACTATAAAAAATACTTACTGGACTATATCTTAGGAAGAAACTTTGTTCAAAAAGTAGATCAAATTAATTTTGGAATGGCACCATTATTTAGGAAAAATTAAATGAAAGCACAAGATTCTTTTCGTTTGATCTTTTGAGACAGGACCTCACGGTGGAGCTCTGGCTACCCCAGAGCTTACTGTGTTCTACAGACTGGCCTCCATTACACAAAGCGTCCGCCTACAAGTGCGGAAATACCACATCTCACTCCAGCCGGATTTGTTCACATGTAGCCTAGCAAAGTGGTCTGATACTAGTGCTGACAATGCCTTGATTCTACTTTTCTCATATGTAAAGTCAGAGGTTTGAATTAAACCTCCTCCTATAGGTTTATATGATTTTATTGCAGTTTTGTTTGTTTGTTTGTTTGTTTGTTTTTCAAAGCTGTGTGTGTCAGTGTTTGGTGTATTTTCTTTGTCAGTGCTGGAAATCGAATCTCAGCCGTATTGTTATTTAAATTAGAGTTTATTGGTAGAATCTTTTATTACTAATGAAATTTCAACATGGTGGCTCATACCTTTAATCCTGATATTTAGGAGGCTGAGGCAGGTAGATCTTTAAGACCAGCCAGGTCTACATAGTAAGTTCTAGGCCAGCAAGTGCTACCTAGTGAGGCCCTGTCCCAAAAAACAAACAAACAAATTCTACTTTGTGAGGAAATAAAGTATTCTTTCATTTTGATGAAAGGTTTTCTCTCTCTCTCTCTAGGAATTTCAAGAGCAGCTGAAGATCACTACCTTTAAGGATCTGGTGATCAGAGACAAAGAGGTCACTGGAGCATTGATTGCTTCTCTTATCAACTGCTACATCAGAGACAATGCTGCTGTGGATGGCATTAGTTTACATCTGCAGGACACCTGTCCACTCCTGTATAGCACAGATGATGCAGTTTGTTCTAAGGTGTGTGTCACTGCTTCTTTAGTGTTTTTATATGTGAGGTTTTGTAGTGATGAATGGGAATGGAGAATCATGCTTTTTCCATATATGACCTCAGGATTATTTCTTAATATGTTCCAGTGTCAGAATCCTCAACTAAGAGATCGGTTGAAATACATGGTTTCTTAAAAATACATATGTATACTCTTTTAAGTGTTATATATAGAACATCTTTGGCAGTATTTCTTGGCCATGGTTTAAAAAGACCAATCGTGTAGGACTGGACAGTGGTGTTTTTTGGCTCAGTAGTTAAGAGCACTGTTTTTCCAGAGGACCCAGATTCAACTCCCAGCACCCATATGGCAGCTTACTATTGTCTATAAAACCAATCCCAAGGGTTCTGCCTCCCTGACCTGACATCCATGGGCATCAGGAACATGCTACACAAACATACATGCAAGCAAACACCCACACACATAAATTTTAATAAGGTAAAAGTTAGCAATTAAGGGGGAAAAAAATCACTTAATTTAGTAATTAAGATAATTGGAGTTTGTTTCCTTCCTTAGAAAGTAAGGAAAATCACTAAAAAACTTTTAAGTAAATTTGGAGTGAATCAAATTTAATGAGGCAATTCTTATTGATCCTTTCCTACAGGTGAAAAAAAAAAAAATTAAGGTGTCACATGATGAACTGCCTGCTGACCAATAATGTATTGACTAGGCAAGAACATTCCCAGACAAGGCTATCTGGGAAAGACTAGCTAGGATTATTTTGGTCAAAAACTTTTCTGCCTAAAAGTAAGAAGTAAGTTTGTAGAATTTTTATTTTTACTGATAATAAGCCACATGTAAATTTAGACAGACTAAAACATAAGGACAGCATCGTCTGCCTGCTTGATTTTGCCTCTGTTTAAACTTCTGTCCTCTCTTTAGGCAAATGAGCTCCTCCAGCGTTCCAGACAAGTTCAGAGTAAGAGTGAGAGGGAGAGAATGCTCAGGGAGTCACTGAGGGAGTACCAGAAAATCAGCAGCCAAGTAGACCTTCCCAGCGTTTGCGCTCAGTATAGGCAAGGTGAGAACCAAATCTTAGTGTCTTTTTCTTATCTCAGAGGACACAAGGCCATGTATGAGTACAGCAGAGTGATCTAGAGTCTCTTCTCAGAGGCAGATCTTCTAGTATTTTTGCCCAAGGTGCTACTTTGAGTTGTGCAGTTTGCTTTTATTTCCTTTTCCCCTTTTTCCTTTTCAAACTGGAGGGCAAACCAGTGCCTGTGCCTGTGAGACAAGTGGTTAGAACATGTCTTACCTGTTCTCAGGATGGCCATAAACTGAACTCTTTGTAGTCAAGGATAGCCTTGAGCTTCTGATCCTTCTGCCTCCTCCTCGAAAGCGAGACCTCTCCAATGTGAGATTATACACATGTTCCTCTCTTCCTAGCTAATGATGTTTTTGGAGTTTTCAGTTCTTTTTAAGCCACACTACTGAATTATACTTAATTTTAAGATGCCTAAAATTTTTGACTAATTTTAAAAGTAAAAACTATTAGTTAGCTATCAGCACAGATTTGAGTCACAAGTTTTTTCCTCTGAAACTTGTTTGTTATTTATTAACTTGTTTGTTATTAGGGATTTATTAATGTCTGCCTTCTAGTCATATTAGACCTTTTTTTTTCCATAAGTAAACACATCAGAACTATTTTTGCAATGCAAAAATTGTTGTTGCAGAATAACAAGTGTTTAATAGATATGCAGCGTTCCATTCTTGGTCCCTTTCCATGCCTGCCTAGGAGAGCATTTGCAGTTGTAATCGTAAGCTCTAAGCCCGTGGCCTTTGTGGTTCCCTTTAGTGCGCTTTTATGAGGGTGTGGTGGAACTTTCTCTTACTGCTGCGGAGAAAAAAGATCCTCAGGGTCTTGGACTCCATTTCTATAAACATGGGGAACCAGAAGAGGATGTAGTTGGTCTTCAGACTTTCCAAGAGAGGTGAGTTCTCAGCCCTTACCTGATTGTTGGGCTTTCTTTGTATACAATTTTTACAGATAGTATAGCAAAAGAACACTTCATACAACCTTTATAAAATTTAATTATGTTCTCAGTTAAAAAAACAGGGTTTTTATCAAGTGCTGAATCTAGGTTATAATTCATAACCTATATATAAGATTTTAGTCTTATGAAAATTGAGAAAGCATGTACAAGTGTTTTGTGTGTTTATGCATGTGGTATGTATACATGTACGCTTGGAAGTCAGGTGAAGACATTAGGTGGCCTGTCACTCTCCAGTCTGCTCTCTTACAGGGCTTCTCACTGAGGCTGCAGTTAGGCTGGCAGTCAGCAAGTCCCCTGTTGCTGGAGCTACTAGCATGGACAGAGATACACCCCCCAACCCCCCACCCCCACCTTTTTGCAGGGGTCTTAGATTTGCAGGGGTCTTAGAAAACCGGACCCCGGTCCTCATGCTTGCACAGCAACCGACTTCATCTGCTGAGCTGCCGTCTCAGCCTTAACAATGTTTTTGTCAGTTCTTAGTTTTTATGTTTTTGAAATATGTATCTCTAGTCAGTCTGGAAATCTTTGTAAACCAATCTGTCCTCAGACTCAGTGACCAGTTTCTCCCTTCCTCTCAAATCCTGGGACTAAAGCATGTGTCACCACACCTGTCCCTTATAAATGGTTTTGCTTCAGTACCTGTGGGATTGTCTTCCTTTTATCTATTTTTTACTTATTGTAGTTTTTGAGATCTGTTTTGAGAACAAAACTGGCACTCTCGTACCTGTTCCAGGTGAAAATAAGTTTTTTTTTTTTTTTCAAAAGGAAAAAATCTTTTTTTTTTTTTTAAATTTTCGAGACAGGGTTTCTCTGTGTAGCCCTGGCTGTCCTGGAACTCATTCTGTAGACTAGGCTGGCCTCGAACTCAGAAATCTACCTGCTTCTGCTGGGATTAAAGGCGTATACCACCACTGCCCAGCAAGGAAAAATCTTTTTTAAATGGCCACAAATCTGTAGAGATTTAAAGAAATACACTAATTTTACAAATTCTTGTTTGTTTGTTTAACCAAATGGTTTTCAGAACTTTTGAAAAACTATATTGGATTTTTTTGAGGGAAGGATGGAGGATTTAGGGTGCTTTGGTGTAAATTTTATCATCATCATTATTATTTTACGTATATAGGTGTTTTACCTGCATATGCATGCATCATTTTTTGTGCCTGATATCTCTTAGACTGCCTTGGAGGTACTGGAAATTGAACCCTAGTCTTCTGGGAGTGTGGCACGTTCTTAACCACTGAGCCATCTCTAATTCCAAGCAAGCTTCAAACTCAATCCTGCCTCAGCTGCTGAGGGTTAGATTTAGAGGCGGGTATCATTATGACTTGTTTGTTTGTGACAGGGTTTTATGTATCTTGGCCTAATAGAAGATGATAAAAATATTTTCTAGTTAAGCAATGTGAGTGACCCTTTTCTTTTTCAGATTAAACAGCTACAAGTGCATTACAGATACTCTTCAAGAACTGGTAAATCAAAGTAAGGCAGCTCCTCAGTCTCCTAGTGTACCCAAAAAACCTGGTCCTCCAGTATTGTCGTCCGATCCCAACATGCTGAGCAATGAAGAAGCAGGACATCACGTAAGGGACAGGCCTTTTTCCACTCTGGAAGTGGGCTGAGTTTGAAAGTGCTGCAGGGTAGTGGAGGCATAGTCACAGCGAATGGCAGATGCTCTTTGTACTGCTAAACTTTGTTTCCTTACCTGAAGGTCAGCGGGGTATGTTAAGTCAAGCAAGTAAGTCTTTAACCATGCTAATTTTCACTGTTTTCTTTATTTTAGTTTGAACAAATGCTTAAATTGGCTCAGCGATCCAAGGATGAACTCTTCAGTATTGCTCTTTATAACTGGCTAATACAAGCTGACCTTGCAGATAAACTACTACAGGTAAAAATATTGTTTGTGCAATGTAGTTTATGCTGATTTCTATTTCCAAGTTGTATAACAAAAAATTTTTTCTTTTTATAGTATAGAAATAGTTTATTTAGGGCATGGGGAGGGGAGCTAGGAGGGTAGTAGAGGCAGAGAGAGGGAGGGAGTAGAGAAGTAGAGGAGCAGAGGCCGGCCATGACCACATAGAGAGAGGGGAGGAAGGGAATGGGGAGAGGTCAACAATACTTTTTATAGATATAGGAAATTAGTTTTTTATCCTATGTATAACTTTAGGTGTTAGCATATGGCTAAGTATATAATTTCCTTTTCTAAGAAGTAAAATACACTGTCTTAACATATTGTTGTTTAGAGACTGACTTGAACAGTAGCATTGTTGGGTAGAAGCCTTTGGATTAATAGGTGGATTCTGTCTTTAAGTCATTGGGTGCCTGGAGACCAGGCTGCACTCAAAACCACCCATCTGCCTGCCTCAGCTTCCTGAGTGCTGGGATTAAAGGCATGTGCCATCACACCTGGCCAACGATTGTTTTTTCTAAGTATCATGGTTCTTTGATGTATAAACTTAAGCCTTGGGATTTGTTAGTGCCAAGGGTGCCTTTTGAGCCAAGAGTTAGTAACTGTATAATCAAAGTTCATTAAAAGAATTAGAATTTTACAAGGAATTTATTTTTTATTATTGTGTTACAGAAAGTTCTTCACTTATAATGAGTAAATTTTCTACTTTACCTATTGATGTTGGATTCAGTTTTCCATATTTTCAAAAATAGGACTCGCGCACTCACACAAAAACACTGGTTTCTACTTTAAAAGCACCTAGGTAATTGCAAACATTTTCTGTGTGACTGCAATTTCTAGATTGCGTCTCCATTTCTGGAGCCACATCTCGTCCGGATGGCCAAAGTGGATCAGAACCGAGTCCGCTATATGGATTTGCTCTGGAGATATTATGAGAAGAACAGGAGCTTCAGCAGTGCTGCTCGGGTCCTGTCCAAGCTGGCTGACATGCACAGGTGAGGAAGACATCAGAAAGTCTCATTTACTGAGTAGGACAGAGCTCTCTCTCTCTCTCTCTCTCTCTCTCTCTGTGTGTGTGTGTGTGTGTGTGCGCGTGTGCGCGCGCCCAGATGGTAGAAAGGCATCAGATCCTCTAGAACTTAGTTTGTGTGGCTGGAGAGATGACTCAGCAGTTAATTGCACTGACTGCTCTTCTAGAGGTTCTGAGATCAATCCCCAGCAACTACATGGTGGCTCACAACCATCTATAATGGAATCTGATGCCCCCTTCTGCTGTGTTGTGTCAGTGACAGCATGCTCATATACACAAAATTTTTTCAAAAATTTAAAAAAAAAAAAAAAAAATTGTTTAATCGGGGTTGAGATAGTGACCACAGAGGGAGAAAAGGAAATGTCTTTTAGCAACAGAGTTTCTAAATGCAAAAAGAACTCTATGTGTCACTTCAAGGAGGGAGCAATGAAAGGAATGCAGCACCCCTGGCATGTAAGGCCTTGAAAAGAAAGGAAGCTAGTTTTTCTCTGATGGAGATTAGACCTGGGTTTGCAGTCTATTTTTTATTATATTCATTTGTGTGTCAGTATAGGTGCACTGATGCCATACCCTCGTGTGAAGGTCAGAGGACAACCTGAGGTAGTCAATCTCTCTTCCCATTCAGGTCAAACTTGAGTCTTGAGGCTAGGTGGAAATTGCTGGTGTCTGCTGAATTACCTTGTCAGCAGCCTGCAAAGGGTGTTTTCATACTGGATGATCTGAGAGGTTCCCAGTGACAGAGTCAGCTTGTCTGTTTCTTTACTGAGAAAGTTTCATGCATCTGCAATTTCATCCTATCTCTTAAATGATTCTAGGGTCTCAGCTATTGGGGGTGGGGGGATGTTAAAGTGGTCTTAGGAGACCATTGAAGATGGATATCAGAACTCAGTTTAGTCCCATTAAGGGAAAATTGTTTCTTTCTCTGGCCAAGAAAGTCATGACATTCTGAGCTCCTAAGATTAAGTATTACACACTATTTTGTGACAGTAAAGGTTCTCTATTATGAATTAATCCAGTTGGCCTGTCAGTCATCTGTCCATGAGTCTAGCCCACAGGAAAGCTAATTCACCTGAAGACATGCTAGGGACAGGGAGGAATAACTGTTCCCTTAATGAGACGATCCACATATTATTGAGAAACCACTGCCTTGCTATAGTCCCTTTTCTTGGTTACTCTTTTCTTTTTTGTCTCTCTATTTTCCCAAAGCCTTGAATCCCCAATTCTCGGCCTTTATCACTCTCTGTGCCTAGCCTCTGTGTCACAGAGATCTACCTGCCTCTTTATCACTCTCTCTGTGCCTCTGTGTCACAGAGATCTACCTGCCTTTGCCTCCCAGCGCCTCCTCACATGACCACTTCTAAATAGTACTGTTTTTCCTTTTAGTTTCTTCCTCTTCTCCTCCGAGGCAGCTGCCAGGGTTTGCAGCTTACCAGCCCTGTTGTTTTTCTCGTTAACAGTGATAAAATTGTCCTTAAGGCTTCTTTTTAGCCCATTCTTTTATTAATGAAACCAGAAACACAAAAAGGGGAACCCCAACCTTCCCAGTAATATGCTTCCCAATGTAGGATACCCAGTGACTCCAGTAACAGCGGAATTTCATGTTTTTGACATAAACATGAGTATTTGTTACCTAAAGTTATGAACTTATCACTAGAAAGCTAAAGTAATTGGCCAAACATGACAGGGAACACCTATAATTGCAGAACTTAGGAGATGGAGATGGGGTAATTAATGCCTGTTCCAGGCCAGTCAGGGGATATGCATAGTGAGACCTGGTGTCAAAAAATATAATAATTTTTTTATTTCTTCAAAAGCCTTTTGTGTTCTGGTCTTAAAATACTATGTCTTGATACATTTGAATCTTAAGAAACTGTAGCTAAAATTACAGATTTTTCTTCCTAGCACAGAAATTTCACTTCAGCAGCGACTAGAATACATTGCTCGAGCCATTCTTAGTGCGAAAAGTTCCACTGCCATTTCATCCATAGCTGCAGATGGTGAATTCCTGCATGAGTTAGAAGAGAAAATGGAAGTAAGTACGAAATACTGAGGCTTCGTCACAGTTACAGTGTAGCTGCCACGGTTCACTACTGCCGACTCTTACCCATGACTCAAGCTCTGCTTGTGAGTGTGTACTTACTTCGTGTTTGGATGTAAATGTTAAGAAAGCTGTTTGGGACATAGAGGCATAATTTGGAAGATTCTCCCTTAGCTTATCCATAATTTTTGTCTTTCAATTTCTCAACTGATTAGCAGCAGTTGGGTCACGTGGCATTTATTGTGGATTCTGGGATCTAATAAGTAAATGTAAGGAGTAGACTGAGCTGCTTTAACTGAGATTAAAAAATCTTGTGAGTGTCTAAATGGAAGAGGTTATTTCTTACAAAAATTAGGCAAATGTCCTGCTGGCTTTCCTTCTCATGTGCATGTTAGGAATGCAATCTCTGTATTCTAATGCTACAATTCCCAAGGAGGTTTGCTTTATCTCGTGGAGGAAGAAAAGATAAACTTTACAAGATGCACATTCACTCTTTGGAAAACCACAACCTTGACATGGTTAACTTCCTTTCTTTATTTCTGGAGTGACTTAGGTCCAATGGCATTGGCAACTGGAGATCTAGCCTAGGAGTTTGTCTGCCTATGATCATTGGGTTACTGATGGCAGGACTTTGGGGAGCAGTGTTCCTTGTCACAGCTCATTTCCCATGGCATTAGTTACCTTGAGAGGATAGTCTCCTGCACTGTAAGTCTGTAGTAGGAACACACTTACTAATGCTCTCTTCACTTTCGCAAGCTTAAATTTGTAGAGGAGAGATTATTTCTCCAAGTAACTGTTGAGTGTGAGAAAGATATTATTGCATCATATTTATTTTCTGTTGAAACTAGGTTGCCAGGATCCAACTTCAGATACAAGAGACACTACAAAGGCAGTACTCCCATCATTCTTCAGTGCAGGATGCAATTTCTCAGCTGGATTCTGAGCTCATGGACATTACTAAGGTAATAGAAATCTAGTGAAATTCCTGGGATAGTTACTTTTTTTTTTTTTTTTTTAGAAATCCCGTGTGTGTGTGTGTGTGTGTGTGTGTGTGTGTGTGTGTGTGTGTGTGTGTCTGCACACGTGCATGCCAGCCAAAACAGTCACAATAGCAACCTTGTTAGCCTCATGTGAGCCCTATTAAAACCAGCAGACTTTTTTGTTGTTGCTTTGTTTTTGTCAAAGTTTTGCTTTGGTATTTTGAGACAAAGTCTCACTATGTAACCCTGCTGTGTTGGCCTGCTTCTGCTGGCATTTCAGGCATGGGCCATCACACCGAGCTTAACACCAAATAGTTGATAGCCTTATTATTTATGTTTGCTTATCTGTAATTTTAGCTACAGTTTCTTAAGATTCAAATGTATCAAGACATACTATTTTAAGACCAGAACACAAAAGACTTTTGAAGAAATAAAAAAATTATTATCGTTGTTATTATTATTATTATTATTATTATTATTATTATTATTATTATTATTATT
>JADRCH010000047.1:4244701-4316472 GCA_019843965.1 Rhynchomys soricoides
TTATTATTATTATTATTATTATTATTATTATTATTATTATTATTATTTTGACACCAGGTCTCACTCTGCAGACCCCTGACTGGCCTGGAACAGACATTAATCACCCTGCCTCCACCTCCTAAGCTCTTTGGCTCTGCATGGTTGGTTTTGTTTTTTGTTTTGTTTTGTTTTTCCTTTTTTTGGTTTTTTTGAAACAGGGTTTCTCTGTAGCCACGGCTGTCCTGGAACTCACTCTGTAGACCAGGCTGGCCTTGAACTCAGAAATCTGTGTGTGTAAACATATTTTAAAATACTTGTTTCTAAATATTCTGTATAATGGCTCCTCAACTTGTAACATATTTTGTATACTTTAGATAAAATATTTGTTTTTTGTTTTTTTTTTTATTGAAATAACAGTATACTTCTCTATAAATCTCTAAACACCAACCTGTAGTTAAATGTTTAATTTTGGATTTATTCCCACAGCTTTATGGGGAATTTGCTGACCCGTTTAAACTTGCAGAATGTAAACTTGCAATCATTCATTGTGCTGGTTATTCAGATCCCATATTGGTACACACTCTTTGGCAAGATATCATAGAGAAAGGTAAGTGTTCAGTTATAGGATACATTACTATATAGTTTTTAAGGATCCAGAAGAATGCAAACTGCTATACATAGGGCTTATGGAAATGAGCTATATATATCTACAAGTAAGAATCTGGAGGACATGTGCATGCAGTGGCCAGGTGATTGTACAGTATGACCCTGGTGAATATTTTTGATAGGGTAATATAGTTTATTTGATGTATACATAATTAACTTAAACACTTCACTTAAAATCTTGTAACCAGTAACCAGTGAGATGTGTATCAACTTAGAAGCACAGAAATCTGCTAGTTACATCAATGTAGATATCAGTCCTGAAGTATTTTGCATCTTTAAGCAATTAAGTAGCCAATGTAAACTTCTCACTTTTAAAATAATGGTGATTTCTGTTGGCCCATCTCTTCCAGAATTGAATGATAGCGTAGCACTGAGCTCATCAGATCGAATGCATGCTCTTAGCCTCAAGCTTGTCCTCCTGGGCAAAATCTATGCTGGCACACCTCGCTTTTTCCCTCTGGGTAAGCAGTGACCTTGCTATCTTGTTTTCTGTTTAATAGCTTTTCTCCATTGGAAAACTTCATTGGCCTATAGAGTTTCTTTTTTGCTATTCATCTATATACTGTTTAGTTCAGTAGTTTTAATTCTGACTCTCCAGAAAAAAAATCTCTGAACGATAACAGAATTTGTAAATGAACAGTTAGTTGAAATTTTTCTTTAAATAGGTTTTCAAGTTTCTATATCATTTTTTGGAATTATGTTCACTGATAAACAATATCGTTTAAGTGATTATACTCCGATGCAAATATCAAATAAGTAAAAATGGCTGACGGTTTTTGTGTATCGGTAATAATTTGAGATTCAGCTGTTCTCTATTGCATTAAAGTGTCAGTGGTGGGGTGTATGTCTGTGTGTGCCTGTGTCTCTGTGTGACAGCATTTTGCTATGAAGCTCAGATTGACCTCAAACCCAGGACATTCTTGCCCCAGCTTCCTGAGTACCGGGATTAAAGGTGTTCTAGGTGTGTACCATACCTGATCTCTCTCTTTATCTCACCCTCTTTCTCAGGCTTTTCCTCACTTCTTTCCTCCTTCCGTTGTTTTTTTTTTTTTTTTTTTTTCTTGTGTGGGTCTTGGATTTGAACCCATGTCCTTTTATGCCACTTAGGTTTTTTGAAATAGGTTCTAGCTATATAGTCCAAGCTGGCCTTAAACGTGGGATTTTTCAGCCTCACCTTCTTGGGATCTGGGATCACAGATATGTGTTAGCATATTGGATTTTATTTTATTTTTTTAAAGAACACATAAGCTAAAATTTTAATTATCTGAACTTGCTTCCAGACCAAATATGCCAAGTATAATTGTTATGAGCCAATTGCTAACTCACAGTTTTCTCTACTATGAAATAGTAGCTGCAGCAAAAGTATCACTATGAGGTAGGATACTGAAGGCTTACATTATTTAAAAAATGGAGAGATGGAGAAATATTTATAGTTGCACATTAAATCACCTATTTAGTCTGTCTTGCCTTGCTTGGGGTTCAGCCCAGGGCCTTGTACATGTTAAGCAAGAGACACTAAATTATATATCATCCCTAAATTTTTTGCTATTTTTGAAATGAACATTCAGACTTTCAGAGCATCCCAAATGCTAAGATCTCTTTGTTGTCAAAGATAATTAAAACTGCATTGTGTCCATGCCACCTCACTGGTGGGGAATTAAGGAAACAGCGGCTGCGTAGGTGCGCTGGGTGCTCCTTCACAGGACCTGGGTTTGGTTTTCAACACCTTCATGGAGGTTCATAAATGCCTAGAACTCCAGTTTCAGGGGAACAAAGCCCTCTTCTAGCCTCTATGAGCCAGGAAGTGGGTGGGCAACGTTTTGATAGGTCAAGGCCAGCCTTGTCTACATAGCAAGTTCTAGTCTAGCCAGGATTTCATAGTGAGACCCCCGACTTTAAAAGAAAAGAGAAGAAATCTTAATATTTGCTCTAAGTCTTTAGTTGTAAATTCCAGACTGACATGGCACAGAACTTGGGAGGCAGGGGCATACTGGTCTAAATAGTTTCAGGACCCTGCCTCAAAGGTAGGTAGGTAGGTATTGTACGGTAAACATAAGTTTGGGTGTTCTTTTGTTATTTTTTCAGTGATATCACTTGTCCATGGACATTTACATGGTTGTTTTCAATTTTCAAGTATCATAATTATAAATTTATTTTATAATTATTATAGATTTGTATTTATGATAATATAGTAACAAGTATGAAGAATTAGACCACAGTTAGAGCTTTTAAAGTACATATAGAGCCAGGGTGTTTGTCATTTGTCTGTAATCCCAGCAATCAAGAGGCTGTAACAAGATCAAGCACATAAGGTTCTCCTCCGCTGTGTAGAGATTTTGAGGCTTCCTTGTGTATGGCTTTATGTAGCCCCTGCCTCAAAAACATTAAGTACATGAAGGATGGAATATTGAAAATATATTTTAAAGTCTGTGTGTAGTAGTCCTTTACAACAGACTGTTGAATATATAGATATTTCTTAGAGATATTTCTCTTATCAAGTCTTCTCCGGTAGTGGAATTATTCTCCACATTTTTCAGATTTCATAATTTTCTCTTAATATCTTTGAAAGAGTACAGTTTGGTTTAACCACAAATGTGTATGTGCATAACCTGATGCAGTCTAACTATAGGAGATTTTTCATTGTCTCCAAAAAGACCTGTATTCATTAGTTGTCACTTCCTGTCCTTCCCTTCCCTTTAGCCCTAGGCAACTGTGAGTTCCTTTCTGTCTCCATTTGGCATGCTGTATTTTACTTTTATTTATTTGTTTCAGATTTTTTATTTTGTTTTTTTGTTCTGGAGATTACACCCAAGGCCTTCTACATAGAAAGAGCCTGCACTCAAAATGATGTGTGCTTATTATTTTTTTTTGTTGTTGTTGAAAAATTTGGGGGTGTTGTTACCTCACATAGATGTAGGTGCTCATGAATATTCATAAACATGAGTATGGAGGTCAGGAGACTTCCCTAAGTATTACTCTGATGAGTGTGTGTGTGTGTGTGTGTGTGTGTGTGTGAGAGAGAGAGAGAGACAGAGAGAGAGAGAGAGAGAGAGAGAGAGATAGCGAGCCAGCCGGGAACCCACCTATCCCTGGCTCCTCAGTGCTAAAATTACAAGCTTATACCACCATATCTAGAATTTTTTTTTTTCGTGGACCTACCTCACTGGCCCTCCAATATGTTTGAAATTCATTTTCAAATAGCTACTTGAAACTACTCATGTTTATAAAACCATTGGCTGTATCAAGAGTTACAAGTCCACACTTCGGTACTTGATAGCTGGCTTAGCAGGAAGAACACTTGTTCTTGCCAAGGACCTGCTTTCAGTTGCCAGCATCCATATGGGTGCTCACAAGGTGTGTAACTGCAGTTCTAGGAGATGTGATGCCCATTTCTGGCCTCCACTAACACCAAGTATACAGATGGCATACACGCAGGCAAAGCACTCATATCGTTAAGCAATAAAAATGAATCTTAGTAATTCTTATTTCTGACTTATTCCCCCAGATTTTATCGTGCAGTTCTTAGAGCAGCAAGTTTGTACTTTAAACTGGGATGTGGGGTTTGTAATACAGACCATGAATGAAATCGGCGTGCCTTTACCTAGGCTACTAGAAGTTTATGATCAGCTCTTCAAATCACGGGTAAGGAAAACAAAATGATCTTCTGTAACTAATTTTTCCAAGATACAGAGTGAGGTACTTTGACTGTGTGTATAGGTACCCTATCATTTAGGTTGAATGTTTCAGTGGAGATGTGCTTCAACAGTGCAAGTAAAGTAAACTTTGGACTCAGTAACTGAGGCTGTATATCATGCAAAAGTGAAGTGCTAATATTTTATATTGGTAAGCATAATTATTTGTATTTACTTTTGTCTTCATAACTAAAGTAGGGACTATATTTCTGGGGATCACATCCCACAGCCTTCCACGTTTGACAGGTGCTGTACCAGCAGACTATAATCTCAGCTGCTCGCTTCAAGCACACAAAACAATAGCATATTTATACATGTAACCTCATTTTTAAAAACCTTTTGTTAGGGATAGGGAGATACTCAGCCAATAAAGTGCTTTTCATCCCAAATTTGATTCCCATGAACCCTATAAAAACTAAATGCAATGGGTATGTTTATAGTCCCAGTACCGGAAAGGCATCCTGGGTCTTTCTAGCTGTGCATTCAGTGAGACACCCTGTCTCATTGTGTTGTTATGTAATACAAGAGGTGTATGTGTGCACGTGCGCATGCTTCCTAAGTGCATGTTGTGACACTGTATCTGCCTTTTATCAGTGTCCTCCAAGGTATCCTTTGCCTTGTTCAGTAGTAATTCAACTGAGCCTCGTAAAATTAGGCCATAATGAAAATAGTACTTCATCTTACATTACTAAAAGACAAGGATGGAGACATAAGTCAGCTGTTCTAGTCATGTGGGTAATAACAGATTAAGGTTCTGTAACTGACTGCATAAATTCAAAGGAAAGTGGACTACAATCCATAGAAATAGTGTTTTTTCTTTAATTTCACATCATATGGTCTAATGATAAGTCTCCGTAAAAAGGATCATGATACAGTGTTTTTTCTTTTTCTTTTTTTAACTTCCTTGTTGTTGTTTTCTTGATACAGAGTCTCATTATGTAGCCCCAGCTTAGCTCTAGCTGTCCTAGAACTCACTATATAGACCAGGCTGGCCTCGATCACACAGAGATCTACCTGCCTCTGCCTCCCAAGTGCTGGAATTAAGTGCACTGCTAAGTCCACCTCACAAATACGGTCTTTATTTCAAATATTGACCTTAATCTAATATATAATTTAGAAACTACGTATCTGGGTGGGGGTGGGGGAGAAACAGGGTCTCACTATGTAGCTTTGACTGATGGAGAAGTTGGTGTGATCTCAGACTCAGAGATCTGCTTGTCTCTGCCTCCAGGGTGCAGGGATTACGGACGTGCACCACCACCTTCAGCTTCTAATGCTTTTTAATAGAAATTTTGTGTGGACACCAAAGATTTTAATCTACATTAAATAATTAGGAAAAATACACACACACACATTTCTAAGTTATAAGAGATACTGTCTTTGTGTAGAGATGCATACATTTGTACATACATTTTTTTCTCCCCTTTTCATAGGATCCATTCTGGAACAGAGTGAAAAGTCCACTGCACCTTTTGGATTGTATCCATGTGCTGTTGACAAGATATGTTGAGAATCCTAGCCTAGTTTTAAATTGTGAGAGGTAACTATAAATTAAATATTGTGTTATGAAAACGTTTTAATTATTTGTAGTAAGTACCTGGGTGAAAGGTTGAGTATGGCTGTGGAATGCTCCGGACATTACAGGGAGCATTGGGGGATATCTTATGTACATTAGCAATGACGGTTTGAGAGATAAGCGTTATCATTCATGACACATCAGACAATTTCTACCGTGGTGCTAGATTTTCTAAAGTGAAAATAACTTATGAACTACTGTATGTTCCTTCGCTTTTGGTGTTATGACATAGGACCAAGACATTTCAGTTCTACATTTGTGGTATGATTTCAAGATAAAGTCTTTTTAGAAAGCTGAGAGAATGTAAATATTATTAACAAGAATTGTCCTTTACTGCCCCCTCGGCTCACAGTCTACAAATTGAAAATGGTGCTTAGGATGTAGCTGACCTTGCTAAGTTTCCCTTTCCGGTTGAAGCACTTACCATTCACTGAGTTATCTAATCCTTGCTTTCATCAGGACTCTAAGAAAGTTAATCAAATCTTGGTCTGAAACAGCTCTTTGAACGAAGTGGGTTTAAGTATAGCTGGTTGAGGGTCTGAAGCAAGCAAGGGCCCAGTGATTAAGAACACTTTCTGCTTTTGCAGAGGTCCTAAGTTCACTTCCCAGCAACCACATAGCAGCTCAGGACCATTCATAACAACAGTTGCAGGGTATCTGGTGCTCTCTTCTAGCTTCTGAGGTACTGGACAAGTACATGGTGCACATAAGCACATGCAGGTAAAGCACTCATACACACAAAATAAATGAATCAATATTAAACAAACAAAGTAAATGAGTGACCTGGTTTTTCTCGTTACAGGAGAAGGTTTACAAATCTCTGCCTGGATGCCGTCTGTGGCTATCTGGTTGAACTTCAGTCAATGAGTTCTTCAGTAGCAGTACAAGCCATCACTGGGAATTTTAAATCCCTCCAAGCAAAGTTGGAGCGGCTCCACTGAGTACTGTAGTATATCTTCTTGCTTGCATTTTGCTCTGTAAAATAAAAGCTCAGCTGGGTCTGGAAATCAGGTGTTGCATATCTAAGAATTTTGGTGGAAAATTTTGAGAATGAATGATAGTTATCTGCAAATAGTACATTTGCCAAATGATTTGGTTTTTAGTATTTTTTTTTAATTGATAAGTTGGGCTCAGATATGTAGCTCAGTGGTAAAATGTTTATATAGTATGTAAAAAGTCAGTACCTCACACAAACACATCAGCTTATAAAAAGCTGAAATAAGATTATGTATGATTATGATACAACAATTTTGAATTTTACTGATGGTAACAATTTTGAATTTGTATTATTTATCTCTAGGCTTATGTAGGATGTTAGTATTAAAATTTATAGTCTCTGCCAGGTTTGGTGGCACATGCCTTTGAATCCAGCACTTGGGGAAGCAGTGGCAGGTGGAGCTCTAGGATTCACTTGAGATTTCAGGCCAAGGGCAGCATAGTGAAACCTTGTCTTTTTATTTTTTTAAAAAAAAAAACAAAAAAACAAAAAACCTTAAAGGCTCGGTCTGTTCCCATATTATTAGATTTTTAAGTTAATTATTTAGAAATCTCCTGAACCTTCCGGGCAGTGGTGGCGCACACCTTTAATCCCAGCACTTGGGAGGTAGAGACAGGCGGATTTCTAACTTCGAGGCCAGCCTGGTCTACAGAGTGAGTTCCAGGACAGCCAGGGCTACGCAGAGAAACCCTGTCTCGAAAAACAAAAAAACGACAACAACAAAGAGAAATCTCCTGAACCACTAATTTTATCAGTTACAGCCCTTTATGTTCTCTCTTCCTCTTTTTTCCCTCTCCCTCTCACCATAAATATGTACATTAGATTTTATGTATACTTTTATATATGTGTGTGCAGGATATGTATGCTGTCTGTATATACAGGATGGTTTGAGCTTGTGATAAACTTGTAACACTTGTGTGTACTTAAACCTTCATGATCAGCCAGCTGTGGTGGTGCTGGTCTTTAATAGCAGCCCTTGGGGTGGGAGGAGACTCAGAGTTCACAGCCAGTCTGGTCTACATACAGTTGAGTTACAACCGTATTCAGTGACGACTGTTTCCTTACAACCCTCACTGCCAGACTGTGAATGCTTCAAGCCAGCAGCAGCAGCAGCAGCAGCAGCAGCATCCAGGGGTGTGTGACAAATTAAATTCCGGGTCTCTGGTCATATCTACCAAACCAAAACCTGTGGCATAAATGCCTGTCTTTGTGTTTTAATAACCCTTCCAGTGGATCTAGGTTCGTGTCCCATTGAATCCTGTTTTCTATGTGGATGAGTTCCCTCTTTGATTTGTTTTTTCCAACCCCCCTTTTTACCAATAACCACAAGACAGAGTATAAACAACACTGTTAGTAATCTAGTTTGGTTTTGTTTTTTAATAGTGGTGGGCTGAATACAGGGTTTTCATGCTAAGCAGTGCACTTCCACTGAAGGTATATCCTCAACCCCTGAATTACTATCAAAGACAAAAGGAAAGACTGAGAATTACTAAGGCTAACCAAAAACGAGAAAGATAGAAAGAAACAGAAAAAACAGCTGCTTTCTATTTATTTTATTTTTGCAACACAGTGTGACATAGCCTAGGCTAGTGTCAAACTTTAACAGCCTAGAATGATCTTGAATTTCTGATCATCTGGCCTCCACCACCTGAGTGCTGAGCTTGTAGGCATGCTTCACAGTGCCCACTCTTTGTGGTGCAGGTTGTTAAAGCCAGAGTTCTGTAAGGTGAGCACCTTATCAACTGAGTTATGTTCCTAGTCCTCAACTGCACCATCCCCCCCTCCCCCCCATTTTTTGTCAAGGTCTCACTATATAGCCCAGGCTATCTGCAAACATATGCAAATGCTCCTGCCTCAGACTTTCAAGTACTGGAAGTCCAAACATGTGCCACCATACCCAGCTTCCACTCTTATTTATGCTATTGGGAGTGTTCTCTTCTGTTTGTTGTCACTGATAGAAATTGGGCAGTTTTGTAAATATATCTTCAATATATTTCTACCTTTTCCTGAGATTATGGATTTCTTTTTCCACAACACCTTAGAATTTAGCTTCATTTTCACTTACAGTCTTTGAATGTATATTTCATAAAAGATTAAAGTAATGCTGATTGGCTGTCACTACCTCATATTTTTCAGTTTTTCATCTTAAGTAATTTTATAGTCTATAAAGTGAATGCATTTGATATATTAATGGTTTTATGCATTTAAAATTCTGTCATGCTTATTTTAAATGAAGGTCTTGTTTAAATGCTTTAATCTAGATGTGGATCCATTTCTGCTAGAAATACATGGCATTATCTCCAGTTCTAAGTATGTTTACATATTAATATGTGTGTTACATATACTTAATCATCTGGGTGAGGTAGCTCTTGCATCTAATCACTACACTTAGGATATTTAGGAAGGAGTATTGAACATAGAGATGTGGCTAGATATATATGATATATATGTGTACAGACAGATACACATAGATATCTAGATAGATATGCACAGTATCTTAATAGATCCACAGGATACTATGTCAAAAAGGATGTAATTGACAGATATCTGAACATAATCCCCTTTATTGTTATAGTACACTCACAGGGAGCTTAAACATTTTAGCTTCCCAGCTGATGTTTGCAATGGCCTTCCTAAAAGACACTGCTGGTTGATTGTTGCTAAAACTGAACATTCATCAACTAAAACTATCCAAACGGCCTATCCAGGCAATGAGTGATTCATTGGTAGAACAACTTAGGAAAGTGCATTTATTGTGCACAGTTGGGTCAACTGAAGGTGTTGATTGTGATGTATTTTTAGATAGTTTCAGTATGACAGAATGGTTAAGAAGAGAGAAAATATGTGTTTATGCAAGATATATAATATTGACCTGATTTGCATGTAATATGCATTTGACAGGTTTTCAGTTATTAACTAGTGACTTCTTCATTGAACATGGAATCACATAAGCTTCTCTTCATGTTTTATAGTTAGGTTAATCTCAGAAGTCTATCACAGATTGTTTATTCTCTTCCTTAGGATATTTTGTGTCTCCATGTTGCCCCTCTCCTTCACTAGTGGTGATATAGTCATAGCAAATAAATTAACCAAAACCCCAAAATCTGGGGTTTTGAAAAAGATTAGTGTTTTTTCTTTAATAGTCTGTTAATATCTTTTCTTAAATTATCTTTTTGGTTTTTTCCAGACAGGTTTCTCTGTGTAGCCCTGGCTGTCCTGGAACTCACTCTGTAGACTAGGCTGGCCTCGAACTCAGAAATCCACCTGCTTCTGCCTCCCAAGTGCTGGGATTAAAGGCGTGCGCCACCACTGCCCGGATTAAATTATCTTAATAATAAAACTTTTTACACTTTTGAGTTCTCTACTAAAACTTAAACTCTTCAGAGTTTTGTTTTCTCCATCTATAAGTGAAGTGGTTGAAGCTAAATGAAAAGACACTTAAAACTAAATTGGAAGAACTAACACTAATTTTAAGTTGCTTTATTTATTATTTTTCTTAAGATAGTAGATATTAACTGCCATTGGTTTTACTTCCTCATTTCAAATCATTTCTATAACACTATACAGCGTATTTGAAATTAAATATCTCACAGTTGCCATGTTTTTTGTATTTTAAATTAATCCTACTATGTAAGATCCAGGATCCTGATAGCAAATCTCCAACTCACACTTGATTGACTTCTGAATCTCTCTATGGAAGCCTGGCCAAGCTTGAATGTGTATTTCTTTCTCCCTGTACTCTGCCCTCTGTTTTGCTCCTTTATTTTCTACCTCAGTCCTTACATCTGATTGTGTAAATTAGGAATGTGATATCATCTTGAACATTCTCCCTCCCTCAAAATGTATTACTCATAAACTTCAAGCAAGTCTATTTCCTACTATCCCCTTATCTGTTCTGGTGTCATTTCAAAGCCTGTAGTCATGTGAGGAGTAGTAGTTCTTCCAATCATTAGTTTGACCCCTTGCTTCATTTTTACCCTTAGAACAACAGAGTGGCATGTGAGGATTAGAAGATTAACAGTAAAAGTAACAAAAATCTGGAGCTAAGCACATGATGAATGGACCATCAAAACAGAAAAGCTGGATGGGCAGTGGTGACGCATGTCTTTAGTCCCAGCACTCGGGGGGGGGGGGGGCGCACACAGAGGCAGGCACATCCCTGAGTTTGAGGCCAGCCAAGTCTACAGAATGAGTCCCAGGACAGCTAAGACTACACAGAGAAACACTGTCCCAAAAATAAAACCAAACAAACCCTAAAGAGCTGAAGTCTGGCTTTCCTCATGGTTAGACCATTCAGGTATCTGACTAAAAAGTTTTCTTAGTCTTCCACATGCTAGGATTACTGGCATAAATCATCATGCCCTATGGGCTACACTTTTCATGTTTATTCTATGTATCTTTGCCACATAATTCCTGAAAGAGTGTGGGTAGTATTACTGTGTTAGCTCTTCCCTAGAAGTGTAATTAATAGAAAAAGATCTATGATGGGCTTAGACTTACGATCTCTACCCATGGACTCAGTCTTGGAGTTAGAATGCTCACCTAACCATTTGGAACTGGAAAAAATTACTTTGCCAAAAACAGGATGCCAGGCATGTAAGATCTGTCTGTCCACTTGCAAGATCACTAGAAAATACATATTTTTATGAAAACTGCAAGTCTACAGATCCAAGAAATATAAACCAGAACTGGATGTACAAGACCACCCCCAGGAAGCATAATCAAATTCTCAGCAAACTGAGGAGGAAATAATGGAACTTAGCCTTATAAATTTATGACACCTGTAACAAATAGTTAAAATTACATGGAAGAATATTAAGTGACATCTCCTTTGTGGAGACTAACATAATGCTTTTGCCTTGCTGACATGTATATCCTGGATAGTGAATTCCCAGCCTGTGCAAATACAGCAGATGAAATGTAAGATAAGGGAATAAGAAAAGTGTGGTGTCTGTCTAAAATAAAAAGTCATACATTTTGTCTAGATTTCCCAATTTTGTTGAATTATAGGCTCTGATGATTTTTTGAGTTTCCTCCTTGTCTGTTTTGTCTCCCTTTTCTAGACAGATACCAGATACCAAAGTTAAATCAGGATCAGATAAACCATCTAAACAGCCCCATAACCCCTAAAGAAATAGAAGTAGTTATTAAGTCTCCCAACCAAGAAAAGCCCAGGGCCAGATAGTTTTATTGTGGAATTCTATTAGACCTTCAAAGAAGACCTAATATCAATACTTCCCAAACTATTTCACAAAATAGAAACAGAAGGAACACTACCCAATTTGTTCTATGAAGCCACAGTCTTCAGACCATTTCCCTTATGAATATTGATGCCAAAATACTCAATAAAATTCTCGCAAACCAAATCCAAGAACACATCAAAATGATCATTCACCATGATCAAGTAGGCTTCATCCCATGGATTCAAAGGATGGTTACTGAACTCAATGTAATCCACTATATAAACAAACTCAAAACCACATGATCATCTCATTAGATGCTGAAAAAGCCTTTGAAAAAATACAACACCTTTTCATGAAAAGTATTAAAGAGGTTAGGAATTCAAGGTCCATGCCTAAACATAATAAAAGCAGTTTACAGCAAGCCAATAGCCAACATCAAACTAAATGGAGAGAAAGAAACTTGAAGCAATCCTACTAAAAGTATCTTGGTGTGACTAACAAAACAAGTGAATGATCTCTATGACAAGAACTTCGAGTCTCTGAAGAACGAAACCGAAGAAGACCTCAGAAGATGGAAAGATCTCCCATGCTCGTGGGTTGGCAGGGTTAATATAGTAAAAATGGCCATCTTGCTGAAAGCAATCTACAGATTCAATGCAATCCCCATCAAAATTCTATCTCAATTCTTCATAGACTTAGAGCAATTCTCAAATTCATTTGGAATAACAAAAAAAAAAAAAAACCCAAAATATTGAAAACTATTATCAATAATAAAAGAACTTCTGGGGGAATCAGCCTCCCTAACCTCAAGCTGTATTACAGAGCAATAGTGATAAAAACTGCATAGTATTGCTACAGTGACTGTCAGGTAGATCAATGGAATAGAATTGAAGACCCAGAAATGAACCCACACACTATGGTCACTTTATCTTTGACAAAGGAGGTAAAACCATCCAGTGGAAAAAAGACAGCATTTTCAACAAATGGTGCTGGTTCAATTGACAGTCAGCATGTAGAAGAATGCAAATTGATCCATTCTTATCTCCTTGTACAAAACTCAAGTCCAAGTGGATCGAGGACCTCCACATAAAAACAGGTACACTGAATCTAATGGAAGAGAAAGTGGGAAAGAACCTTGAACACATGGGCACATGGGGAAATTTTCCTGAACAGAACACCAGTGGCTCAAGATCAACAGTTGACAAATGGGACGTCATAAAATTGAAAAGCTTCTGTAAGGCAAAGGACACTGTTAATAGGACAAAACAGCAATCCCCAGATTGGGAAAAGATCTTTACCAACCCTACATCCTATAGAGGGTAATATCTAATATATACAAAGCACTCAAGAAGTTAGACTCCAGAGAACCAAATAACCTTATTTTAAAAAATGGGGTGCAGAGCTAAAAAAAAAGGAATACTCAACTGAGGAATCATGAATGGCTGAGAAGCACTTAAAAGAAATGTTCAACATCTTCAGTCATCAGGGAAATGCAAATCAAAATGACCCTGAGATTCTAACTCATTCCAATCATAATGGCTAAGATCAAAAACTCAGGTGACAGCAGATGCTGGCAAGAATATGGAGAACATTCCTCCATTGCTGGTGGGACTGCAAGCTGGCTAAAACCACTTTGGAAATCAATCTGGCAGTTCCTCAGAAAATTGGAAATAGTTCTACCTAGGACCCAGCTATATCACTACTGGACATATACCCAAAAGATGCTCCAACATATAACAAGGACACATGCTCCACTATGTTTATAGCAGCCTTATTTATAATAGCCAGAATCTGAAAACAACCCAGATGTTCCTCAACAAAAGAATAGATACAGAAAATGTGGTACATTTACATAATGGAATACTACTCAGCTATTAAAAACAATGACTTCATGAAATTTGCAGGCAAATGGATGGAACTAGAAAATATCCTGACTGAGGTAATCCAGACACAAAAGCATGGTATGTACTCACTGATAAGTGGATATTAGCCCAAAAGCTCAGAATACCCATGATAAAACCCAAAAACTATATGGAGCTTAAGAAGGAAGGAAGGAAGGACAGGGGTAGATGCTTCAATCCTACATAGAACAGGGAACAAAACAATGCTACGATATAGAAGGACAGAGGAACCTAGGAGGGAGAAGGGGGGGGAGCAGGATCAGATATTGGAAGGAACAGAAGTATAGAGGGTTAAAAAATTGATTAGAAAAATGTACTAGTGGGGCATGGGGATCTGGAGAGAGCTACTAGAAAGTCCCAGATGCCAGGGAAGCTCCCAGGACCTAATGGTGATGATTTTAGCTGAAATATCCAAAAAAAAGGGGGGGGGAATACAACCTGTACAGACCATCCCCAGTTGAAGGATGGGGCCACCCATGCATCTTAAAATTTTTTAACTAGAAATGTTCCTGTCTTCAGCCTTCTGGCCCAGAACCATCTGACAGACTTTTAAGTGAAGCAGGAATTATAAAGGACTAGCTTACTCTGTATTGGCAGAGCTAAGTTGTTGATTATCTTGTATCATGTGTCCTTTCCTGGACAGTATTTTTTGTCTGTAGGTGAATTAGGGCAATTTCTGCCCAGTTGCTACCTTGCCACAACTGGAGCAACTCTATATGGAGGTTATGATGCTCAGTATTTTCTTTGAACTGTGAAGGGGGTGAGGTACTGTCAGGAGCAGACATGTCTCTTAGTCAAAAATCTATTAATAGTGAAATTATTTTAAATGTCATAATTGTAGATTTCTAATGTTTTTGAAGACTATAGTATATCTGAACTGTTAAACCTTGAATACTCTCAGCTATTTCTAGCTGAATAATAATGAAAGCACCTTATTATAATTAATCAGAATCTAATATAACCATGATTTTACTATCGGACCCTTAACTTGCATTACTTAACCATCCTAAACAGTTTGTAACAGGACTGAATCAAATCCTTATATTCTTAAATGAGTTGCACAGGCACAATGCCTAAGAGTAACAATATTAATTTCAATTTTTGTATATAATATACAAAGATAATATACCAATGAAAACTTTAAGTCTGTATTAATTTATAAGTTCTGTAGCAATGTAAGAAATTATAACTTTAAATTTGCATCAAGCTGGGCAGTGGTGGCGCACGCCTTTAATCCCAGCACTCGGGAGGCAGAGGCAGGCGGATTTCTGAGTTCTAGGCCAGCCTGCTCTACAGAGTGAGTTCCAGGACAGCTAGGGCTACACAGAGGAACCCTGTCTCGAAAAACAGAAAAACAAAAACAAACAAACAAAAAACTATTGTCTAATTTTTGTTTTTAGTTGAAGTTTTGCTAAAGACATTTTTAGATCTTAAGTCAGTTACAGGGCTGTTCCCATGTGGAGAAATCAGCAAATCAAGTTACCTGTCCTGTTTGATCTTCTTGAATTTTTCTTTTCTGTCTTTAGCCAAGATCTTCAGGGGGTCTTCCTTTATCATATCTAATCCATATCACTTTGGAATGGGTCCAAAGCCTTTTCTTCTTTTCTGCTAATACAGATATGGGGCCTCTCTCCCAAAATAGCATGTCCTTGGTCCAGTAACCTGAAATCATCAAAGGTATAGATTGATTCAAATTAGCATCCTCCTTTTCTTCAGGCCTGCTCTATTTTGATCTTTCTCCCAGAGAATTTCAATATCATAACCACCAAACTTATATCCACACAAATTTTGATAATTAAAACAATTCAAAGCAATTAAAGTAATCTAAATAATTTTTATCCGTTGAGACAGTGCTCCTTCACTATCTTCTGCCTTGTTTTTTTAGTAGTGAGATCAAGGCCTAAATTTATTAATCTATGCCACTTAAATTCTCCCTTCTATGGAGATTAATATATGTGGATATATGGAGATATATATATATATATATATATAACTTGAATTAACATCTTTTCCTTTGTATTTGACTTCAATTAAATTTCATTTTACTTACTGTATAAACCTACTTCTAGGTCATTAATTTGTCATTCTAGGCTAAGCAATCTGTAAACTACAAAAAGTACTAGAAGAAATTGAACCTGGAGTGAAATAAACATCAGTTCTTACCAATGAATCTACAAATTTAATGCATTTCTAATTAAATTCTTAACTGAATATTTGAAAATGAAAATAGATTCTAAAATGGATATAAAGGGCTAATTAGGTGGTTCAATTGTTATAGATGCCTGCCATGGAGCCTGGTGACCTGAGTCTGTTTGCCAGGACCATGGGGTAGAAAGATGAGATCTGGCCGGGCAGTGGTGGCGTATGGCTTTTATCCCAGCACTTGGGAGGCAGAGGCAGGCAGATTTCTGAGTTCGAGGCCAGCCTGGTCTACAGAGTGAGTTCCAGTACAGCCAGGGCTACACAGAGAAACCCTGTCTCGAAAATCCAAAAAAAAAAAAAAAGAAAGAAAGAAAGAAAGAAAGGTGAAATCTGATTTGTATGTTGTCCTCTGACCTTCACATGTGTTCACATAAGTACACAAAATAAGTTTTTCTATTGAGTTCTGGTTAGCCCAAGGTACTGTCCACACAATATAAGCTATTGCTATTGCACTTGGCTGCCTTTCAGAAGTTGAAGGTAAGTCCCTATTGCTGAAGACATCATACATTTCACACAGGACTCAGAAGATATGACCTGAAAGCTTCCTCCCTGAGCACTAGCTTTCATAATGCTAGAAGGCGGGTGACATACAAGGTACCAAAGGAAGGAATTGATCAGTAGTCATACCCAGCTGTGATGCCTATGAACAACTGCAAAACATAGCGAGGTATCCCTAAAGGTCCCATAGTGGCATATAAACTTTGTTGCCAATAGCTAACAGGAAGAAAATCATGCCTGGAAAATGTAGCCTAGTATTGTCATGGATCCTAGAGGAGAACCTAATACCACTATTTTGCTAGACCAGCATGATTCCTAACTGAATTCTAGAAATTCCATCCATGTGGAGCAGTGGACCGTGCCACCAGACAGGAAACCTGTTAAGGTCGAGCAGATTCAGACACCCCAGCAATTCTCACAATTGAGAACGGTAGGCATTCAAATCTACTCCGGACCAAGTTCTGTCCTAGAACATGTGACCACAACACACCATTGAGAGGATTGTGAAAATCAGTCACATAGGAACGACACCTGAAGTCCTTCCACATGCAGATGAGGCATCTTTACATCTCAGACTGAGCCAGTAGAAAGCATTTGCCTCTAGATCCCACCCCACCCGCCAAAATGTTTATAAGGTCCTATCTACAAGGAATAAAGTGCACAAGTTATTTCACTAAAGATTGTCTGAGAGTGTCTGTCTTATTGAGCTGTAACACTCCAGGGAAGAGTTTTCACTCCTGAAGCTTCCGTTTGCTGAACCTCGACCTGGCCCAACCAGCTTAGTATGTTTGCTTGATTGACTACAGCCACTTCCTGCTTGGTGGCCCTGAGTTTGGCCCCTAGCTGCCCCCTGCAATCTCATGCTACCAACTCAGAGGCAACAGCAATAGAGGAAGAGGCTCATCAGCCTGCCTTGCTCTGGCTTCCCCTCAAAGAACTAACACGTTAGTTGTTCTATCCATGCCCAAGCTCCTGAAGACCTTTTGCACCTGCCATCCAGGCAAAGGATTCCCTGCTGGGTGAACCCCAGTATGCACACCATAGATAAATGTAGCTTTTTCTGTCATCAAAGAAGTGACTCTGCAGCAGAGAAAGTTTCTGAAAGCCACAGCTATTCACAATTCAGAGGCCATCTGATCATGAAGCACCAATGAACACATCTACATCATAATTCCTGCACTGAAGGCTCAAAGAACATCATAGAAGAGGGAGCAAAAAGATAACAAGAACCAGAGGACTAGGAAGTGTACTGTGAGAAAACATTAACTACAGATACAGTGGAGCTATACCCATGATACTTCCACAGGATAGCTGCCTAAACAAGACCTGAACAAGGACACTATGCCAATGTGGAAGAGAGAGACGTCGAACAGAGTTTCACTCCTAGACAACTATAGGCAGCAAAGGGATGGTCACAGACGGAGAAGTCATCATTTCTAGAGATGAGCCCCCTAATTGTTTATCCAATACCAAGTGTCCAGCCCTAAAATCATATCCACACAAGCAACATGAAACTCAGCAGGTTGTATTTATGCATATGTGTAACAAGAAAGAAAAGAGACTGTGAATGGGAGGAGTTAAAGAAGAAACAAATGGGAAAACAAAATGGTGTAATTATAAGTCAAATTTCAAAATGAAAAATGAAGATTGATATAAAGAAATAATAGTAGAATGGCCAAAACAGTTTTGAAAGTAAAAATAAACTTGAGTGTTGCGATAATTCTTTTTGTACACTGTGTGAAAATGTTTCTCTGTTCTCCCCCGCCTGCCTAAAGCACTTTCAGATTAGATTAATAAAGAGCTGAATGGCCAATAGCTAGGCAAGATTCCTGGACAGAGATAGAAACTCTGGGAAAGACTCAGGCATGGAAGATTCACCAGCCAGCCATGGACAAGGAGAGGTAAAGAACCATGTAGCAGAATGTAGATTAGAATAAACCAATTAATTTAAGAGTGAAAGGACTAAGTTAGCCAGTGCCAGGTTGGCGCCATGACAGGCTACAAACTGGCAGTTTGGGAGACGAGGCCTAAGTTTCTGTTTCCCAGAAATGAGAACCTGGATTCAGGAACCCATGGTCAGCCAACCACAGCCATGGGTAGCCAATCTGAGGGTACCTTCTCATCTGGCCTGAAGTAAGAATAGGTAGCTAGAATGAATAAGCCACCCCCTGGGAAGTCTCCTGAGCCTAACCAATTGTAGAATCAGTCAGTCCCAGCTGGGCAGTGGTGGTGCACGCCTTTAATCCCAGCACTTGGGAGGCAAAGGCAGGAGGATCTCATAAGTTCGAGACCAGCCTGGTCTACAGAGTGAGTTCCAGGACAGCCAGGGCTACACAGAGAAACCCAGTCTCAAAAAAACAAAACAAAACAAAAAAACAGCCCCCTAGAGATAGAGCTAACTAATCAAGATAAAATGGCACGTACCCCTCCCTGAAATTCCCCTGACAATAAAAGCTAGGCCTATGAGTCCCACCAGAGGTCTCCATTCCCAAATGGGAAGACCCCTGCCTGCATGCAGGAAATTCAGCTGAATAAATGTTCTTTGATTTTACATACTATTTGAGTCTGGGGTATCATTATTTAGCAATTCTTGGACCCTAACATTAGTTGAGAACAAGCTTAACCTAAGGCCTAAAGCATTCATATTAATAAAAGATCTCTGTGACATTATTTGGGAGCTGGTGCTTCAGAGACGGTCCAGAAGTACTTGAGGTCTGAAGAAATGTCTCAGTATTTAAGCCTACATACTGCTTTCGCCAAGGACCCGGGTTCAGTTTTCAGCACCCAAATTTCATTGCTCACAACTGCCTGCAACTCCAGGTTCTAGGGATCCAGTGCCCTCTTCTGGCCTTGTAAATACATGGCATGCAAACACATATGCATGTACATGAACAAAAAAATAAACTTGAACATATACTAATTTTAGTATTTTCTTACAAAGCTATATCAATTTGTTGGGTAGTGGTGGCACATGTCTTTAATCCCAGCACTCAGGACACAGAGGCAGGCAGGACTCTGAGCCAGGGTACACAGAGAAACTATATCTTGAAAATACAAACAAAACCCGGCACTTACGTTGAAATAGTGTTGTAAGAACAGATATCTCAATGGAACAGAATGGATACATATGTGAACAGTTGATTTGCAGAAACAGTTACAAGTTGAAGGGGGAGGAATAGTCAACAAATAGTACTAGAGCAGTGGTAATAAAAAACTGTATGGTATTGGCATAAAACAGACAGTTTGATCAATGGATCAACACACTTGTGGATAGATTGTAGGCACCAAAGGGAATCAAAGACACCATAAGAAAACCCACAGAATCAACTCACCTGGGCTCATAGGGGCTCACGGAGACTGAACTGCCAACCAGGGAGCCTGCATGGGGCTGACTTAGGCCCTCTCCATATATGTTATGATGGTGTGATTTGGTCACCTTGTGGGACTCCTAATAGTGGGAGCAGGAGCTATCTCTGACTCTGTTGCCTACTTTGGAACCCTTTCTTCCTTCTGGGCTGCCTTGTCCAACCTTAATAGAAGAGGAGGTGCTTTGTCTTACTAAACCTGAAATGCCATGACTACATGATAAGTGGGGGGCAGAGAGGAGGAAGGGAAAACTGTGGCTGGATATAAAAATAAATAAATAAGAATTGTCCATTTTACTCATTTGCCCAGTCATTGACTGGATGACTTCGTTATATTTAGTTTCTCTGAGTTCCTTGTAGGTTCTAGATATCTGCCCCTGTTGTATATATTTGGCAAAAATTTTCACTCATTCTTTTTATTTATTTTATTTACATGAATACACAATAGCTGTCTTTACTCACACCAGAAGAGGGTATCAGATCCCATTCCAGATGATTGTGAGCCACCATGTGGTTGCTGGGAATTGAACTCAGGACCTCTGGAAGAGCAGTCAATGCTCTTAACCGCTGAGCCATCTCTCCAACCCTGCTGTGAAGTTTTTAACATATGACATCCATTTGCCAATCCTGCAATTTTGAGCTCTGTCTTCCCCATTATTTGGCAGTTTCATTCGTATTACCTTCATTTATGTATATAATTTAGGAAACATTTGTCTAGGTTTTCAGATGACCCTTCAAATTGCCATTAATTCTAGCTGACCCCATATCCCCTCTGGCTCCCCATCTCACCTCTGTGGTTCTATGGATTGAGGTAACCATATTTTTGTGTTGGTTTTGTATCCTGCTACCTTGTTGAAAACATTTATCAGATCTAAGAGTTCTCTGATGGGGACTTTAGGGTTTTTAAAGTAAAGGATCACTTTATATGTTAATAGGGCTAATCTGATCTATTAGGGTTCTCTAGAGAAATAGAACTGATCGAATGAATTTATGTATATGAAAATGGAATTTATTAGTGGTCTAAAGGCTGTGGTCCAATTATTCCAACAGTGGCTGACTCCTGATAGAGAGTTTGAGAATCCAATTGTTGTTTAATTGATGAGGCTGAGACTACTCAGCTAGTCTTCAGTATATGCCAGAGTCATGAAGAAGGTTCCAATACAGTGAACAAATCAACTTGCCAAAGAGTTCGTTGCCTGAGGGCAAGCCAGCAAAAAGCAAGTGCTTCCTTCCTCCTTGTCCTTTATAGACTGCCACCAGATGAATCATAGGTCTTCAAATGATCTGGATTCAGGGAAATAGTCCAACTTTAAATGATCCAATCAAGAAAAATTCCTCATATACCCGGCAGCTTGGGTTTTGGCTAGTTGAGATATAGTCAAGCAAGAATAGACATAATGCTTGACTCCTTTTTTATTTCTCTCTTTTCCTTCTTTTGTTGCTCTAGCTAACACTTTGAACATTACATCAAAGAAGAAAAGACACAGTGGGTACATTTATCTCATTCCTTTCTGTTGGGAAAATGATCCTTTTCATATTTAATATAATGTTAGATATATGTTAGTCATATATAACCTTCATTATGTTGAGTTAGGTTCCTCCTATTTTTAAGTTTCTTAGACTTTTAGCATGAAGAGATGATGAACTTGGTTCTTTTTACCCTTTCTGCATGTCTTGAAATAATTGTATTGTTTCTGTCCCCAACTCTATTTACATGCTATGTTATTTTCTTTGATTTGTACATTGTTGAGCCATCTTTGTAACCATGGGATGAACACAACTCAATCATTGTATATGATCTTTTAAATGTGGTTGTTGGACCCAGTCTACAAATATTTTGTCAAGAAAATTCACATCTATGTTCACCAGGGAAATTGGTTTATAGGACTTTTTGCTGTGATTATCTGGGGTGGAATCAACAGTAATGTTGGCTTCATAGAATGGACTTGTTCCTTCTCTTTATGAGCTAGTTTAAGGAGGATTGGCATTAGCTTTTCTTTACAGATCTGACTTTTTTTATATTAGGATACTTCTTATTACAAGTTCAATATCATTGCTTGTTATATATCTAAGTAGTTTATGTCTTCTTGACATATATGTTTAGGAACTTACTAATTTCTTCTAGATTCTCTGTCTTTTTGGAATGTAGCTTTCAAAGTATTCTCTAATAGTCCTCTGGATTTCAATGGGACATGACATTGGTGAGGCTCTTCCCTTGTTTCCTCCAAAATCTGTCCTGTTTCAGACTGGCCTCTGTGTTAGGGAAAGGGAAAGACTGCAAGGTGCTATGGGTGTTAAAATACCCTTTGAGAAAGTTAAAAGCTAAACATCTCCAGTGGACCTCATTATTGTTTATCCCTGGTATAAAAATGCCTACAGCCTGAACAGGAGACTGGAAGCTCATCTATGGGGAGAAAGCTTAATCAGGAGCTCCAGGTGGCTTCTCACTGCACTTCCCTAGCCAATTCCTGTTGAATGATTATAAGAGTCCAGTTTAATAAAGCCCTTTCCTGTTCTCTCTGCTGGGTATCCCAAGCTTCTAATTTGGTGATGTTCTCTTATCTGATGCTTTTATCTATCTGCTACTTGTTATTTGTTCACCTGACTTTCTCTTACTCTCTCTGTTTTTTGTTTTTTGTTTCCTACAAATTTTCTTACTCCACTTCTTGACCTATGGTGACTGTATTTAATCCTGTTTACAATAAACAGAAAGGTCTAGGATTAAATGTGTGTATTAGGGCTGAGCCATACCACAGTTAGAAACAGGTTTCTCCAGTATATAACACAATCTCAATGTTCACAGTGTGATCAAATACCCTGAAACATGTATGATAGGAAATATTAATTTTAAAAAATGTAAACTCACATTGTCAATTGACATCACTTACAGAAAAGTATTCAAACTATAGGATACATTGTCTCTGAGTGGTGTTTTAAATAATAATGGCCTCTATAAGGCTCATATATTTGAATGCTTTGTCACCAGGGAGTGGACTTTCTTTGAAAGGATTAGAAGGATTAGGAAGCGTGACCTTGTTGGAGTGTGTCACAGGGGTGGGGGGTTTGAGGCTTCAAAAGCCCATGCCAGGTCTAGGCATGCTCGCTCTCTCTCTCTCTCTCTCTCTCTCTCTCCCTCCTTATGGAACAGGATGTAACTCTCAGATACTTCTTTAACACCAGGCCAGCATGACACCATGCCCTCTGCCATGATGATAATAGGCTGAGTCTCTGAAACTTTAATTAAACACCTAATTAAATGCTTTTTTGGTAAGAGTTGCCTTGGTCATGTCTCTTCACAGCAATAGAACAGTGACTAAGACACTAAATGAACATACCTATTAACCACTGTTGGAGAATTCTGCTATTAAGGTCTCAGTTGCCCATGTCCAAATGATTCTCCAAGCTTGGCACAAAATGGAAGACTCCTCTTAGCTCATTCTCCATCACCATGTCTGCTTGCATGCCACCATGTTTCCTGCCATGACAAAACTTCTTAAACTGTAAACCAGTCCCAATTAAATGTTTTTCTTTATTTAAAAAAAAAAAAGTAAGATTCCCTTTCTCAGCAGAGCTTCCTTTTCTCTGCCTGACCTTGTCTGTGTCCCTGAGCACCGGTGACTGGCCTTGTCGGAAAAATGACCTTGTACAGAGCTCTTTGCATAACTTAGCACACAAGTTACTCCCAGGCTTCCTGCCTTCATGATAATTAGGTACTATGTTATGACCAATTAACCCTTTTCACCCTGACCCCCCAAAGCCCTTATATACCCTATTCCTTGAACAATAAAGTAGAGCTGTCTCACTGTAGGGGTCTACAGAAGTTTTTCAGTCATATAGCCATCTCACCCCTGCTTGCTGCTTCTGCTTGTCCTCAAAGAGCACCCTTTGTCCCCCAGGAGCCAACTCTGAGAATAAAGGAGACCCACAAACCACTGATTAAAATGTAGAACTAGAAACTAGAGAGACATCTCAGCAGTTAAGAGCACTGACTGTTTTTCCAGAAGACCTAGACTGTTACTCCCTGTACTATAATTTGAGTTCTAGGGGATACCATGCCTTCTTTGGCCTTCATAGGTATCAGGCATGCACACTATGCAGACTACATACAAGCAAATAACCATACAGAGAAAAAAAGCATGTGTGTGTGTGTGTGTGTGTGTGTGTGTGTGTGTGTGTGATGTATTTATCTACTAGGCTGTGAGAGTATGGCTCAGTCAGAAAAGGATTTTGCAAGCATGAGGATGTGAATTCAGTCTCTAACCCTGACATAAAAAGGCGGCCATGGTGATTCTCTTTTATTCCCAGTGTGGGGAAGCTAGAGACAGGATTTCTTAGGCTCATTGGCCATCCAGTCAGGCTTAATAGTTGACCTTCAGGCCAATGAGAGAGTTTGAAGAATTCATATTATTAAAAAGTCCAACTAACCAAAGCCATCTACAGATTTCATGCAACCTCATTAAAATACTAGCTACATTCTTCACACAACTAGAAAAATAATCCTACAATTTATATGAGAGCAAAAGAGATCCCTAATAACCAAATTCATGTTGAGCAAAAAGAGCAAAGCTCAAGGCCCCATGATCCATAATATCAAGACATACACAGAACCATAGTAACAAAACAGCACTGTACTGGCATAAAGACAAACACACAGAACAGTGGGACACACTGGAGCTCTCAGAAATAATCCCATGCATTTCCAGCCAATTGATTCTTGACAAAGGTGCTAAAACCATACAAAAGACAGATTCTTCATCAAGTGCTGCTAGGAAAACTGGATATTTACTTCAGATCGACCACCATCTCAAACAATACCCCAAGGACTAGCAAAAATGGCTTAGTAGGTAAAGGTACATGCTGCCAAGGCTCTGAGTTGAACTGGAACCCACATGGAGGATGGAGAGAGATTACTGCTGGAATTTGTCTCCTGACCTCCATATAGGTGACATAGATGTGTGCCTCTACACAAATAAATCCGAAAAAGAATAAACTCAACATGAGTCAGTTGTTTATGTAATCCTTAAAACTCTAAAATGAAAACAAGAAAACAAGGGAAATGCTTAAAGATATTGCTCTAAATAATAATTTTTTGGTTTTTTGGGTTTTTTTGGGAGGGGGGGGATAGGATTCCAAATGCATAGGAAGAAAAATTTAAAAATGGCAAGTAGAATTACATAAAACTAAATGTTTTCTGCACAGCAAAGAAGACAAAACTCAAGAGATAATTTACAGGATGGGAAAGAATACTTGCTGACTATTTATCTAATAGAAGTCTAATATGCAGAATCTATAAAGAGCTACAAAGAAAAAAAAGGAACTACTTGTTTTAAGTAGTACCATTTTAAAAGGAGCAATGAACTAAATAAACAATTCTGAAGAGAAAAATAAAATCTGTAGAAATGAAAAACATGTCCTATGGCTCCGCATCAGGAAAAATTTATTTCCTTAGTATTCCCACTTACGGATGCCAGTCAACCTTCTTCTTTTATGTCTATGAAGGGCTCCTCTCGGGAGTTTTAGTTTTTGTTGTTATTGTTTTTTAACTTGTTAGGAGTGTTTTGCCTACATGTACGTATGTGCACCACCTTTGTGACTGGTGCCCACAGAAGCCAGAAAGGCGTGTCAGTTCCTCTGCAACTGGAATTACTCAGGGTTTTGTTACCATGTAGGTGCTGGGAATCTACAAAAGCAACACCAGCTCTTAATAGCGCAGGTGTATATGTGTTGGTTCTTAAAGCATTCTCGGGCCAAGCTCCACGCAGAGCCCAGAAACCTAAAAGATCTAGCACGAGAGGAAGCCAGGGATGGATGGAGAGAGAAGGGACTACTAAGCTGAGAAGAAAGCCGGAGGGCAGGAAGCCCACTCCGGCAGACCGGCAGCGCTCTTCCAGAACCCGGGAGCGAAGCTGGGGACGACGAGGGGGCGGCGCGGGGAGCCGCTAGGTGCCCGCCCACGGGGCGGCACAGAGCATGCGCAGTGGCGCGGTTCCGCCCACGCGTCTCCAGGACACGGCTCTGGGGAGGCAGGCGTGGCTTTTTCGCCTCTCTACTGGGTGCTGCGTTTACACAGGGTCTGCTGGCCTCAGCCGGACGTAACGGCCTTGGAACCTTCCCCAGGAGCTTGGTCCCCGCGTCTCCCGCCTCCCAGGGTCTCCCGTCTAGCTGTGGGGACCTCCGTTTTCCTCGCAGCCGCCCGCCGTCCCGCCACGGTCCTCCCTGGCCTCGCAGGCGCCCCCTCCCCGCCGTGATCCCCCCTCCCTTCCACGGGGGACCTTCGGGCAGGACTCTAAGGCCACAGTCACGAGGAAACTTCTGAGTAGACCCCAGCCGACGACAGAGCAGCGAGGAATGGACGCGGGTTCCTAGCATCCTCCGTGGCAGAAACCCCAGGACGTCAGCGATTTTCTTGAAATTGCACGCTCCGATTTGTTTGAAATAAAGGTACCTTTTCCCCGGTTCCCGTAGACTAGGCAGATTACTCCGTCATATATTTTTGCACGATGGAGCGGATTTTTCTCAATTTTCGCCAGTGGTGCCTGTTGTATGGTGCTTGGTCTCTATCCAGTAGCATCAGTGTTTTGAGAGGCTTTGCAGTATACGTTCGAAAATGGTGTTTACTGCGGCCCAGGAGGTAATTTTTAGAATTCTATGTGATGGGAGGTTGTGCATGATTCTGTAGGGCACCGTCTCGAAATCTTGAAGTGGTTTGCTGTCTTTTTATCTTTTACGTTTTACTTGAAAAAATATAATTCTACATATTTCCAAACAAATCCTTTGCCTAAATCTTGAAGTGTTTATCTTTCAATCTTGAAGTAAGGACTTATTAAACAAAAAAATAATACAATTAATCCCTCAAAATCAAAACTAACAATCCGCTGTCTCTAGTACATCTACTAGAATAGTCACCAGTAAAATCTAGTTATGATTAACTGAATAGTGTTGGATTTTCTCCAGTTGCCTTTTATTGATTTTGCATTTACATAAAAGTTGCAAAAATAATATAATTAAATATGTACTTTATTCAGATTAGCCAGTTCTTTGTTTTGTTGTACTTAATTTTTCTCTTTACATGTGCATACATATAGTATTTAAGAACTATTAACTACCTAGAAGTAGCTTTTGGTTTGAGGATGATTGTGTGTATTAAATAGTCTTATATTCACTTGTCATATTCAGTACAATGCATATTTCTAGTAATGCTATTTTATATAAGTAGCCATTAAATTTAGAAACCTTAGCATTGAATAATATAGCATTGTTTTGTTTTCTGACACAGGATAAAATGCTGCATTTGGCTGCCTTGTGCAGTTAAATCATTTTTTATTTGGAACACCTAAGCTTTTGTTTTTTCACTGACACTGGTTAGCTAGTTTCATGTCAATTTATCACAAACTAGAATCATTTGGGAAGAACCTGAGTTGAAAAAAATGCCTCACAACCCTACTCCCATCCCTTGTAAAACATCCCCACCCCCCAGATTGGTATGTGGCCAAGCCTGTGGGGCATTTCCTTGATTGATGATTGGTGTGAGACAGCTCACCCTTGGGCTGGTGGTCCTGGGGTTTATAAGAAAGGCTGTGCAAGCCGTGGGGAACAAGTCAGTCAGCAGCACTGTTGAACAGAGATCTTACATGCCAAACCAGTGCAGAGCCGGAAATGGTATGAGGTTCTACTTACTTTTCATTTTGAGACAGAGTTGGGCTGGCCATGAATTCAGACTTGGCACAGAGAAGCCTTGAATTTAGTCTTCCTGCTTCAGCCTCTGGAGTAGCTGCAACTTCATGTGTAGTAACAGGACTGGCTAGGTTTCATCAGATGAGCTAGTTTGGACTTGCTCACAGCTGTGTGGGCAGATGGCAGTTTGCTTTACCTGGTGAGAGGAGCTTCATAAACGGTTACTCCAGAGATTTCTTTTCTCACCTTTTGTGATTTAGCCTTGGAAACTCATAGGGTCACTTCCATTGTACTTTCTTAGCCACAGCAATCCCACAGTCTAACTTAACGTCAAGGGAATAGGCAGAGCAGTAGCGAAGTCAGAGGAAGAGCAGGAGGCTAGCAAATTTGCCCTTCTTTACTAAAATATAGTCAGCTACACTGAGAAATGCAGATCACATGGAGACTTTGTTATGGCCACTGTCTGAGAAATAATGTGTTAAGAATACATTTTGCCTCTGTTGAGGATGTGGATAAAATCCAGAAAGCAATTTCTTGCCTTAAAAAGAGAATTGTTGGGGCTGGAGAAGATGGCTCAGCAGTTAAGAGAACTGGCTGTTCTTCTAGAGGACCTGGGTTCAAGTCCCAGAACCCACACGGCAGCTCACAACTGTAACCCCAGCTCCAGGAGAGCCAACAGCCTCCCACAGACGTACATGCAGGAAAGACAGCAATTCACATAAAACAAAAATAAATAAATCAGTTTTTTTTTTAAAAAAGAATCTTTGCGATCTATGAAAAGTTCTTGATCTTCTAAATGAACATGTTCAGTGCTATCACTTCAATTTCAGATGTCTCCCACAGGCTTGTTTGCTTGATTGATTACTTTGTCCCCAGCTTGTGACGCTGTTTCGGGAGGTTCTGGAAACGTGAGGTGTTTGGTCTTGAGGCCAGGGGTGCACCTTTGACGGTTATACCTGGTCCGCTATCCCTTCTCCCTCCGCCTTCTTGCTCCTGTGAGGTAAAGGCTTCCTCTTCCTGTGCTCCTACAGCAGGGTATTCTGTGCAGACAAGAGCTGAGAGTTGGGTCTTCTGAAAGAAGCCACAGCGAACCTTTCCATTTGAGAACCATTTAGGTGGTTTTCATCTGTTATTTTGTCAGGGTTGAGAAAAGTAACCTATCCTTCTCTGAAATATCACAGGCTATTTGTTATTGCTGTGGTTTTATTCACAGGATCTTGTGACTGGCTTTGCTTGATTGATCACTGGTATCTCAAGAAGCATGGAGATGAGATTAGAAGTTTTGACGTCAACAAGTATCAAGCAGAAAAAACCCTGGCCCAGAGTATCCTGGTTGGGTCAGGTGAGTTTTCCTGTAGTCATATACTAAGGATTTTATATATGTTAAATGTGCGCTTTTCCTTGTAAGACAGAGGAATAGTCTGTAGCCTCAAAAAACAACTCTGTGTTTGTGTGTGTGTGATAATGTACAAGTTAGCATTTTCAGAAAACGTGTATATGTATGGTGGGTGGGTATGTCAAAGTTATAATGCATCCGTTAGCATTTACAGAAAATCGAGTCATCTATCCAGGTGGAAGCTTTTGCTTTCCATTTTTTTCTTCATATCAGGTTTCTTCACATGAAAGGAGTGTTGAATTTCTTACACTTGCGCTACCAAAACAGTGAAGTGTTTCCTAATATGGTGTCTTTTGTGAGTGTGGTATAAAATACCTCAGAGCTGGAATAGGGGAGGTGAGCTATAAGGAGGGCATTGATAATCCAGGAATGCCATTCGTAAAATAAGATATAGTGCTCACACCTTAGAGTGAGCACACCTACATAATCCCCTTCTAATTGTTTTTTTTTTTTTTTTAAAGATTATTTATTTATTAGGTATTCTGCCTACATATATGCCTACATGCCAGAAGAGGGCACCAGACTTCATTACAGATGGTTGTGAGCCACCACCATGTGGTTGCTGGGAATTGAACTCAGAACCTCTGGAAGAGCAGTCAGTGCTCTTAACCTCTGAGCCATTGCTCCAGCTCCTCCTCTTCTAATTATAATGATCACTGACATGAAAATTCAAATTTTCAGTGAGAAATTCTATCGTTAATTAGCTTACCTGGTCCTTTCTGTGCTCTCGCTGAACCAGTGAGCAGGCACGGCCCCAGCATGCAGAACGATGCCGGTGAGTTTGTGGACCTGTACATGCTGCGAAAATAATCCGTGAGCAACCACGCCATTGCTGCCAAGGACCATGCATCCATCCAGATGAATATGGCCGAGGTTGACAGGGACACAGGCCAGTTAAAAACCTACAGCATCTCCAGGGCCATTTGTAGGATGGGTGAGGGCGTGTCAGATGATTCTATTCTCCGATTGGCTAAGGCTGATAGAATTGCCTCAAAAAACTTTTGAGCCAAAGAAATCAGGAGTAATTTGTCATAAATAAAAGTGAAAAGTACCTGTGACAGCTGAAAAAAAAAATAACTTACCTATAACAGTTCTCTACTTTTTTTTAAAAAAAAAAAAATTTTTTTTTTTTTTAATGTTCTGTGTATGAGTGTTTCCCTTTCATGTATGTAAGTACACCACATGCATGGTTGGTTCCCACACAGGACAGAAAAGGGGTACAGTTGTGAGCTGCCGCATGGGTGCTGGGAATCAAGCCCCTCCTGGAAGAGTAGCAAGTACTCTTAACCACTGAGCCATCCTCCAGCCCAGGGGTTTTTAACCTTGATACGCATCAGAGTCATCTGAGCAGGTGAAATTTATTCAGCCATAAAGGAAGAATTTTGAAGGATCATGTATGGGGCTAGAGATCATCCTGTTGTAAACAAGAGAAGCCTGACACAGAAAGACAAGCCTGCATGCTTTTTCTTAAAATGTGAAAACTCTGCATTTAAAAATAAATACGTATGGGGCTGGAGAGATGGCTGAGCTGTTAAGAGCACTGACTGCTCTTCTGAAGGTCCTCAGTTCAAATCCCAGCAACCACATGGTGGCTCACAACCATCCTTAATGAGAACTGATGCCCTCTTCTGGGGTGTCTGAAGACATCTACAGTGTATTTGCATATAATAAATAAATAAATCTTAAAAAAAAAAAATTTGTATATGATGTGAAAGTAGAAAGGGACCCATGGGAGGAAGGAGGGTCCAGGGGGAGGAAGGAAGGCCCAGAGAGGAGGAAGGAGGGCCCAGGAAGGAGGAAGGAGGGTCCAGGGGGAGGAAGGAAGGCCCAGGCGGAGGAAGTTATGACAAAAAAAGGTGATGGAAAAGGAGAAAGATAACTATGCTGTGCTTTTTCACATGTTTCATGGGGTTTTTTTTGTTTGGTTTTTTGGTTTTTTGTTTGTTTGTTTTTAACAGAGTTTCTTTGTGTAGCCCTGGCTGTCCTGGAACTCACTCTGTAAACCAGGCTGGCCTCGAACTCAGAAATCCACCTGCCTCTGCCTCCCAAGTGCTGGGATTAAAGGCGTGTGCCACCACTGCCCGGCCACATGTTTCATGTTTTATCTAGACTTTATATGTATGTGCATACAGGACAAAAACAAGGGGAGTGAGTTCTTGGAGGTAAGAGAGGAGCAAGAGAGGTTAATGAGCTAGCATGAGCAAAATATGTGATAAGAATGTTTAAAAATAGTTAATGAAACAATTTTGAAATATTTTTTACACTAAGTAAATAATAATAAAAATAGATTGCATTTCCAGTTCAGTAACTCTGGGCTGAGTAATTTACATTTTTCTGTTTGCTTGTTTCATTTTTTTAATGTTTAGAATGTTTCAAAATGTTGTTTATGCATTTTATGTGTATGAGTGTTTTGTTTGCATGTATGCCTGCATACCAGAAGAGAGCATCGGATTACATGAAAATCCCATGAGACTACAGTTATAGATGGTTGTGAGCTACCATGTGGGTGCTATGGACCTCAGGAAGAGCAGCAGTGCTTTTACCCACTGAGCCATCCCTCCAGCTCTGGTAATTTGTGTTTTTAATAGGTTATGAGGTGTCATTGCTGCTGCTGACTCCACAAACTTCATCAAAAATACCCTACTTTTTCTAGACAAAAAAGTGATTGGAATCACGAGCTTATGGATTTCCAAATTCATATGCATTTTTATCTAATCAAACAGTATAAAAACTTGTCCATACAAATGTTCACATAAATAAGACATTAATTTGGCTAATGCCCCTAGGGTGTTAACCTTTAAAGAACTTTAAATGAAACTATTAGATCACCTTATCCAGTACTTTTAGCAAGAGGTACTTCATTATTATATACTTGTTTCATAGTCCTGGATGCAGAATCATGACCTCATGCTTGCTAGACAAGCACTCCGATCACTGAGCAACACCCCAACCGAAAACTTATTTTAAAACAGAATGGAAAATGTTTAGATTTTTGGTTAATGTTTACTTTAGGTTTGTGGTGTAAATTATTCTTGTTCTTAAATGTTATTTTGTTTTCCTTTCTAGAGTAATGTATGTAGACAAGATTGGATTTACTCCTGGGATCACATAAAAGCTTCACATGTTTTTTTTCTCTTAGGAAAATGAAGCTGTTTTTCTTTTGGATGAGAAATTCATAAATGAGATTAATCTGCTGTCAGGAAGAACAAAGAAGAAGATTCCTAGTCTGCAGCCTTTAATGAAGGACATTGCTTTCCTGGCAATATCCACTAATGGTTAAGTATTGCTGACATATTCAAAGGCCAGCTTACTGTGGTTTTTAAAGGAAACAAAGTGAGTGGTGGTGCTAACGTTGGTTTTGCTTTTGAACAGATGTATGGCTGTCTGGGGTCCTCAGTACAGGAGAGCTGTTCCTGTGGAACAAAGATCAGGATTGTCTGAAAAAGATACAAGTGACTGGAAAGCCTAAAGAAACTATTAAAGCTACAGTAGGTAGGGATGTTTAAATTTTTGTTTGACCGGAAAAAGTCTATAAAAATTTTTCATAGTGCTCTTTTGATAACTACATGTGTGTTTGTGTGCTTATGCATGTCTATTTCTGTCTGTATTCTGTATGTTCTGAAATTTGGCTAGTGGTGCTTTGCACCAAATTGCAGCTGAGGGAGAAAACCTGGCAAGCCTGTCGTTGCTGTGATAACAGGTTCACATAAGATCGCAGGTTTTATGGTCCAGGTCTGTAATGCCAACAATTCAGGAGACTGAGACAGGAGGATCAGAAGGCTACGTCTTGCTTGTTCCTCAGTTTGAGCTGAAGGTCAGCTTGAGTGCAGATCCTGTCTTAAAATAAAAGGTGGAAAGAACTTTAGTAGTGGGTCTCAGTGTTAGAGCGCTTGCCCTGCACGCACAAGGCAAAGGGTTCAGTTCCTAGTACGTTGTTATTAATGCCAGGCATGGTGGTGCACGCCTTTAATCCCAGCACCTGGGTGGCAAGGAGATCTCTGTGAGTTTGAAGCCAGCCTGGTCTACATAGTAAGTTCCAGGACAACCAGGGCTACAAAGAGAGACTCTGTCTCAAGAAACAAACAAAGTAGTAAAGGTAATTGTTTCTTGTACTTTTACTAGTAATGCTTTAGTTTTAACATGCTGAGTGTAAACTGTTTTTATTACAAGGGTAGCTAACCTTGCCAGGCAAGCATTTGGGAGGCTGACGTAGGAGGGTCACAGTGGGTTTGGGGCTAACCTAGCTACAGATTGAGACCCTGTTTCATGAAAGCCAAAAAGTAAAAAAACAAAAAACAAAAAACAAACCTTGTGTTTTCTTGAAAAATTCAGGTTTCAGAAGTTTGATTTTTCTGTTTTGTTTTGTGTTAATTAGCAAGTTCTTCAAGACTATACTTATATGTAGCTGAAAATGGGAAAAGAATTCTGCTTATTACATCTTCTGGCTGCATACTTCTGTGGGAATATTTGGAACTGAAGAGTATCTTGTCTTCTAAAAGCCTTCCTTTGGTGGGCCAGTGGTACCAGATCGTGCCCGAAGAAGCAGTTTTATTGCCGTCCTCTGAAGATAAAGAAGCTGTAGTGGATGCTGTTTTTGTAAAAACTGAGGTAAAATCCAAACTACAAATCTGCACTGTGGAGTAGAGCTCTTAGGCGTGAAGACCTGGTGCTGTCAGAGAAGCTGTTTAGTCAGGGTGCAATTGCACACCTGCTGGTTACTCGTCAGAGCAAATGGTTTCAAATTAAAATTCACTTTCTCCTAGTTCATAATAGAACCTGTAGTGAGCCTTGTGGTGACCATGGTGGTACATACCTGCAGTCCAAGCACTTGGGAGGCAGATATGGATAGTGAGCATGGTAAGGCAGACCTGCTGTCCAAGCTTGAGCCATCCTGGGTTGAATATTAAGCTCCAGGCTATCTTGGCTATATAGCAAGGCCTTGTCATAAACAGCCAAGTTAAAATAAAATGTGTGTATGTTTTGTAAGTTAATAAGTTAGAACTGGTGGTGTTAAATGGTCATTACATTCTCAGGATATAGTAGTAGATTCATTCTTTAAAATAAAAATTTTAAATAGTGTCAGGTCATCTCTGTATGAATTTTCATCTATTACCTAATCCATTTTTGTTAGAAATTGTAGTTTGAAGTCAGGCTTGCTGGTATATGACTATAATCTCAGCATCATGGAAACAGAAGCAAGATGGTCAGTTCAGACAAGCCTGGGCTATGTTACAACCTCTCTTTAAAATAGAAGCAGGGTGATGGTGGCACAGGCCTTTAATCTCAGAACTTAGTAGGCAGAGGCAGGGAAATCTCTGAGCTCAAGGCCAGTCTGGTCTACTAAGTGTGTTCCAGGACAGCCATGGCTGTTACACAGAGAAACCCTGTCCTGAAGTACAAAACAACAACAACAAAAAATTGTATTTTGAAATTTTATTAGTCCTTCCCAGTAAGGTGATATTCTAGTATAAATAATATAAACTCTAAAAGAAGAGAATAATTTCACAGCAACCTTCCCAGTAACAGTAAATGGCAGTATGTATTTTTAAATTAGTATTTGTACATAACTATGAAGTAATATATAGTACTTCTATACATTTATGTATTATAGTCAAATCTGGTTAATAAGCATATTCCATGTCCTCAAGCATTAAACACATTAATGTGTTAGGATCTTAATTTTCGAGTCACTTTGATGATTCTGTTGTTATCTTATATCTTATATTATCAATCATAGTACTGATAATATGGTCAGCAGTTACCCTACTGTGTTATTGGAACACCAGTACAAACTCCTTACGTTGTTGTCTCTTACTGGACTTGAATGTAAACAACGTGCTCCAGGCCCTGGGTTCTCCCCAGCCTCAAGAGCTCTTCCCTGCTCTTAGGCTGGTTTTCCATTCGTCTTGCTTCTGGGAAAAGAAAAATAACGTAGCCTTAAGCTTACTGTTAAAAATGAAAATGCAAGCTGGGTCCTAATGTTTCCATTTATAGGAGATATTTTCATATATCAATTTATTTTCAGATTAATTTTATACTAAATTACTAAATTTATCTACAGATACTTGGCGACTGCTGCCTGTGTTCGTTTACTTTTTATTCTGGAGAATGCTTGAGGTTAACATTTCTGGCCATTCAGTGGTATGAGAATATATTTACGTCTGTAAGGTGAGGCACACATTTCCAGTTCTCTTTATTTTCCAATTTTAAACTAGCATTGTCATTTTTGACCAATACGTATTATAAGATTTTTAGATCTTAATTTTGGTTTTTCTGGCTTGTAGCTCTTTCCACCTTTCACTTTTAAACATTTAATCTAGACAGTTTCTCTTGTTTTTATTTCTTTTCCTAGAAGGAAGAACAACATGTAAGAGACAGCATAATTTGTGGTATATTTGTCTTGATACTATAAAAATAATTACTTTAAAATGAATTGAAATTTAAAGGGGGGGTAAAAATATTTGGATTTATGTTGTATCTTCAAAGTGCTCACCTGTTTTGTTTTATTCTGTGTTTTTGGACAAAGTCTCACTATGTAGCCCTGGCTCTCCTGGACTCTGTGTGTGAACTATGCTGGTCTTGGATATAGAGATCTTTTTGTTTTACATTCCAAGTGCTGGAGCCATCAGGCCTAGCCAAGAGGTTTTGGTTTTGTTTTGTCTTTTTTTGTTTATTTTTTTTGTTTGTTTTTTTAATTTAATTTAATTTAATTTTTATTTATTTATTTATTTTTCGAGACAGGGTTTCTCTGTGTAGCCCCTGGCTGTCCTGGAACTCACTCTGTAGACCAGGCTGGCCTTGGACTCAGAAATCCACCTGCCTCTGCCTCCCAAGTGCTGGGATTAAAGGCGTGCACCACCACTGCCTGGCTTGGTTTTTTTTTTTTTTAAATGTTAATAGTAACATAGGTTGTATTCTAAGCACCATAAAACTGAGCAAAATATATTAAAAGTTTATAATTCCTATGTAACATTTGGAAAAGTAATGTGACTTTTATGAATTCTTTATGTTAACAGTACATTGTTAGTCACATAAAGTAAAACAGATAAGTTTGTAAGTAGGTGAGTAAATTTATAACAAATGTGGGAAATTGACATAATCTAAAAAGGTCTGTTTTCCCTACTTTTTTCTCAGTTTTTAAATTAATGTCCATTAGTTGCATAAAAAATAAGTTTCTTTATCCATTTCTCTTGCTCTTGTTCATACCCCTGTCATCCTCACTCAGCCCTCTTCCCTATTTTTATGATTCCAGTAAAAGTTTTCTGTCTCACAAAAATGTTTAAACATTTAGTTGAAACAGATATATTTAGGTTTGATTATGGAACATATAAATATAACTCTGTTTTCAGAACTTGATAGCTATTGAACAGTCACTGATATGTATATTTCCATGTCCTGAAGTGTAGGTCTGCCCTTTTATTTTTTGATATGAACTGTGTATCAACTTCAGAATTATTGTATGAACTTGGCATGTTTTCATATGCCTGTGGCACCTGCGGCCTCTGTCTCTTGGGAGGCTGAGGAAGAAGGCTCACTTGATCCCAGGAGTTCAAGGCCAGTCTGGGTCATATATTGAGACCTCATCTCCAAAACAAAATACACACACATCAAAACTAAGTAAATAAAATTATTAAAGCTTGCTCTCTTATTTCGTTACTTTGTTAGGTCATTGCCGTTCCGTGTTCACTGGGCACAACAGGAATGCCTTCTGTGCAGTCTGATTCCTAAGTGTGCATCAGTAAAGTCAAGAGGAGCCCTGATCTCCGCCTTCTCAAGAGATGGTCTTGCCCTAGCAGTAACTCTTAATCAGAAAGACCCAGCGGTCAGTAATCGCCTCTGTCCTTACTACTACTTTGTTTTAAAATGGATGTTTTAAGTTCATTGTGTTTTGGTAAAGTTATATAAATTAGCTACCATAATTTTCAAAAGTTGTTCTGGAGAAATATAAAATTAAAAAGCATACCTTGGCTGGGTACTCCTTTAATCTAGCACTAGGGAAGCAGAGGCAAGCAGATTTCTAAATCTGAGGCCAGCCTGGTCTACAGAGTGAGCTTCGGGACAGCCCAGTGATATGAGGAGAAACCCTGTCTCAAAAAACCAAAAAACCAAACCAAAACCAAACAAAAAAACAACAAAAGAAAGCTTATCTTGGTGGCAAATGCCTGTAATCCCAGCACTCTGCACACCGGGGCAGGAGGAGTTGATGGCCAGCCTGGGCTACATAGCAGAACCCAGTCTCAAACAACAAAACAGAATGAACAGTGAAAGGAGGATAAAAGAACGGGAGGGAAGGAGAGCGGAGAGCAGGGCTGTGAGCCGGTACTCACCCCAGCCTCACCCCAGCTGGGCTGGGCTGGGCGGGTTTCAAGTTTAAGGCTACACAGTCTGGCTTGGAAAGACTGGTTACTGTGGCAGTCTATAACGGACGGACGGCTCTCAGCCTCCAGGGTTGTAAGCAAGCACACAGCAGCATAACTTCATTGGCTGTCATGTTGTCCCCATCTAGGCAACTCAGGTGTTATTTATAAACACACTGAATTTTGTTACTGTCTGCGGTGACCTGAAAGGGTGTAGTAATAAGAATCCCGTGGTCCCAGCTGCACTCACCAGGTAAGCACACATGGACTTACTTCCAAGGAGGGTTTTGTTTTCTTTCTCATGCTTTAAGACGTTTGAAGCTTTACTAACACAAGGCATATCATTTTGATAAAGAACTCAGCTTACCCTTTACCTGGTAAATTCTGAAAGTCGCTTTACATAAAGAAAACCTCAAATGCCTTTAAAGGAAGAGTAGGGTAGAAATACACAACTGTGTTTTCTTTTTCATCTTTTTCCTGTCTTCTTAGCAATGCAGTTGTGAGTAGGTAAAGCAATATGAGGCTTTCTTAGGGAGAGGCCGTCATATTCAATCAGGAGGGCTGGGGTATTTACAGCCTTTTAAGCCAGTTGACATTGATGGTGATTTTTAGATAACAGCATGAACTATAAGACCTGTATAAATTGGGTGTGGTGGCACACACCTTTAAGCCCCGCACCCAGGAGGCAGAGGCAGGAGGATCTCGGGGAGTTTGAGGCCAGCCTGGTCTATGAAGCAAGTTCTACAACAGGGCTATAGAGAGAGATCCTGTCTCAAAAAAAACAAAACAAAACAAAAAAAAAAAATCAAAGGACAAGACCAGTAAAAGACTGAAGTACAGATTCTCCCCCTTGAGCGTCTAACCTTTTTGTTTGTGAACTCTGTGCTACCCTCTTGAGTCTGCAGAGTGGTCAGGTGGTCTAGCCCCTTCTCTTCATTCCTTCCCTCCCCACAGCTCCCTTCCAAGGACAGCACTGGCCTCAGCTCAGGGGTCCTTTTGACTATGTCTGCCACTGTCAGAAGGGTTGGGAGCTGCTTTTTATCCTAGGGACACATGCTGAGGCCAGGGAGTTAAGGAGTGAGGAACAGCTTTGGGAGGAGGCAGTGTGCTGGTGAGTGGGGTTTCTATGACGCTGCAGAGCAGATAGGCACGTCTCCGAATCTGTCGGTCTTGGCCATAGGTGCCAGTGAGATTACAGTTCGTTCTCATCAAAAGATGAGCCTCAGCTTTGGGGAATATTTTTATTTCTGATTGCTTACAAATCTAATAAATTTCTGATTGGATGTTGTTGGAAAAGATATGTGTAAGCTTTTTTTTCCTACAAAATAAAATTCACAAAATCTATGTGAGAGTTACCTAGTATCCAGCCCTTTCTAAAACTGTCATTTGCCCTTTCTAGGTCATACTGGGTTGGTGACATCAGCTGGACGCATGACAGTCTTTTTCTGGCTTGTGTATTAAAACGTGGCTCCCTGGTTTTATTGACCTGCCTAGGTGAATTGCTAACATTAGTTACATTTGGCTGCTCTATAGAATTTGGGCCAGCTGAATTTATTCCTCTTCATCCACTAATAACATATAGGTGAGAAATTTGAATTGTTTTGTTTATATAAACGTATTTTCTTTGGTGATTAATTTTATTATATATTTTTACAAAAACAATTTCATCTCCAAATTTATGTTTTTTCTTTCTGTGAGTCATATCAATATCTGTTTCTTATCTGTTCTTAATTATTTATAGTTTTCTTCCTGTTTCTTTTTGTGGCTTAATCCTGGTGAAAATTTGACATTGTGACTATGTAAGTATAAAGTTATTTAAATTCTTTTTTTAAAAAAGATTTATTTGTTTTTATTTATATGAGTACACTGTTACTGTCTTCAGACACACACCAGACGAGTGTATCGGATCCCATTGCAGATGGTTGTGAGCCACCATGTGGTTGCTGGGAATTGAACTCAGGACTTCTGGAAGAGCAGTCAGTGCTCTTAACTGCTGAGCCATCTCTCCAGCCCTATTTAGATTCTTAATAGTATTAAAAACTTACCTTTACTATAAAAGACAATAAAACATGATGTTTATTAAGAATGTAGCATTGAGAACTTAGTAACTAAAAATTAACATATTTTCCCAAAGGACAGAATCTGTTAGTAATAGAATATAGAGTTTAACCATATTTGGATTTTAATTGTGAAAGAAGGTAGCAATTTGACTTTGTAATCAAACAAATCATTTCAAATACTAGTTTTCCCATTTCCTAGTTGTAGAAGTGGATAATTTTTTAAATTCTTAATTTCTTTTCTCATGGGATGAGGATAGTAATTGTCTTCTAGGATTGAGGGAATGAAGTAAGGATATACATTTTATATGTAGTTCTCAGTAAGATAAGTGCCGAGTCATTTTTTTGGTTTACTGTGTGTAGTTAGTTGTATAGAGAGAACTATTTTAAAAATTAACTCATCTTAAAAATTGTGTAAGGAGGTGGGTGCAGTGCGAGTGGAGGAAGAGGAGGAGGCCTTAGACACCCCTGGAGCTAGAGTTATAGGGGTCTTGACTGCCCCACACGGATGCCGGGGATCAAACTCCAGTCATCTGGTAGGGCAGGAAAAATTCTTAACTGCTGAGCCATCTCTCCAGCCCCAAGAGCTATTTTTAGATAGAAAAACTGGAAATGACTTTTGAAATTTATAAGTCTATAGAAAGGAATCTGACATGGCTACATCCTTGGTTTGTTTAGCAAAAAAGCAATGCCTAAATTTTAGTGACAGATTAATGCAAGGAGAACACTGTCAATTCCTAGAGTGAAGGTTTTTTTGTTAAGTCTTTATATTTTTATTTTATGGATATGGGTATTTTGCCTGTGTATATGTCTGTGACCTTTGTGCATATGGTGACCAAGAAGGCCAGATAAGAGTGTTAGATCCTCTGGGACTGGGGTTACAGGCACTTGTAAGCCTCCGTGTGGGTGCTGAGAACTGAACTCCAAATTTGTGTTTCCTTAAATTTCCTCACATTCTTTATTTAAAATTACTATTTTAAGGCATTTCAAATTGATTTCTCTTTTCTAATAGGTATTCATTATTTGAAGTAATAAAATTTGAAAATAATGACATTTTATTAAATAGTATAAAAATGATTCTTAATATTCCAAGTAAGAAACTCAAATTGCATTTGTAATGATAGTAATATGTTAGCTTCCTTCAACAAATGATAAATTACATGAAACAGCCTTTTTATAGTTTTATTTTTCAGTGTGTTATGTATTATGTATGTATGTGTATGCATCTATGATGTGTGTGTGGGCACAGGTGTGCCACAGTGTGCATGTGTAGGCACTTTTCTCCTCCCACCTTATTATGTCAGGCTTCTGTGGCAAGTGCGTTTACCCACTGAACTTAGTGAGTACACCCTCACCTGGTCTCCTGGGCACTGCATGCGTTGGCATTCATGCAAGCAGAACTCCATGCACATAAAAAATCCTTAAGGTTAAAAACAAGAAGAAAATACTTTCACTGCATGAAATGACAGTTTCCTACTAGCATTTATCTGTCACTAAAAATTAGGCATTGTGCCAGGCTGTGGTGGTACATGCCTTTGATCCCAGCCCTTGGGAGGCCGAGGCAGGTGGATCTCTGTGAGATCAAGGCCAGCCTGGTCTTAAAAAAAAAAAAAGTGAGTTCCAGGACAAGGAAGAAACCTTGTCTCAAGAAGACCAAATAAAATTAATTAATTAATTAAAAAATTAGGCATTGCTATTTTGCTAAACATTATCAAGGACATACCCACATCAGTTTCCTTTCTATAGATTGATACATTTAACAGTATGTTTTATACATCTCTCTTCTTGTCAGACACTGGTTTTTAATGGTTCCATACATCCTGATCTGTTGTTGGACACTGGCTAATGAAAAACAATCTTTATTAGAAATCTTGGGCTTCCTGGCTTGTCTTTGTGCAGTGCTAGAGATCAGACTCGAGGCCTTGCACTTGGTAGGCAGCTACTCTAGAATCTGGTCTCCCACATTTGTATTTTAATAGAACTCTAGCCTAACAAATTACAATGTGTTAATCTGTCTCATGTTTATGAAGCATTAAATATAATAAGCAGCTATCTTACACAATCAGAGTCAAGTATGTCTTTATAACAATTGTGTATATTTATGTGAGTGAGAGTCATTTAATTTTAAACTCATAAACTGTCACTCATGATTATATTCTCCAAATGTCCTTCTTTCTTTTTGTCCTATTAACAGTTGTACTGATTGTAATATTTATAATTCTGTTCCTATGCTTATATATTTTAGAAGGAATGTCAGCTACTTAATTCTTTAATAATAAAAATAAGATTCCATATTTTTCTCTGAAACAGGTTGCATATAGTTAAAAAACAAACATAATAAATGCCACAAAATTCAGGAAAAAAATCTGGAAACATATAAAAACATATGTTTTGATCACTGTATGTTTCCTGGAAGACAAATATACAATTAATACTTTCATGTCTGTCTCATCTGCTTGCTCTCATCATTCTGTGTGTTGACTTCGCCTTGTTTTGAATAATAAGATTACTTCCTTTAAGATCCGTCTCTTGCTGATTCTTGACTTTTCGTGTTTGTTTGCTAGACCACAGCAGCTTCCATTTCACGATTCAAATAATTCTGTTGATTCGTCAGCCTCTGAGAGGGACCCTCTGAGACAGAGGTTTTCTGTAAAAGCACACTCGAGGCTACCCTACCTCATTATCTCTGATGGATACATGGTCACAACCCTTCGGTTTCTTGATAACCAGTCTCCAACAGTGCTCATGAGGTCCTTGCTTCTTGATTCAACCCAAAGGCTTGAGAAAGCATACCAGAGTATGATGCTGTCTAAGGTACGGTGCCTTTGGGTGTCTGTGGTTACAAAGTACCTTTCTGTTCCTTTCAAAGTTAAAACTATTGACAGTAATAATAGCCTTTTTGACACTAGAAGTTTTAATTGCTTTAGGTTTATAGATAAAAGTTTTTCTTGGAAATCATTTGCCTTTTTTCTACAGCCCAAGGACAAAGGGCTGAATTTGAGATCTCTGGATTCCTTGAGGTCTAGCCTGTTAAAGCGTCAAGGAAAGGAAATTTCAGTACACTGTACTGTCCCCAGGTGTTTGCAGGCAGAAGAAACAGTGAAGTTAAATGAAATCACAGATTTTCAGGTACTTATTAATACATACTGACGTTCTTCTAAGAAATTCATTTGTTTTTGTTTTTGTTCTTTGTTTTTTGTTGTTGTTTTTGTTTTTTTGTTGCTTGTTTTTTTGTTGTTGTTGTTGCTGTTGTTAAAGGAAATAGAAATTTAAGAATAACACAGTGATTCTATACACAAGGCCTGCATGCTATTAAATATTTCTCCCCTTGTGTTTAGGATTTTGAGGGAGAAGAAACTAATGAAGTTGAACAATTTCTAAACAATCCATTTTCTTTTTGCAACCAAAGAAAAGATCTACTGTTTGATACTGTCAAGGAAGGAAGATTGGAGTTTGCATCTATGTTTGATACCATTCATGCAAAGGATGATTCCAAGGAGATAGACAGAACCACTGCAGACCTGCATTGTATCCAGAAGAACCTACTTGCAGCTTGGACTCTAGGAATTTCAAAAAATGTAACAGAAAAAAAGTTAATGTTAAATTACACAGTACTTTGCGTCACTCATTTTTTCTATATTCTTCAGTTTATAAAATGTCCTTTGCCTAAGTTTGACCTGTTTTTAAATAAGAATCTGAAGCATAATGCATGGGTACTTTGTATCTTTCAACTTTTTCATCAGTGTTTATCAATCCACTATTGGGATATGAGATATAGACAAAATATGGGCCATTTGATAAAGCTCACTGCAAATACTGTAAAGCTTTTATTGACTCAGCAACAAAAAAACGGATTTTTCTCAGAGAAGCTTTTAGCTTGCCTTTCTTTACTCCGAACTGTAACTGACTATTTAAATGGCGTATGCAGTCTTCAGCCTGAATCTATTCCAGCAGCAGCTGATGAAAGTGGACCAGCAGAGCTAGACTCATTAATGGTACCTATTTTTCAAGCTTCTAAGGGAAATTGGTCTTGGGACTCATCTTTAAAGATTTATCCTCAAGTGACAAATCTTGTTCAGAAGCCAGGTCACAGGTAAGAATACTCTTATTAGTAAAGCACCATTAGATTTCTCAGACTGTAATAAGAAGTGTATAATTTGGTACTTCTTAGTATACTTATTAGGTTTTAAAACTGTTAATCACAGAGAAATTTTTCACTCTAGAAGGAAACTTTGTACCCACTGAATTCCAGTATTAAAATATGTTAATTTAAAAATATCTAAGTACCTGTTTCAGAATAGCAGCACATCTTCCTGATATAGCCATTTGATTTGTAAACAGTTATTTTGTTTTAATTTATGTCTGTGTATTTGTGTTTGTGTGTGGATACCCATGGAAGCCAGAAGAGGGCATCAAATCCTTTGGAGACGAAGTTGCAGGCAGTTGTGAGCTGCCCAGTGTGGGTACTGAGATGCAAACTCAGGTCCTCTGGAAGAGCAGCAAATGCTCTCAACCTCTGATGCATCTTTCCAGCCCCTCTATATAAATTTTATTTGTCAATCAAAAATTGTTTTAGTTTTTTCCCAAATATTAAAAAACACATATTTGGAGGGGTTGTCCTTGGGCATCCATAATGATCTTGAAAGTACATAATAGAAAGTTAAGTATTTAATGAAAAATGTACACAGTGTATAAAAATTTTGTGACGATCTTGTGGTCCTTATATGCATTTGCCACATGTGGTATATATCTTTTGATTGTGGATTATAATCATTAACTTGGTCAGTATGTTCTGTTGGATCTGTGAGGAAACCAAGCAAAACATTGCCGATGAAGGGAGCTAAACTTATTCTCGTCACTCATGAAATTTGGTTGTAATGATTATCTAATTTTTTGAACAGATTGATTGCTCTTTGGAGACTGTTGTACAAAAAAACTTTATGGTATCAAGCACAGTTAAGCCGAGGAGTTCCTGATGGTGACGGACAGTTAAGTGAAAATATAGCGCACGAAGTGTCTTTTGTCAGGACTCTGTTATGTCATGTGCAGACCAGCCTGCAGGTGGCCGGGGGTAGCTTGACTCGAGCCTTAGAACTTATGCCTATCAGTGGTGAGTATCTACAAACACTTTCTAACTCCTTGGAAATGTGAACTGATGGTCTGGGCTTTGGGTTTTCAAAATGGGTTACACTTTCTTGATTTTCAGAATAATTTCAGGCTGGAGATGTATCTACTGAATTTTAAAACTTTTAAAAGTTACATAATCAACTGTAACTAATTGTTGTTACAATCATCCTTAGGTGAAGAGTGTTTTATGCTAGCATCATATGAAAAGTCAGTTTGCCTGTGGAAGAAGGCTCTACAAGAAACCCAAGAGAAAGGTAAGGGGTGTTTCCAAAAACGTAACTCTGTATTGGGAAGAACTCTTCCTGCAGAGTTTAAATATATTAAATTCAGAGTGTTCACACAATTTTACTATCTTACTTTCCAAGTAAGATGCAGATTGTAGGGAGCTTGCCTGTCAGAAATACTGTATTTTAAATTATTCTTGATTTTTAAAGTCATGGCACCAGTCTTTTCAATGCTCTCTAGTTAAGTTTCCTGCCTGCCATACCCTGCTTGTTTAATGATAAAACCTTCGGTTGAATGGCAATGGACAGAACGAGAATGGACCCTAAATATTTTTTCCCTTTTTAAGGGACCACAAATATCTAAATGAGAAACTACACATCAAATATCCTATCATCTTCCTACAGACATTGAGAAGACTATGGAGCTGAGCCTCCTGGCCTTTAAGAGATTTGAGTGTTGTAGTTAAACGGAGCATGGGAGTTAAGTATGATCTGTGTGCGGTTTATAATGACGTAGGACTCTAGGTTCCAGAAACTGATGACATCGTTTATGATATTGGACTGAAAGTGTGACCAAGATGAAACAGTAGTCACTGCCTGGTCAGAGCACTACACTTTACATTATTTTCGGCATAGCTGAGCTGTGTGTCTGCTCTAGCTTTCCCCTTTCATCTCCTAGTGTTTTCTCAGAGCTTGCTGTAGCCCAGCACTGCACAGGGCACTAGAGAAGAGAATAAAAGGCTTACCTTTCGTTACAGTTGGGCTCGGGAGCACAAGGGGAGCACTTCTGCACTCTAAGCCTGAAGGCACAGCTAGCTCCGGAGAATCCTGGAGAGGCTGACCTTTAAAGCCGAGTTAAAATTAGACAGTTCAGACAGTAGACTGGATAACAGAGGATGAGTGTCCCTCATGAATTTAGATACTAGGTAACGTAGGTCAACTGAGTCATACGGTTAGCCCTGCATCATAAAAGGTGTCACCAGTTCCATGAATCTAGAGAAACCAAAGGCCTGAGAGATGCTAAAAATTTGGCAAGGTGCAGATTGTTTACTCAAAATAGAATGTATGATTCATGTATGCAGTATTTAGTGTTTAGTAGGTCAGGAATAGTGAGAGGGAGCAATAGTGAAGGAAGGAGGGCCTTGTATGGAGTGACAAGAAAGACAGTAGGGTCAGGTAATTTAAAAAACAAACAAAACCATGGTCTGTCTGTGTAGCTCTGGCTGGCCTGGAAGTTACTATGAGGCCAGGCTGCCCTTGAACCCCCAGAGCTCTCCCTACCCCTGCCTCCTGAGTGCTGGTTTGATAGGGCAGTTTTTAAAATGACGTTTGTTTATGTGGAGGGTTGCACATTTGCTACAGAATTACATGTAGTGGCCAGAGGACGACTCGTAGGAGTCTGTTCTCTCCTTCCACCATGTGGGACCTGGGCTCAAGCTCAGGCTGTCAGGCTTGTGACATGGAGCTATCTTACTGCTGGCTCACTTGTAGGGAAAAGACTGTCCAAGTAAGTAAGAAGGTCCCTGATTTACAGTAGTTTAACTAACTCTTAGTGATGACAGGAAAGTCATGTATATTCAGTAGAAAGCTTCAGGTTTGTTTTTCCAGTTTGTCCTGAGCTAGAAGTTCTGTGCAGTATGCACTGCTGAAGAGCAGCAGTGAGTCTTAGTGCCTAGTTAGCTGTCCAATCACAAAGGGAACAGCAGCTAATACTCCATGGTGCGTTCTGATGTTTGGTAGGTTAGGTAGGTAACTACGTTTGTAGAATATTTATGTTATGTGTATCAGTGCTTTGCTTGCATTTATGTCTGATATCTGTGCACCATTTATGTGCCTGAAACCTAAGGCGGTCAGAAAGAAGGTGGTAGATCTCCTGGAACTAGAGTTACAGAGGATCGTGTAGGTCACAGGAACCAATACCTAGGTCCTTGGCAAGAGCAGCAAGTGCTCTTTAGTGCAGCTCTGTTTCCAGCTCACATAAATGCAGTTTGGATTTATAATATTTTCTATTTACGACATGTTTACAAATCAAGGAGCCCCTTTATAGGTGAGTTAAAGTCACTATGATAAATTGGTGGTTGAAGGGGTATGGGCTGTGTACAAAGCAAGATCTGTACTCCGAGGAAGAAACTGAACCAAAGCACTATCCATGCTAATGGAGTGGAGTTCATATTTAACAGACACACAGCAAGTTTGGTCAGTGGAAATTGTGATTGAGTAGGTTTGGACTAAAAGTTTAATGTAGTTGTCAGTTTAAGATCTGGTTAACTGGATACAGGAGAGGAATTCAGTGAGGTAAAAAGTTTTAGATCAGTGTCTCCTTTATTTTTAACTTTAACTTTTTTTAAATTTTAACTTTATTCTTTGTGAATATCACATCATGTACCCTAATCCATCTCCTCTCCCTGGCCCTCTCTGTCTACACTCTGCCCTTGCAAACTTCCCACAAAACCAGACACAACACAAACATCGCTCTGGAAGTTGTGGTACGTCACACAGTATAGCCTTTTGCCCAAACAGCTTTAGTTGCAAATGTTCATCACAGTGAATCAGGTCTGGCTGAGGCCTCTGGCTTCTGCTACACTTTCAACCCTGGACCCTCACCCGGACTCCTTGGATATCCTGTTGTTGCCCTGTGTCGTGGAGCTCTTACAGCTTTGGTTCTGCAGGACCGGCCCCTTCACATGCTCCAGCAGTTCACAGATGGGGTAGATGTTAAGGTGGGTCAACTCAGAGCCCTGGGTGGTGGCTGAGCTGGTCAGCCTGACAGTTCCCCTGCACCCATATGGCAGGATATGTGATCACACTGTGAACCCCGAGATTGTGTTATTTGCTGAAAACAAACAAACAAAAAACCTGTTTCTAGTTGTTGTGTGGCTCAGCCCTAGCACACACGTCTGTGGCTGCAATACAGACACGCCCTTAGTACATACCTTTAATCCCTAACAACGAAGGTAAAGTGAGTTTATAGAAGGAAGCACCCATGTTTGAAAGTGATGTCTAATTGAGTGGCAGACAAAGTGACGAATTAGAGAAAGATTTGACAGAATAGGGTGTGCCCAACTCATGAGGAGAGGAAAGGGACGCTACTTTAAGAGATTAGTGCAGAAAAAGAGGAGGGAGGCAGTTTTACTGGGAGAGTTTTACTGAAACAGGTTGAAGAGAGAACAAGCTAGACACAAGTGAAGACAGGACAAGCCTGAGAATGAGAAGGAGCCAGAAGATTAGAACATACTGCCAAAGTTAGTATGAGGCCAAGCAGAGCAATTCAGTCAGAGGCTAAGAGAAAAGCCAGATTGAATCAGTCATCTTGGAGAGGATTTTGAGCCTCCTAGCTCAAAATAGCTGAGTTGAACAAGCCAGACAGAGCTCAGAAAGAACAAGAAAGGATGAGCTAATTCAGCAGTAAGTCTCAGAAGCTGAAAACATTCTAGGCCTAGGTAAGATCATATGGGGCTAGAAGCTTCCAGGACTAGGCCTAGGTTAGCAGACTGAGGCAGTAATCTTTGGAGCCAAAAATTATGTCAGAGAATGAAAAGTACTTTTACACTCCCATGCCACTTGGGCCAGCTCTCCAGCACTGCCCAGGTGAGGGACAGGGACAGCTCAGTACTTTGACCACCAAGGGGTGGAGCCAGCTCTCCTCTCCCTCTCCCACACCACCAGGGCCAGCTCTACTGTGCTGCCCAGGCAAGGTGCAAGGCCTCTCCAAAGTGCTACAGCTGGCAAGGGACAAGGCCAGTTCTCATGTCCTTGGGACCAGCTTTTCCCATTCTTCCAGGCAAGGGGAGGGACCATCTCTCCCTTGCTTACACTACTGCATGGTCAGTGAGGGGTGGGACCTGCTAGCCTGTGTTCATACCCTCAGGGCCAGCTGTTATTGTGCTTCCTGGCTCTTCTCCTGAGTGCAGTGCTGCAGCCAGCAAGGGGCAGGTCCAGGTCTCCTGCTCTCCTGCTCTCATACCCATTGGGCAAAACTCTCCCGAGTACCGCCGCTGGTGAGGGTCAGGGCCAGCTCTGCACAGCCCTCAGACATCAACATGGCTCCATGCGGCAGCCCAAACCAGGGGGGTTCACACAGTCTTTGATGGTAACATGGGCCGCAGGCATCAATAGAGACCCTCAGTGCTGCAGGGCCATGGACCCAGACATGGCCCTTGATGACAGCACAGGCCAGGTCCTCACCATGACCTCAGGTAGCATAGCAGCCTACTCATGTGAGGCTGTTGTCCACGATGTCATCTCCAATTTGACCTCTCATTGTGCACACACTGCTGCTTTCTCTTCCATCTCCCCACACCTTCCTCTTTCATTCGGTGTTGCCCATGCCTCATGGTGGTAGGCAGGGCTCAAACAATACTTCACAGGGTTTGCCTAAGACCCGTCAGAAATTACAGATACTTACATTATGATTACATTACAATTTACATGACATAACATCAAAATTAAAGTTATGAAGTAGCAATGGAATATTTTTATACTTGAGGATCGTTACAACATGAACAACTGTATATTAAAGGGTCATAGCATTAGGAAGTTGAGAAGCACAGTTTTAGATGAGAATAGTTGCTTTATGAGTCCACTTTGGGCTTTTTATTTATAACTATACACATAAGCATGACTTCTGATAGTGGACAGTTATTATAGTAGCAGTGGCTTCAAAAGAAAGTGTCTCAGGGATGGACTAGAGGCTGGCAGACTCTGGCTGTTTGGGTGTTTCTGTGTATACCCGCAAGGACTCAGGCTCCTTTAGCTTTCTGCTATTAATATTAAGACTATTTCATGGGCCTGTGTTCCAGCCATCACATGCATGTGATTGGCAGCTGACAGGAAAAGGCAAGACGTATGGGGAAAGGTCCCTTCCTAACTGAGCTGCCTCCAGTAAGTGAGCATTCTGTAATATTTACAGTGTCATGTCTTGGTTCTCATGAGTGCTATTGTAGTAACTCCAAATAAAATGAAATCTTTCACTTTGAAACTTGAGGTAGAAATAAGCAGAAGACCTTCGTGCTAAGATGGTGAGGATTTGCAGCTCTTTGGGTAACACTGGTCATCTTAGGCACTGGTCATCTTAGGGCCTACTAAAAAGAAAACAAAATTATTTAGAACTTAAAAAGAAAAGACCTGGTCTACAGAGTGAGTTCCAGGACAGCCAGGGCTACACAGAGAAACCTTGTCTTGAAACACCAAAAAAAAGAAAAGAAAAGAAAAAGAAAAAAAAAAGAAGACCTAAGTATTGCTGACTTCTTGTTGTTGTTTTGTTATTTTGGGATTGGGTCTCTCTTTGTAGCCTTGGCTAGCCTAGAACTCTCTATATAGACCAGGTTGGCCTCAAGTTGAGAAATCCTACTGCCTGTCTCTGATTACTAGGATTAAAGGAATGAGCCACCATGCTTGATTGCTACCCTGTTTTGTTTTATTGCTTTTATATTTTCATTGATTGTTTGGGAATTTCACATCATGCACCCAGGTCTGCCTTCCAACTCTTGTGACCTCCCTCCAAAAAGGAAGAGGAGGAGGAAGAAGAAAAGGGTCATATATGTTACTCATAGACTCACTGGAGCATGGTCAAACTCCCAGTGTCAGTTCCTTAGTCAGAAATTCTTTATTGAAGTATAAAATAGATGCATAAAACCCTGCGTGTCATAATTGTATAACTTGGTGAATGTTCACAAATACCACACAGCTGTCTCCATGGCAGTAGCTGAGAGCAGCCCTTCACGTCCATTCTTAAAAGTTGAACTCTTGTGTTTCAGGAGGAAGAAGGACGTGTTTTCTTCAGTTACGCTACTATCTCTCTCTCTTATACTGTCACCTCTACTGCTATAATTTAAATGATGCTCAAGGATTATGTGACCACCTAGTAAGAGAGATACTCAGCTGGTCCCGGTTACCTGTAAAAGAAAGTAAAGATTGCTCAGGTATACTTTTTAAAATTCACTGTATTTATTTGTTTTGAAACAGGGTCTTGCTCTGTTTCTCTCTGACTTTCTTGGTACTCGTGGCAATTCTCCTGTCTCACCCTCCTAGGTGCTGGGATTATAGGCACGTCCCACCCTACTGACTTAATAGCATTAATTTTTCTTTATGGATTTAGAGAACAAATGGTTTACATGTAAAAATTGCCTTGCCTTTACAGTGACTGAGTTATTCTTTGTGGATTTTGGACTGTCAGCTTCTCGGTGGCTTATAACATAGCTGTTATTTGAGATTTATCTAAGAGCTCACTAAAGTCACTTCTCGCAAGTAGTCAATCCTTTGTATATTCTGGATCTTAACCTCTTGTAGGGTATTAGCTTTGTTTTAGTTTTCTTTCTGTTGTTGCACTCAGGAGGCAGAGGCAGGGTATCTCTATGACTTCAAGCCCAGCCTGGTCAACATAGTGCGTTCCAGGTTAGCCAGGAGGCAGAGGTAGGGTATCTCTATGACTTCAGGCCCAGCCTAGTCTACATAGTGCGTTCCAGGTTAGCCAAGAGAACTTGTCTCAAAACACCTAAGACAAAAGCAAACACACACACACACACACACACACACACACACACATACATATCAAACCTCAAAACACTGATCAAAAGAAACTCAGGGAAGAAAGGGCTTATTTCACTTTACAGTGTACAGTCTGTTGTGAAAAGAGATCATGGCAGGAACTAAAGGTAGAAACTGAAGCAGAGAGCCTAGAGAGGAGTGCTGCTTATTGGCTTGCTCAGCGTGTTTTCTTTACCATCCAGGACTGAGGTGCCACTGTCCACAGTTGGCTTGGGTCCTCCAAGAAAATATCCCACTGACATGCCTACAGGCAGTCTGATGGATGCATTTTTTTGTCAACTGAGGTACCTCTTCCTAGATAACTCTAGCTTGTGTTAAGCTGACAAAAAACTAACCAGGACGCCATTTACTGAACTTGATGCATTTCCTCCAGTTGTATTTTTGGTGTCTGTCAACTATTGGATGGTTGTAATGTCATATACTTAGGTTCGGGTCTGGCATCCCATTCTGTTGTCTTTGTGCAGTGCTCTGCTGTTTTTATTACTATAACTCTGTGACACGGCTTGAAATCCGAGTTAGTGATCCCTCTAGCATGTTCATTTTACTCAGAATTGCTTGGCTATCTGAGGTCTTTTGTGCTTCTCTATGAATTTTAATACTTTTTTCTATTTCTGTGAATATTATGAATATTTTGAATATTTGAATCTGGTTGAATCTATAAATTGATTTTGACAGGATTGTCACTTTTTACATACTCTAATGACCCCCAAACATGGGAGATCTTTCAGTGTCCTAGTGCCTTTCTCAGGTTAGGTTTATTCTTAGATATGTTTATCTACTGAGATTATTATGAATGGGAGTGTGTCCATGATTGCTATATTGTAACTAGTATACAAAAAGGCTACTGTTTTTTTAAAAATTGATTTTGTATGTTTGTGTATTCTGCCACTATAATGAGAATTTTGGAATTCTGGTTTCTTTAAAAAACACAGAAATATTATAAAAAATTTTTTGTTTGACTCCCAGATGTGGGATAGGGGGCCTCTTCCGATCGTCCACAGCAGCTGCTTTGCCTCTTGCTCTAGGAGTGGGACAATTTTGCCAGCTGCAGATAGTTTCTGCAATTGTGTGATGTTTGGAATTCTGGGGACTTCTGAGAGAGTATATAAATGCCTGGGCCTTGAGAGGCAGAGTGGGTTGTTGGTTATCGGTTGGTAATTTGTTGTTGGTGGTCCATGTTTAAGTAGTGTGCAAAGAAGAAACAACAAGAAGAAACTAAATATCCTGCCAGTGAAGATCAAACGTGCCCCAAGGAACTTGACACCCCAGTCAGCAGGAAGTAGTTTAACAATAACACTGCCCCTGTTCTGACCCCTGACTTTATTCTTGGAACTCGTCTTTCCCCTCTATCCTTTCTTCTCTCCTATCTAGTGTTTGGAGGGTGAAAAGGCAGAAGAAAAGGAGTGGGAAGAAGGGCGGAGGAAAGAAGAACCCACAAAGTAGCCTAAGACAGCCACAACCGTATTACTGAGTGTATTCTTTGTTTATAGAAGTTTCCTGGTGAAATTTTTGGTATTTCACATATGTTTTCATATTATATATGAATAGGGATAATTTGCCGTCTTTTGCTATTACTGTCCCTTTAATTTCCTTCTCCTGTCTTAATGCTCTAGCTGTGCTCACCTTATCCCACCAGTGTACCACAAGCACTATATTGAAAGGAGTAGGGGTAGTGTACAGTGGCTGCAGCTAGCCTGAGCATGTAGGCTGGTTCAAGTCGGGGTCTGAGAGACTCTTCTGGTTGGCTTGTACTCCATTGTGTTAGTGGGTGGGCCTGAGGGTAGGGGTTGTCTCAGATAGTTTCACTTTTTATAGCTTGTTGAGATTCTCTTGGTCATTTGCTCTGTTGCTTAGATTCTGAGTTTGCAGTGACTGGAAATGTACACCCTGAGGCAGCAGTCACAGTTGTCCAGTGTATGGCCCGTTTCATGGCTGCCTATTTCACCAATGAGCCACTCTTCATCCTGCCACCTCACAGTGTGAATGTTCTTCCTCCGCTTCATGTTAAGACAGGTAAACTGCTAAACAGGAACGGTTCTACCTTGCTTTTTAAGTCAGTGTGCTGTGGAATTTGCATGGTTTTGAGACTTAAGCCTGTCTCCCTTTCTCAACCTATTGTTTTTTTTTTTTCCATTTGTTTTTTTTTTTCCCAAGACAGTGTTTTTGCTTTAGCCTCTTGAATAGCTGAGATTATAGGGATGAGCTGCACAGCTTATCTTCCTTCCTTTCATATTTTATCTTGTTTATTATATCCATCCGCCCGCCCGCCCATTCATCAGACTGTAGGTGGTGTTAAAGTCAGAGTCTCATGCATGCTTGGCAACCCAAGTGTTTTTTTTTTTTTTTTTTTTTCTTTCTGAGACAGGGTTTCTCTGTATAGCCCTGGCTGTCCTGGAACTCACTCTGTAGACCAGGCTGGCCTCGAACTCAGAAATCTGCCTGTCTCTGCCTCCCAAGTGCTGGGATTAAAGGCATGCGCCACCACTGCCCGGCTCTTGTTGTTTGTTGACACAAGGTAAGCGTTAAACTCATTGTGTAGCCAAGGATGGCCTTGAAACTCCTTTTGATCCTTCTGCTTCTCAAGTATTGTAAGTGACATGTGCCATGCTTGGCTGCCCCCCCCCCCCCCGTGTGTGTGTGTGTGTGTGTGTGTGTGTGTGTGTGTGCGTGCGTGTGCTGAAGCCAGAGAAGACCTCAGGTCTCATTGCTCAGGCACTACCTACTCTTGCTTGCTTTGGATTCATTTTTGAGTTGGGACAGGTTCCCTCACTGGGTTGAAATACACCAAATAGATTATTCTGGTGGACAAGCAACTCAGGATCGGTCTATCTGTGCTGTCCCAGTACAGGGATTGTAAACACACACAAGCATGCCTGGCTTTTAAAAATGTGGGTTCTGGAGCTCAAACTCAAGTCTTCATGTGTGTAAGGCAACCACTTGATTGACTAAACTCTCTCTCCAGATATCAGTCCTTTTTTTTAATGAAAACTAATGTATTAAATGTTTTGTATGTTTTGAATATTTTCTGAAAATGGAAAAAAATGTTTGGCTTTATAGATAATATACAATGAGATAAAATATAGTCTCTTAGATTTCATAATCTGCTATGAAAAATAGGATCACATTTCTGAATAGGTTAGTTACTATACATTATGATCCAATACATTTTAAAAGATTGTTTTATTTTTAGTATGTGTGTTTGTAGGTGGTTATGTACATATTAGTGCAATGTCCAAGAAGGCCAGAAGAGGTCACTAGGTCCTTGGAATTGGAGTTACAGGTGACTGTAAGCTGCTGGTCATGGTGCTGGGAAGTGAATCCTGATCTGGTAGACTAGTCCATGATCTTAACCACTGATCCTTTGTGGCCCAGCAGTTCTCAACCCATGGGTTGCAACCCCTTTGGGTGTCAAACAGCCCTTTCTCAGTGGTTCCCTAAAGCCTTCCTGCATATAGATATTTGCATTATAATTCATAACAGTAGCAAAATCACGGTTATAAGGTAGCAACAAAAATACTTTTATGGTTGTGGGTCACTACAGCATGAGGAACCGTATTAAAGGGTCCCAGCATTAGGAAGGCTGAGATCCACTGCTGCAGCCCCTGCTCAGGTTCCTATGTGTGTACATCTTACTTAACTCATTAGGAAGGCTGAGATCCACTGCTGCAGCCCCTGCTCTGGTTCCTGTGTGTGTACATCTTACCTAACTCATTAAGCAGTGTTCACCTTTATTTTGTGTAATGCACTTATTCTGTTTCTGCTGTGTTTATTTTTTAGGGATGTTTGTATTTATGCATAGCCCATTTAAGGAAGCACATATTTCAGTATTAATAAAACTATTCTAGAAGGTATCATTGTCATGTTTGAAAATATTAGCTAAGAAAAGATTTCATGTAAGAAGGCATGAGTTTGGGTATATGTAGGCAACTGTGATATCATTCTCTCTAATTGGTTCACAGAGCATTCCCTGCGACTTATTCCTCTACAACACTCTAAGGTGGCCAGTATTGTTAGAGATCAGAATCTCTCAAACGTATGGACAGTTGAATATACCCTCGAATTATTATTTATTGGTGGCCTGATTCCAGAGGCTGTGTGGATGGCACATAAACTTGGAGACTGGAAGACATCTGTTTCCATTGGTGTGGCCTTCCAAGTGTTCTGTAAACATGATTGCAATTCTGTGCGGTATGGATTTTTAAAATATCGGGTGTGTGGTGTGTGTGTGTGTGTGTGTGTACATGTGCATATATGTCCTGGCACCTATGTGGAGGTCAGAAGAGAAGTTGTGGGAGTCAGTTCTCTCCTACCTATGTGTTTCAGAGACTGAAGTCAGATTGTCAGGCTTGGCAGCATGTCTTTTTACCTGCTAAGCCAGCTCACCAGCCCAAGACATGGATTTTTAGATAAGCTTCAAATACTGCATAACAGCAAGTGAGGGGGAGGCCAGAAACAGTCCATGTAAGAGCTGCCCTGTCAGACGCACACTGGAGCGTAGGTAGCATTTTGATGAATTGAGCAGCTAAGGAATGTGAACATCCTTTGCATGAGCAAAAGCATTTGGTGGAGAAGTTTGGGGTTGGTTTGGGTCGAGGTATGTATGAAGGACAGCAGTGAGAAGAGAGGAGGTGGATCCTCTGGAGAACCTTAACATAGTGTTTCCTTTTTGTTAGTGGGGTCAGCAGAGCAATTGACTCCATATTTTCTTAAATACACTTACTTCTTGATGTAAAATCTTTCTTTTTCAAAACTTTTATTTACTTTTCCTAACTTGATCTTGTTGCAGGTCCAAGAAGAAGGGTGTGGGCCTCCCATTAACTATAACCCCAGCGCAGATTTTCCAGGAGAAGCTGCAGTGTTTTTTAGGTCAGCCAGCCTCTTTGGCAGCAAGAAATGAAAAGGGCTCAAAGTATAAGCAGTTTACAGGTATGTTACCTACATGAGCTCTAAGTGTGCCGGCTAGTATAAACCCTGTGCTATTACAAAAACTTATGAGTATTTAGAAATATAAACACCCTGAACAATTATCAAAAACTTAAGGATGATATTTATGATGATATTAATCATGGGAGCACCGAAAACTGATGTCAATGAGCTGGAGCGGCAGCTCAGTGGCAAAGGACTTGCCTGGCACGTGCTTTGCTCAGGATCTGATCTGAGCACCACAAAAAGAAAAAGAAAACTGATATCAGGTGAAAACATGCTCACTCAGTAGTAGAACATACAACTCAGTAGTAGAACACTTGTTTGACATGTCCAAGGCCCAGATTCAATCTTCAGCATTGCCAAAACCAAAACAACCATACTGGAGTTACATTCTGTTTTGTACATACATTTATACTTACTGTTATCTTAGAGATGGGGTCTTATTATGTATCCTGGTGTGACCTTGATCATTCCTTCTCAGAGCTTGGACTATAGTCATGAGCTACCATACCTGATTAATGTTACCCTGTCATGTTTGTTAGATCCCATTGAAGAAGATGCTGATCTGCTGTTTGGGTCTGTGCAAGAAGTGCTGAAAGCATCAGTCATGGCTGATGCAGATATTGTTTCAGAAACACTACAGCTGTTGATGGACTCTGCTAAAGACTGCAGTAAGAAGCTCTGGGGCTTAGTGCCTGCTGACTTGTATCTTCCAGCGCCTCCGTTGTTTTGCCCCCAGCCTGCCGTTCTTAGTGAGGTAAGCTCAGTGGGGTCTTCTCTCAGTGAATGTTGAGTTTTGTTTCCTTTTTAAAAATAGCCTGGTAATAATGACTATGTTAAAAATGCAAGAGCTGAAGAAAAACTTCGTGTCCAGCATTACTATTACTACATGTATGGCCTTAGGTAACATACCAAACAGCTGTCTCAGTAACAGATAACTGTTCTGTTGTCCTCAGGAACATGGTGACAGTCTTCTTTTAAAAGCTGAAAAAGATAATCGCCAGAAGCTGTCTGCAATCCTGCAGCGAGTTCTCTTGCTCTTCCGGGCATCTCGGTGTTCTTTTCCTGTGGCGCAGTGGTACATCTTACAGCTGAGGTGGGCAAGAAAGGTCATGCAGAAGGTATGCAATATCTTAGTCATTCAGGTGCTGTGTAAGGCAGCTGAGAGTGCTCATTTACACCAGTGCTTTCCTAAGGAGTCCTGCCCTCCAAACCAGAAATCTTGGGCTTATTTACAGTAAACAACTCAGGCCAACTTCTGGCTGAGATGACACTGTGAGGTGAGTCTCTGGATTAGCTCACTCTGTATAGTATAGGAAGTGTCACTACATAGTAAATTCTTCCAGACTGTACCTATTCTTTCTAACCCCCAAATGTTGGAAGATTTTCTGTTTAAGACCCCCCCCCCTCCAGAAAGTTAAAATCTTTGTTATGTGGCAAACCTAGTAGGTTCCAAGCATGGACAGTTAAGAGTGAGTTCTTGGCTGTTTATGTCAGGAGACTTCTTCACTGTCTTCTGAGATGCACAGTTTGATTCTGGGCCTTCCACACCCTTTTGCTCAGACTTATGCTGACTCACCTGTTCTGAAGCTGCATGGGTGTTGGATATGTTTCTTTCCTTATACAGTTGCAAGGCCTTAGCATCAGGTATTTTTAAAAATTGGCCTTTTTTTTGAGACAGGACATTGGATAGCCGAGATTAACCTTTAACTTACTTAGCCCTCTGAGTGCTTAGGATTCATCTTGGCAGATATGCACCACCATGCCTGACCAAAATTAGTGTTAAAAATATTTATATATGTCTACATGTGGTTTGTGCATGTGAAAGTTGGTGTATGCATGCCGCAGTGTGTGTGTGTTAGGGTCCAAGAACACCTTGGGTGTCATTCCTCACCTTCCTCCTCATCTGGGATAGTTTGTTGCTGCATATGCCAGGCTAGCTGGCCTTCAAGCTTCCAGCAGTTTTCCTGGCTCCACCATAAGAGCACTGGGATTACAAACTCATGCTGTGTCCTGGAGATGTGATCTTAAGTCCTGACACTCACACAGCAAGTGGTTTACCAATTGATTTCAGGTAATCTCAGCCCCAGATTACCTTTTGCTTGTTTCAAGATGGTTTCCCTATGCAGTCCTGGCTAACCTAGTACTTGCAGTTAGAACAGAGTAGCCTGCTACTCCATTTGCTTTTTCTTCCTGAGTGCTGAGATTTAAAGGTGTATAACAAGATGCCTGGCCAAGTAAGCCTTTTTTTTTTTTTTAAAGGAATTATTTATGTATATGAGTACACTGTAGCTGTCTTCAGACACACCAGAAGATGGCATTGAATCCCATTACAGATGGTTGTGAGCTACCATATGGTTGCTGGGAATTGAACTCAGGACTTCAGGAAGAGCAGTCAGTGCTCTTAACTGCTGAGCCACCTCTCCAGCCCCCTAAGTAAGCTTTTAAAAGAGAAAATGAGGTTTAGAAAGTCACCTCCTATAAAGAAATGCTAAAACTGTTCATTGTCATCACAATGGAGACAAAAATAGGCGGGTGGTTTCCAAGGTCAGAAGAAGGGAAGATAGAAAGTAATGACTCCCAATATTGTATATGTATGTGTGTGTGGTGGTAATGAAAGAGTTCTTGAATTAGACATTTATGGCTGACTAGTTGAATATAGCAAACCCAGCTAGGTAGTCATCACTTACAAAAGATGAGCTTTAAGATCTTTGCAAAATGACACTGTATTAAATATCTGCGCCATATTAGTTTTCTAACAAGTTGCCAAAATTTTGTGACCTAAAACCTTGACCACTCTGACTGTTTCTGTGCATCAGGTCCTTCAAGCCAAGTTGCTTCTACCACAAAGCTGTGCAAGGGTAGCAGCAGAGCTGTGTTTCCCTCCCTGAGGTTGTGACAGTTCAGCGGCCCTGCTGAGGTTCCCATTTCCTTGCTGGGTCTCCCTCTTAGGAGCATCTAGGAGAGTGTTTGATGGAGGGGCTCTCATTAGCATGCTTACAGAGCATTTGATTAGGTCTGATCTTTCTAGAAGTGACAGGTAGAAGGATGCTGTAAGCTTACTGCTCATCTTTTTTTATTATTTTTTTGATAACTATAACAGCATCCTTCTTAAAAAAAAAAAAACAAACCCAAACCAAACAAAACCTTGATATATTAGAGAAACAATGATTGTCCTGTACTGGGTTCTTTGTTTGTGATTGTTGAGTGCCACTCACCTTGTTTATCCTGTTTATTTCCTAGAAACGGGTTGTTGATATCCACCCACTGAAATACAGAGGTTTGATTATATTCAGGCTCAGATCTTCCTGGAAAGAAGCCTTTGTAACTATCATGTACTTCTCTCTCTGTCTCAGTTTTTAAAATGATGCGGCACAAGGAACTTGGGTTAAGTCAGATCCTGTATCAAGTTCCCCTTCATCTTCTTTTCTAGTTTGACATTTATTGATAGTCTGTATCTAGAGTCATTATCTTTTAGGAGTTGCCAATTGATGACTTTCTATTGTTATTTATGGATTTATTTTTTAAAAGTTAAGATTTTTTTTACTTGTTTTAGGTATTTCACATTTAATTGCAGATGACATTTAAGTATTTTCTCACTCATAACTGTAGGAAAAAACTGAGATGAATCTAGGAAAACTCACAAGAGAATGCAACTGGTTTAACACCCCGTCCTTTTCCGACAGAATGTAGTGATTGAATGTCTTAGATTTGTGAACGGAGTCTCTGAAAGTGCAGCTCACTGCAGACTGCCTATGCTGTAGCGGAGGACTGGTGCTGCTTATGTTCTGTGTCATTTTCCCTGACTGCCTCGCCTGTAAAGATTGTTTACTACTGATGATTAACATATTCTATCCTTCTTTTCAGATTCGAGTGAAAGGGTCCCTTCCTTCTCTTAGTTCTTTCCCAGAATCCTTACTTAATTACTGTAAAGGAGGGATAGCATTCTTTAGACCTGGAGCAGCCGGAGACCACACACTTGATGAAGTTTCCATCAAAGCCCTAGGTTTGTCAGAAATGAGCTACTTGGTTAGAACTCAGATGTGTATGAACTGTACTAGGATTTTCACTTGGTCTGGGAAGGTTTTCTAAACTTACTAACTCTAGTTTGCTCTTTGATATTGTACCTAGGAGTTTACACGTAGACACTCTCCAACATGTATGTATGTACATGCTTTATATGTATGGTCGTAAATTAAACTTTTATTATGTAAAACAAATTGTGACAGTTATGACACTGTTGTTGCTTCCTTGTTTAAATGCTACCTTTTCTGTAGCATTCCTTGCAGGAGGGTGTCCTTACTGCCACACTGTTAAGTGGGCGGGCTTTGAACCTGTCTGTAGAGATGAACCAATTTTGTTTCCTGTTTTTCTGGTTTAACCTACCTAGGTTTTTTTCATACATTATTATGAACTAATTTTGATGGGTTTTATTAGCAGACATTAAGTTGTCTCTGGCATATCAATTCTGATTTCCTTGAAGTCTCAGAAGTGGAATTTCTGAGTTAATGCATTTAGTTATTTCTTACCTCTTGAAATAGAACATCAAATTTATTTGGTGCCAAAAAAATTGTTACCTTTATTTCAGTATGCCCTTGATGTTGAGGTCGTATCTCCCTGAGATAGTTTTGTTTTGATATACCTTTATTTGGCTTTATGTTTTTGAGTTAGTTTCTCATGCTCTGTTAGCCAAGGTTAGCCAGGTTAGCCGAGCTCATGCTCCTCATACTTTAGCCTTCTGAAAGCTGGGGTCACACGTGTGTACCATCATGGTGAGCGAATCATAATGTCTTATGACTAATTATATTGTTTAATGAGTTCTTTATTTGCATTTTCCTATATACATTGATGTTATAGTTCATAATTTGTGTCCAGTTATATGTAGGACAGGTCTAAAAGGTAGTAAAACTTTGGAAGACAGAAACAGAAAGGGAGGGAGGGAGAGAAAGTGTGTGTGTGTGTGTGTGTGAGTGTGTGTGTGAGAGAGAGATTTACAGCATTAGGAGTCAGACTCAGAGCCAGGTCTACACAACAGAATTGTGCCCTCAAGCCATATGACATGGGCCTGTGTAATGGCTCATCAGGTAAAGGTGCTTATATCCTTGTCTGACAGCCCTGGAACCCACATGGCAGAAAGAGACCTGACTCTTGCATGTTGTCTTTCGACCTCCAAGTGAAAGCCCATGGGACATACACAACTGTGGAACCACATACAAACACATGCACACACACACACACACGAATAAATAAATGTAAAACTTCTTTTAAAAATTAATATTGGAAAAAAATTAATATTGGAAAAAAATTAATATTGGAATTTGGTTTTAGAATTTAAAGGATTGAGCAGTACCAAAGCAGGTGGATTTCTATGAGTTCAAGGCCATCCTGGTCTGTATAGTGAGTTTAAGACCATTCAGGGCTACATAGTAAGACCCTGTCTCAAAAAAAAAAAAAAGTTTAAGTAAAAATGCATATCAATAAGTAGTTTTCAGGGTTATAGCTCAGTGTTAAAACATTTGCCTGCCAGGTATGAGGCCCTGGGTTCAATTTCCAGTGCTATAAGAAATAGATGATATTCTGAATGATATACAATTACTATAGAGTTTGTATTAAAATTGAAAAATATTTAAAATATATTATAAATTTATAGGCTAAGTAAGTCGGAACTAAATTAAATAATTTAGTCTGTAATTTTTTATATTATCGTGCAACTGATATTTATAAAATATTCTAGATATTATATATTTAAATTCTGGAAGTGTCTTCATGACTTTAAGATGCTTACAATGAGCACATTTTTGATCTTGGCATTTTGGTACGTGAACGTGTGTATTTATATTTATGCATGTGTGTGCTTGCATACACACATGTGTATATATATGTGGAAGTAAGAGGTTGGCATCAGGTATCTTTCTTGAGCACTTTCCGTCTGATACACTGAGGTACCTCAGTTGACCCCAGAACTCGTTGGTTGGGTTAGTCTCCAGCCACCTTACTCTGGGATCCTCTGTCCCCACCTCTTAAGTGGGGTCACAGTGGGCTGCCACACTGTCCCAGGGTTTACCTGAGTGCCACAGGCCCAGTCTCTGATCTTCACACCTTCACAGCAGCAAGCGCTTTACTGTTGAACTGTCCACCCAGCCAGCCCTCACGGTTTTATAATGAACCGAATAGAGGTAGAAATAACCTGCAGATGTAATACGCACATAATTTCCTTTTACGTTTGTGTTTTTAGGTTGCTTCAGAGAACTCTGTGCTTTGTGCTGGATGTTGCATATCCGGGATAAATTATCGTACACCTGCAGGCAGTATCAGAAAGCAAGAGAAAATGCAAAGATAGAAAAGGTATTTATCAGCTCAAGAATAGAAAATAAACATTACTTGGAGAATTATTGCTTAGTAGAAGTGTTTACTGTTTGTAGTAAAGTATTCTTTTGAACTTATTCTGGTCTGTCCATGTAAACCGAAAAGACAATTTTCTTCTTATTCACATAGGACCTCGAGGTGGAGTTTGACTCTTGTGTGGTTGAGCACTGTTTTCATGCACTGGAATGGGCCTGTAGGATGCTACCATTCTCTCGGTTTTTTAATATGGAAGAACTTATTCAGGATATAATTTTGAGCTTTATTGGAGAACTGCCACCAATCAGAAAGGTAATGTGATTGTTGGTAAAAAAAAACCCTAAATCTAAATAATAGGCCCTAATGGATTTCTGTTGTTTTAGTTAGGGATGATGTTGCCTCTTCCTGTCAGACTGATTGCACTTTGGATAATATCCTGCAGGTTCAGAAAGATTAACTACTGTACGATCTCACAGGTAGACCCTAAAGCTCATTGAGAGGTCGCCTCCAGGGCTGGGGGAATAGGAAGGTGTTAGATGTGGTGGACATGGGGTTGTCTCACTCCTCAGTAAGCAGTCATCCTTTTCTCTCTTCCTCAGCCTCCGATAGCCTCTTTGCTTCTTGGAACAGATTCCATAAATCCTTGAGGCTAACGGATCAGTGTCTCTCAGATCCATTTCAATATAATTTTTTTTCCCCACAGACTTTTTTTAAATGTTGGTTCTGCATACGTAGAGAAAAATAAACTACCTTTTTAAAATGTTGGGAAGAATGAAGAGATGCTGACCAAACAGTCCAAACTTGCCTGTACAAGATGAATTAATTTTAGGAGCTAGTGCACAGCTTGGTGACTGTAACTGCTGATATGCTATGATTTACTGAACTTTGATGAAGGCAGTAGATCTAAAATGTTCTTGCTGCGCATGTGCACACACACAGTTATTACTGCATTTGGTGATTGACATGCTCATTTGGCTGATAAATTATATATAAATTATATATCAGATCAGCGTATCTTCTACCTTGAAAATACATGATTTTGTCAAATATTTTAAAATACAATAAAAAAAGAAGAAAAACGATGCTGATTTCTTGTAGCTTGGCTGAACAGCAAAAGCGTTTAAAGTAGACATTTACATTCTGACTTAAAGTGTTTGAAGAATTAAAAGGAGAAAGAAAAAGACTGATGTTGTTCATAAAACATTAATTTTCTTTCTGAAGGTAGCAGAAATTTTTGTGAAAGCATTTCCCAGTCCTGAGACCATAAGGGTTCCTTTAAGAGAAAAATACCACTCTCTTCAACAGAAACTCAAGCATGGGCTTGTGAAAGGTATTTGCTGTTTCTCAGATGCTTAATGGATACATATTGTTGAAAATGTTTTTAAGGATTTATTTTTATTTATGTATGTGCACCATGGGTATGCAAATGTATGCGTGTATGCTATGGGTGTGCAAGTGCCTCAGGAGACCTCAGTTCCCCTGGAGCTGGAGTTACAGGCAACTGTGAAACCACCTGATGTGTGTTCTGGGAACTGAACCCAGTCCTCTGGAAGACCAGCAGTAACTGTCTTAGGCAAGTTGTTCAATATCGTTAGGCCTTTGCTCTAGGCCTCATTTCTTTATGTATAACTAAAATGGTTGTTCTGTTACCTACTTGATTAATATGTGTGTTGAGAGAGGATTATACAAGGCAAGAGATAGACATAAAATGAGCAGCGGGTCTGGGGTACCCTGTGGGGAGGATCACTTACACTCATGTTTTCAAAGCCATTCTAGTCCACACAGAAGAATTTCCCCTCAAAATGAAATAAAATAGATCGTGTTCTGTGCACTTTATGTATTTATTAAAAACTCATATTTTTCCTCTTTGCATAAAGTTACTTACGTTTTTTTATTTTATCCTGTAACTTCAAGATGGCCTTGTAGAGTTTCTATTGTGGCAAAATATACAGAACATGAAACCTGCCATGTAACCTTCCCATCTTCTTTCCTTCCTCTTGTGATGATGCAGAGCACACCCAGGGCCTCTGGGTATCTTGCTCACGCTTCACTGTAAAACGACACACCAGCCATGGAGCACCTTACTCTTTCCATATTAATAATGCTTAAATTTTTAATAGATAACCTTGGGAAAAGCTTATTGTTATTATATCTCATTACTTACAGTAAGAAAGCCTTATTTTTTGCTAAAAATATTATCTTTTTTTCCATTCAGCAAGAATAAAAAATAATCTTTCTCAATCTTTATTCATAATTGTATGTCTTTTTAAGGAAAACGAAGCATTTCTATTTGCTCATTTTTTAAAAAGCATTGAGGTACTTTTCAGTGACGTGATTGACCTTGAGGTTCTTTACTGTAGTCCTTACCTACTCTACAGTTGAAACCAGTCATTTTATGGTTCTCTTCTTCTAAACCAGTTTTGCAGAGACTTACCTACTATAAGGCGTTGACAGTTTCATGAGTTAGGCCATCAGGGTGAAGGAGTTCTTCAGAACCATTTTTAGAAAGTCATATTAGGATCTACTGTCTATATCAGAAATACCTTCTTCAGCTGTGGGAGGTTTGTTTGTTTGGTCTGTTTTGAGATAGGTCTTCTAATTCACCTATCTCAACCTCCTGAGTTGGTAAAAGATGTGCTAGTGCACATTTCCACACCTAGCCTACCCAAAAAACTAATTCACCTATCTCAACCTCCTGAGTTGGTAAAAGATGTGCTAGTGCACATTTCCACACCTAGTCTACCGAAAAAATACTTCCCCATGATACACTTTTTAAGAAGGGGAGTGAGGGAATCTGGGTTTTTTGCTCTTTATTATTATTTGTATTTGTTATTAATTTATTATTATTATTATGAATGGCTCTTATTCAGCTTCTGCATTTCTGGAAAGGGCCGTAGCTTTCCAACAAGTACCAAAGAAAACATAATCTGCAGTAATGTGTAAATAAGCCTTAGTAGTTATTTGGTTCCATGTCTCCAGTCAGAATCGGATCCCTTTCTTCCGCCCTCTCTTCCTTTCTTTGACACAGCCTTGTAGCCATGGATGGTCTGGAACTTAGTGTATAGACAAAGCTAGCCAGAACTTGTTCTGATCCTCCTGATTGTGCCCCCACGTGCTGGCGTTGCAGTCACACACTACTATGCTTGCCTTAAGTTTTGAGTTGAGACATTTCTATGAACCACGAGGACTTTGTTTTTTCCCTCTAGGTCCTCAGACTGAGGAACTGATGTCTGTGGTCATGCGGGCTGCCCACAGAGTGAGGGTGAAAGCCCTAAAACGTGTGCAGAGGAACATAGGTGCTTTTGAGATGAATGTGTGGGAGCCGGATGAAGAGGAAAAACCAGCTGCTGCTTTTGCCGCTGACAGGTTTTCCCTGGGGACCAGTTTGAGCAGAAGTACACTCACATTAGAACTGGGCAGTTCTCTGCTACACAGTGATGTGGATACCTTCTCGGAAACCCTGTCTTTTGAAGAAAAGACTTGGATACACTTCTGTCAAAGGTACAACTGGGAGATTGTAATCAAGTACCCACTTCCTCTGGAAGAGAGTGCAAATGATGAGCTTATTTCCAGTCCCAGAATCTTCAACAATGTAAAAAGTAGACAAGTGCTAACCTCTGTAACTCACAAGGGCATTACAGGTTTATGTATTTGAGATTCAATGTAAATATTACTGAGAGTATGGAATGCTTTTGACATCTGAGATGACAGATGAGTAGACACAATTCAGTGGGTGACTTGAGGTCTTTATTTTTTTTAATAATCTATAGATTTATTTAGGGTGGGTGTGGTGTTTGTTTTTATTTTGAGACAAGATCTTATTATGTAGCCCTAGCAGGCCTGGAACTCAGAGATCTGCCTGCCTCTACATCCTGAATGCTGGGGTTAAATGTTTGCGCCACCATGCCCAGCTTAGTCTTTATATTTAAATACAAATTTAACATACTTAATTTAAAAACCTAAAATATGAAATTCAGCTTTAAAATCCAGTAAAATACTAAAAGTTGGGGAAAAAAAAAATTCATGCTTGGTTTTTTTTTTTTTTTTTTTTTAAAATGAGAGGTCAGAAGTCACAATACACTATACTGTATATAGACTTCTCAGGCCACTAAGAGTAAGGATTATGGGATTATTTGTTTTGTTTCTAGTGCTGGAGCAGGAACCCAGGCCCTTGTACATTACAGATGATTGTTAACGTCACTAAGCTTCCATACTTGTGCCTTATCCCCAAGATGTCTCATTACATACAGATATCAGCCTCCCACCCCAGCCAGTAAGAAAACCCACCTGGACTCAAAATACTTCTGCTCCCAAGAGTTCCAGATAACAGATGCACACCCTGTAGTTTGCAGTGATTGGGTAGCCATGTTATGTTTGAGGACCCAAAGAAGGAACTTGCATGCTCCTCTTTAGAGCTCCTCATACATAAATCCTGACAGATTCCTCCCTATGGTATAAACCTGTGACTTAAGATCTTGGGTTTGTTGTGTTGATTAAAATTAGAGTAACTGCAATGTAATATGTTCTCTTTGACTTAAAAACTATATAATCAACAATAGTTTTCATCTTAAGTTAAATTATCGTATCTACTGCAAACATACTTCAACAATATCTAATATTTCAATAGTGTGATTGTTTAACGAAACAACTATGCTTAAATATGTAGACCTACTTTGCAGGCTGCTTTTGTGCTGTCTAGGTAAGCAGACATGCACTGACCTGGGCCCAGGGACCTCACAACTTTTCTCTTACTGAGAGTCTGTGTTCTACCCTAGCAACTGTGTTGAAAAGAGTCACTTGAAAGCAATTGTGGCTGACAGCTAAGGTGCCTGCCAATGGTTTTCATAGAGCGATTTGTTTTCATTGTTATAATTTGAAAAGACTCCAGCATCTGCATAGTGGAACTCAAGGAGTTGCACTCCTTGTTTACACTGTGTCACTGGGGTAGAGAGAGGCAGTGGGAGAAGAACCATGGGACACTGGATGCATAGGTGGCTCGTGATCTTTTTGTTGACTTTAATTTTCTAAATGTTTATGTTAGAGGGCCATTTTTCACCTTCAGGATGGACATTCATGTGTTTTATTTTTATATTTGTCTGTCTGTCTGTGTGTCTGTATGGTATGTGGGGGATATGCACATCATGGCATTCCTGTGGAAGTCAGAGGACAGTTGGAGAGAGTTGGTTTTCTTCTTCCACTGTGTGGATTCCAGGGAACAAACTCAGGTCATGAGACTTGGCAGCAAGTACCTTTACCTGCAGTGCCATCTTGGCAGCGCTCTTATTCTTTGTCTGTAGTAAACTTTATGTGAACACATTTTAATTATGCCTAGTTTCCCTTTGCATATTGTACTTCAAAGATATTTATTTTTACTTTGTGTATGTGCATGTGTACCAAGGGCATGCCTGATTCCTGTGGAGATAAGAGGACATTTGATTCCCTGAGACTTAAATTACAAATAGTCTTGAGCTGCCTGACGTGAGTGTGGAAGAGCAGTTGGTGCTCTCAACTGCTAAGCCAGTTTTCCAACTCTCTGTTCCTTCAACCTTGTAGAATAGTCTGTGTATTAAAAATCATGTAGTTCATCGTGCTTCATTGAAAAGGTAGGCAATTGAAACACAAAAAAGATACATGACTTGATCAATGCAGAAGATATTTTTTAAATCCATTATGAAATAAATATTAATAATTAAACAGTGGTTAAATTAATCTTGTTCTTTTTTTATATATATATACAATAGGCATGCCCCAAGTCATATGGAATTAGCATTGGTTGGTAAGCCCAGTGATAAAAAGAAAATAAGTAATCAGAAAGAAAACTCCCAAAGGAAAGAAGGTGATGAAACATCAGGGAAAGAAGCACTTCCTATAATTGGTGTTTGGGAATTTGAGCGTGATGATGATGAGTATATCAACTTCCTTGAGCTCTTCCTGAGTTATGTTCTTGAAAGAGACCTTTGTTCCAGTGACCCTGGCATTCCATTTTTGACAAGCTTTTCTGGGCGCCTTAGAGAACACGAACTTAATTCTTTACTTTTTGATGTACATACAACATTAAAACGACGCCAGAGCAAAGCCAGCAGTGAGAATGTGTATAGAGCTGGTTCCTGCTTTGCTGTCACTCCTGAGTCACAGGAATCTGAAAACCTGTTCTCTCTAGACAGTGCTGGTGCCCGAAATTTAAAAAGCCAGGTCCTTTCAGCTTCAGAGCTAGGTAACCAGTCCGGGAACACCTCAGAGAACCCTCTACCTGAAGTCATGAACTATGAAAGGAGGGCAGGATTGTTTGGCTTAAAACAAAAGCCAATTTATAGAGTTCCAGATGACAAAGGAGAGAAACCCACAGTGCGGAGATCATCAAACCACTCCTTTTGGAATCCCAAGTCCATTAAAACTGGAAGACACAGGTTCCGAGCACTCCAATGCAGTGCTGGCCACCCGCGGGAAGACCTTCCTCTGGCACTTCAGAACATGTTCGGCGATGCAGGGAGACTGGTAGAGTGGATGATCCGGTGGTCAGATCGGAGACTCCTCTGTGATCCTGTGGTCTTCGGGTCGTCCTGTAAATACAGCCCAGTAATTCGTGTGAAGACCTCGACAGCCGCCATTCTTACCTCATTATGGCTTCTGGAGCAACCCTACACTGCTGCCTATATGGCAAAAAATGGCATTGTTAAGGTAATTACATAAGCCGCTCGTAACAAGTGAAGAAAGTACCACTCTAGTTTAAAACTGTCCGTGCCCTGTAAAGAATTTATTAAAGTAATAGGAAATGAACAACAGTGCTGACTACACTCTGTGTCACCCAGTGTATTCCTTTTCTTCTTATAGAGATGCCTTTGATTCTTTGAGAAAGTTGTAGTGAAACTGCCTTCAGGGAGGGGTTTATTTTTTCTGCTGGTTGTACACAGTAAACGGGAGAAAACTGTTAACATTATAAATGTTTCTACCTGTCTGGTTTTTCTCTTTTAAGTTTCAGGCATTAGGTGATAAAGGGACTGGGCTACTTGGTTTTTGTTACTGAAGTCTTCAGCAAATGCATTAGAGGATGTTTTTACTTAACTCTTGAGACAAAGGTTGGAAAATCTGACCCAGAAAACCAGCTATGCTTATCCGTCTTTCTTTAGCACGTTAATGGCAAAGACCTTCATTCTAAGAGAGAGAGAGAGAGAGAGAGTGAGTGTTTGTGTACATTTTTTCTGTTTTTTTTTTAAATGACTTTTTCTTTCCTTTTAAAAAATACCCATTTCTGTTAAGATATGAAGTTTATGTGAAACGAGGAAACTTGTTTTCTTGAGATTTGTATTTCTAGGTAATCCATGTCTGAGCTAGACAAATACATTACTTGTATTGTTTCATGTTTTCTTTTATTTTTGTGTGTTTAGTGGTTTTTGCCTGTATGTATGTCTGTGCACCACACACATGCACTGCCTGAGGAAGCCAGAGGAAGGTATTAGATCCTTTGAACTGGAGTCGTTGATGGTGGGAAGCAGCCATGAAGTTGGTGCTGGGAATCAAATCAGACCCGGATCATCTGGGACAACTGTGTCATTTCTCCAGCCCAGTCACTTGTATTTTTAGGTTCATGTGTTTAAACACTATGTAATCATGAAATTGTGTGTGTGTGTGTGTGAGAGAGAGAGAGAGAAAGAGAGAGAGAGAGAGAGAGAGCATGCACAAGAACATGTGCTCACAGAGGCCTGAGGTCAACTTCAGATGTCATTTCTCAAGTGCTATCCATCTAGTTTTTTAAGACTGGGTCTCTCACTGGCCTGGAACTGTTAGGAGGATTGGCTGGCTGGCCAGTAAGCCCAGAGATCCTCTCTGCCTGCCAATGGCTGGGGTTACGGCTATGTGCCAACACCCCTGGCTTTGCTCCATGAGTTCTAGGGGTCAAACCTAGGTCCTCATGCTTATAGGGCAAGGGATTTTGAGGACAGAGGTATCTCTCCAATTTAAATGTCATTGTAATGGCAAGTGGAGGGCCTTGACCTCAGAGATCCTATCCATCTGCCTCTGCCTTCCAAGTGCTGGATTAAAGGTGTGCACCACTACTGCCTGGCTGAAGAATGGTTTCTTTTTGTGCTTTATGTAGGAAGTCAAACTTACTTTTTCCAGGTAGACTAAAGATTTAACCATCGCTTCTAGAAACAAATAATTGGACGTACAAGTGCAGTAAATAATGTATAAAAGAATAAATCCGTTCTAAATAACATATGAATGATATAGAAGTATGCTTTTTAAAAGTGGTGTAATACTCCATATAAAATTCTAAAATGGTTTCTTTAGGTTCTAGAGAATCATCCCACAGAGTCTCAAGTGGCAGCTAAGGCAGAGAGCAACACTAATGTTGACTCTCCAGACACAGTAGCAGCTCAGACAGGAACTGAGGAGAGAAATGACAAGAATGAGCATTGTCGAAGCATCTGGAAGTAAGTTGCTATGTGAATCCTCCTTTTCAATGAAGTCCATTGGCTTAGGAAGAAGACTTGAGCTCTTAAAACTGAAAAGAACAAGCATTTCTTTGAACTGCAGGGACGGAATGTAAGCTTCCTGAAGTATTTGGGATTCATTGTAAAGTATGCTTCTGCCACGTTGGTCTAGCATGTCTTTTCTGAGGGAGGAACTAATTCCTTCTAAAAGACCCTTTGCTATGAGACAACAGTAGGAGCAGTATTATTTGAGAACATTTAGTCAGGTTTCTGTCACTATGTTGATAAACATGAGGTAGGCAGCTTACAGAGAAAGGGTTTATCTGGCTCACTGTATTAGAAGCTCCACTTAATTGCTGGTGGTCTTATTGCTCTACATCTTTACTGAGACAGGATATCATGATGGAAGTACATGATAGAGGAAATTAACCCACTCATGGCCAGGAAACAAAAAAAAGGAAGGGCCAGGTCTCATCATCCTATTCAAAGGCACACGTTCAGCAACCTGCGAACCTCCCCAGGGTTCCTACTTCTCAGTGCAGCCACTGCCTCCCAGCACTGCTGCCCTGTGAGCTAAGTCTTGAACAGCACTGCTGCCCTGTGAGCTAAGTCTTGGACAGCACTGCTGCCC
>JADRCH010000047.1:4327336-4454510 GCA_019843965.1 Rhynchomys soricoides
GACACACATGAGGGGTGCGTGTGTAGAAGACACACATGAGGGGTGCACGTGTAGAAGACACATGAGGGGTGCGTGTGTAGAAGCCAGGCTGCCCGAGACTAACTGAAGAGCACCTGTTATAGTCTTAGACCTGAAGTGGCTGCTCAAGATGTGTTGGCATAGTACTTTATGTATATAGAACATGTGTTTAAATGCTGTCCTTTCTGCCTTTGTGTGCTCCTTGCTGAGGTTTTAATTAACCTCTTCATGGAGCTTAGTGGAGGTTTTTCATAGGGTTTCTGACACCAGAAGGGTTTGAGACTGTTTAAAAGGTCTATCTATCCCCAGATTCTAGTGACCAGATCAGAATACTTAATTCAGTGTCAACTGTAGTTGTTTGTATTCTAGCAGAATATCCCGTTAGTCAAATCTTAGTGAAATGGATTTTCAGCAGTGTTTTCTTGTAGCAAGACACTGATGAGAACCTAAAGTAACTATAAGGGAAACCATGTTCTGCATGTTGTCTTCAACAGGCAAAGCAGACGAGCTGAAAGGGAGCTGCAAGAAGGAAGAGCCTGGAAGCCGAGAAGAAAACCAAATGTTAGTTTCCGACCAGAGGATTCCCTCATTAGTAATGAGTCAGAGGTCGTCATGGAGCCCAAGGTACGGAACAGCTACAGTAGACTCTTCCCTCACTTGCATGGGACAGTCTGACGTTTCTTTGCGGCTGTAGCCTGGTCACTGGAGTGTCAGACCATGGTTTGGAGAATGGCCATGATAGTGTAGGAGAGCCCTGCTGATTCCCTCCACAAATGGGCACCCTCTTTTATGGAGGTGAAAACAGCTGGACAGCAAACTGAAAAGACTGCAGCTTAGAGCCTCTGCCTGGTCACTTGCTGCGCGTGATGTCACTCTGGGCTTTTTCTCTGTCTTAATGTACATAATGATCATTTTTGTTAAAGGCTGAGATGTCCCCAGAGTTATCCAGATAGGTTTACTATGTAACTTATAAGTCAAACCTATTTAACTATTCATTCAATTTGGAACAAACATTAAATAGATACATTATTTATGTAAATATTCTTAAAGCCATGCTTTTTCAGTAAGTCCTCATGAGCATATGTGGAGGCACTTAGTCAAATGTCTTTTAGCAGGATGGGTATAGTTTGAGCATCAAGTCTACCCTGCTGTGGAGATTTGTACATAGTAATTAGTAAGCTGGTATTAAATTGGTAATAATATTTTTTGTTGTTTGACTTGTGGGTTTCATGAACTTTTTGTACAGTTGCTTTGACAGAATAACTTGATAGAGTAAGCAGTTTTACCTAAAATGATAGAAATTGAATCTGTAAAGAATTTAGTCTTTATAGATAATAGACATATTTTTTCAAAATAATAAATGCCCTTGAGTTATTAACAGATTGATTATTTTGGACTCCATTTAGGAACAACTAGGACATCATGATTCTCAGCCTTTGGATAAATTTGACATTCCTTTTGGTATGTATACAAACGATTAATGTAATGTCTATGTTTAGTGTTAAGCCAGCTGTTTAGAAACAAAGGTAATAAGCTGGGCATGGTGGCACATTCCTTTAAATGCTTGGAAAGCATAGGCAGGTGGATCTCTGAGTTTGAGGTCAACAGTTCAAGATCCTGGTCAGTCAGGGCTACACAGAGCAACCCTGTCTCAGGAATTTAAAAAAAAAAAGGAAGGAATTAATATAAAAATAAGAGTATATTACTGTCTTAGTGTACTGTTGCTATGGAGCGATACCATGACCACATAGGTCTTTTGTTTATTATTTGTTTTTTCAAGATAGGGTTTCTCTATGTATCCCTTCCTGTTCTGGAACTCACTTTGTAGACCAGGCTATCATTAACAGTAGCTGAGAGCTACATCCACAAGCAGAGAGAGGGAGACAAAGACACACACAGCTGGTGTGGGCTTTTGAAACCTCAGAGCCCAACCCCTGGGACAACAAGGCCACACCTCCCAATCCTTCTAACCCTTTCCAAGAGTTCCACTCCCTGGTGACTGAGCATTCAAATGTATGAGCCTATGGGGCCATTCTTATTCAAACCAACACAGTAACTTTCCTATTCTATTTAACGAGGTGGAGGGTCTTTGTACTTCATGTTTTATCCAGTAGAGTAATGGTTAACATCAAGGCCTGATCTAGACCATGCCTGCTGTTACGAATCTAGTTTTACTGAAACATAACCTCACGCTTTCTGACCATAACAAAGTAAAGGAGTTGCTACAGAGGAAGTTTGCTAAGCTCTGCAGTAGACTGATGTAGTTAATTAGAATGTCAAATAGAATAAAAAAGGCCTAAATAAGGAAATTATGGGAGAATATGCCCAATATTGAATTTGTCATAGAAAGTACACATGTGTTAAAAATGCGAATCAGTTCAGAAAAGTGTCATTTGTATGATGGCATTTTTAAATGAATGTGTAGTACGCCAGTGGATGTGTATTGTGTTATACCAAAGAACATCTCTCCGTTTGTATTACGATCAGCCTAACCAGAAACAACCCCAAGTCCTGCCTTTTACTTTTCCTTATTACCCAGTAGCCAGCCTTGGCGTCTCTTACCTCTTTAATAATACTGTTACACAAGCAAGCCTTACCTGTTCTCATTCAAATCTACTTTCCACACATTGCATGGGGTGGGTTTTCTACAGTAATGGTCTCATCACGTTGCTTCTACTGGATCTTCATTCGCTAGAGCAGAAGGCGCTAGGTTTCTGGATGTGACATACTGTGTTCTCTACAAGAGTGGGTTTGATTCACCGTGTCTTTAAGATGTCGTTTATCCAGTACCTCATGTAGACGGTGCACTTGGGTAACATCCCAACACCCACCTCCAGTTACTGTGCTTCAGTGACACGTTGGCTCGTAGTGATTGCTTTCCATATTTTGTTTTATATTTAAGAAGTGTTAGAAGATGATGTTAATACTTCAGCTGGACTGCATTTCTTGGCCTCTGTACGAAAGAAAGCTGTGGGAAGTCATGATGCAAGTACAAACACAGACGCAGGTAAATACTTTAAAAGTTGAAAAGGTGAGATCCCGCAGCTGGAGGCATAGCTCAGAGGTGAGAGCAGTTGGTCTTCCAGACAGCCAGTTTGTTCCCAACACCCGTGTCAGGCAGCTCACAAGGAACTGATGTTTCAGCTCTGGGGGATCCCATGCAGTCTCTTGGCCTCTGTGGGTATCTCTACTTAAGTCAGCATACACACTAACATACACATAATCTTTTTGATATTATCTCATTTATTCATGAAGCAACATAACCCATCCAATGTTTTAATTACTTTTATTTATTTATTATTTTTTTATAGTTCAGTCGTTACCGCCTTCTTGGTCCACTCCCTGACAATTCCTCATCCCATTCCTCCTCCCCGGTCTCCAGGAGGATGTCCCCACCCCACCAGACCAGCCCCACTCCCTGGGGCCTCAAGTCTCTCAAGGATTAGTTAGGTGCATCTTCTGTCACTAAGGCCAGACCAGGCAGTCCTCTGATGTATGTTATGTTGGGGGTCTCCAGCCGGCTAGTGACATATACATAAATTTTAAAAATTACATCTTTTAAAATTTGGTAAGGTATTTATACCTTCTTTTTAAGGCAGTGATTTAAAGGGAATTTTAAATTATGTGATATTAGATACTTATCCCAAGTTTTTTTCCTAGGGAAGATTCGAAATAGGAGAGGGTAATGGGGGGGCTACTGAGATGTAAAGTGAATAAATTAATAATTAATGAAAAAGAAATAGCGTTTATAATAACTTGAACTATGATTTAAATGAAACGTAGTTGTTGTTGTTGTTGTTGAAAACTAACGTGAGTATAAATAGTGTTGTGAATTAGACTCCCTAGGCCGTGATCTTCCCTCCCTGGAATTGTAGCTGTGGGGTGAGAGGCTTAGGTTCCAGCTGGGAAAGCAGGCGTGAGAAGAAGGCTAGACTGTGGTCAGGCTGAGAGCAAATGAGTGGAGCACAGAACCTTTCAAGTACTCATTAAATCTCTGATTTTGGCTTCTTGTGAGATGCTAACGTGCCCATTGGTATAGTATAGCGAGCTACGACAAATATGAACTCATACATTTCACATAGCTAGGTAACGAGCATAGTGGCAGTGTTCTTTGATGTTCTTTGAGCCCCTGGTCCCTGGTATCTTGTGTCCCTTGCTTTTCCCTGAGAGTTCAACTGCCATGTCCCAGAGTTGGTTTTTCCAGTTTCCTTCAGACATTCTCATGATGGATGGATTGTAGCATGCTGTTTCTCTGCACTGTATTTGCACCTTAGTACATTTGCAGCAATGCTGAAAGTGATGTGTGTGCACAGACTTGTTGTATAGTTCATGCGCTAATAAAATAAATGATAGCTAAGAAGTGATGTTTACAATACTTTATTTATATTGTGCAATAATCTCACTGTGTTTTTACATGGTCGTTTAAGTCTAAGAAAATTGGATGGCATAGGACATGTTATAGTCACCTCACATCTGAAATTACCAACCAGCCTATGTTCAGGAGTGCACTGGGTGCGTTCCCTTTGATTTCTACTCCCCTTATACATTGTCTCCTATTGACAAGAGTATTTTATAAGCACAGTCCTTTCCTAGTCGTGCCATAAGATACTTAACCAGTTTCTGACTGTTGAGTGCATTGATGTGTCAGGCAGTTTTTAGAGCTGTTTTCTTTCTTCTTTCCTTTGGGTTGGGGTAGAGTGAGCCAGAGTCTCAGTATGTGACCTACAACTGGCTGTGTAGACCCAGATGGTCTTGTACTCACAGAGATTCATCCGCCTCTGCTCCTGAATGCTGGGATTAAAAGCATGCACCACCACTCCTGGCCCATCTTTGCTTTTTTTAAGGATTAGGATCTTCTCTGGCATTAGTGGCTCATACTTTTAAACCCAGCAATCAGGAGGTAGAGGCAGCGAATCTCTGTGAGTCTGAGGCCAGCCTGATCACCATAATCAGTTCCAGGTCAGCCAGGGCTATATAGGAAGACCGTGTCTCAGAGTTAAATAAAATAAAATCTACAGTCATATTGCTTAAAAATGAAAGTAAGCTGGCAGTTTTTTTTCTCACCACCTTTTACATATACTAATTATCTACATCTATATATCTAATTTCCATTTGTAAAATTCTTTTTCTATTTTTTCTTTTTTCCTCATATATCTGAATTTACCTCAAGATAAGGAAGGTATTTCCCAAGAAGTTGATTCTGAAAGCAATAAAAATCAACAAGTCATTTCTACAAGCTCAGGTGAGTTCTTTGTTCTCTGAGAGTAGGTTGACTTATTAAAGTTACGTTGGCATTAATGCTAACGCTAAAGTCACTCTTTATCTTAGAAAAGACAGTTTAACCAAGGAATTGGCTTCATAGAGATAGGTTGACAATTTAAATAATTTTTACTTTATTTTTTCTTTGTTTTTTAAAAATAACCTGTGATTAAGTTCTGTCTTTATTAGCAGTTCTTCAGTAAAGCCAATATGACATGAATTTCATTTTACATATGAATTTAAAGTAATATATTTTTTAATATTTCTTTTTCTTTTTTCTTTTCTTTCTTTCTTTTATTTTTCTTGTTTGATTTTTCAAGACAAGGTTTCTCTGTATAGCCCTGGCTGTCCTAGAACTCACTCTGTAGACCAGGCTGGCCTCAAACTCAGAAATCCACCTGCCTCTGCCTCCCGAGTGCTGGGATTAAAGGCATGTGCCACCACGGCCCGGCTTAAAGTAATACTTTATTAAAAAATAAAGTACTAGAAAAGTAGATTTGAGTCCTAGAACAAAAGCAGAGTTCACTGTCTGCTCAGCTCTGTAGTGCTAACCCTCTTTATTTCCTGTTGAATAAGAAGCAATTAGCTAGTGAAATTCAGATATTAAAACATTTTAGCAGGGCTGTGGTGGCGCACACCTTTAATCCCAGCACTCAGGAGGCAGAGGCAGGAGGATTTCTGAGTTCGAGGCCAGCCTGGTCTACAGAGTGAGTTCCAGGACAGCCAGGGCTACACAGAGAAACCCTGTCTTGAAAAAACAAAAAAACTCATTTTAAACTGTAAAAGTTAGCAGTGAGTCCTATGACTGTTGTAAGAGTATTAATTATATCTATTAAAATAATAGTATGAAATAAACTATTGAAAGTTTTTAAAATACAGCTAATATGTATGTTTCTCTTAAGTAAAATAACTGATATATTTAAAATAGAAATAGGAAATTATATTCTTTACAATTTTATACAGTTTATTGTCCATGTATGTTATTCATAAAAGTAGTTTTTTGTCTTTGATTATAAATTTTCTTGTAGAAAAATCACTCTTAAACTAGAATTTTTTTTTCTGAGGTGAGGTTTCTGTCTAGCCCTCACTGTCCTGGAACTCACTCTGTAGAGCAGGTTGGCCTCGAACTCACCTGCCTCTGCCTCCTGAGTGCTAGGCTTAAAGGTGTGTGCCACCACCACCTGGCACTTTCATTTTCTTTAATCTATTTATACCTAAGAAGTTTCTATTTAGAAACTTTTATGTTTCTAAATAGAAAATATACCTTTTATGTTGTTTGTTGCAAATATATTCTTAGAAATTTAATGACTACAGACATGTTTAACATTTCTGATTTTCTTTCCTTAATTTCTAGGCCATGAACCTTTGAACATTCCACAGCTTTTGATTCCAGATATATATCTAAATGTCAGACTTCCCGATGGAATATCAGAGAAGCCTTTGTCCCCTTCCCCACCTCATATGGTAATAGACTGGGTCTATGCATTGAATTTTAATATTAACCGTGTGTCAAAACTTATGGTCATCCATTAGTATCCCATTTTATGGGTGAAGTGCACATAAAAAATCTGCATAGCTTTGTAAGAAAATGAGTTTAAGTGTTATGCCTGATAGGACTATATCCAGTATATACACTAGAACCGGGGCCACACCTGGAGCATGCATCGTCTTGTTGATAATAAGCGCAGTGGTGAACTCTACCACCACCACCCCTTTTATGGTCATCTAAAGTTTAAAAAAAAGTAATGACGACTCTGTGTTTAACTCAGGCTAGACCCACGTATATCGATGTGATTGACATTGAAGCGGATGATCTGTTGGGATTACCTGCCAGTGATGAGCCTTCAGATGCTGTTACCAAGCAGCACAGCCATCCTCCAGAAGTTCCATCCTCTGCAGACTTACATTGTATGGCAGCTTCAGTGGTCAGTGCTGTTCCCCCTCATGCTTTTCAGGGTCAAGGTAATATGTTTTTCTTACTTTAAAACAAATTGAATACACTAAAATGTATTTAGCACTGTCATTCTTACCCCGAGTCTTCTAGATCTCCTTTAGACACATTGCCCTTTGGCATGCTTCTGTTCATATTTAGAAATGTTCTTTAGCTTTTCAGATGCCAGGCTTGGACATTTACCCTCAAGTTTGTGTGTTCTTAACAGAATCTGCAAGTTCTACTCTGGGTTTAATTTCCGAACCTGCAAAAATGACTCAATCCTGTCAGAATGGGGAAAGCTGGAGAAAAAATGTTATCGAAACAAAGGAGCCTGAGATTCCCTCAATGACACCATCAGACAAGCAACAGGACGGAGGTAAACAGCCAGCATGTACTACATGGCCTGCACTCCACGGATTTCTTTTACATAAGAAAGAAGTGTTGCTACTTACTTGATCCTTGCAAAAGCTCTTGAAAGAGAAAGGGGTAAAGTATATAAATGAGGTGCAGTCAGGGCTCCAAGCCTGGGACCCTTAGTAGTTTGCAAGGAGACTTCAGATCTACTCGTGCACACCTTTCCCAAAGTAATAATGAAAATAAAAGTCTGGTCATGGTCTTTTAGTATTTTGATGTTTTAAAGAAATTCTCATCTTTGAAAAGAAGGGAAATTCTGGGTCAATAAAAGCACTTATTCTTTCAAGCCTGATAACTTGAATTCAACCACAGATTCCAGGCTAGAAGGAGAGAACCAGTTCCCTAAAAGTGTCCTATGACCTTCACACTCATATGGTGATATGCACACTTGCCACTCTGCCCAGTACACACACACACACACACACACACACACACACACACACACACACGATAAAATTTATACGTAGGAAATTCTGTAATAGTACCTGGTAAATACGCGGGCAGCATGGTAACCAACTAGTACTATAGGTTTTCGGGTTTTTTGTTTTGTTTTTCTTTTTCTTTTTGAGATTATAATATAATTATATCATTTCCTATCCCTTTTCTTCCTTCAGATCCTCCCATATTCTCTTTCTCGGTCTCTTTCAAATTCATGGGCTCTTTTTCATTAATCGTTCATGCCTATGTGTGTATGTATGAGCATATATATTTCTAAATTCAGCCAGCTCCTTTCTTTACATGCCAAGGCCAAGGCCTCTGCTGTATTTTTTCCTTTAAGTCTGTGCACCAGATCCTTCCTGAGGGGGATAAGAAGTGGCACTTCAGGCTGCTGAGAACTAGGAATGATAGACAGTAAAAACTACGAGAGTCAGCTAAGGCAGGGATAAGCAGGGCAAGATCAGCACTGACAGCATCTTCTCTTGGGAAGGCTAACCAGGTCTAGGGCCGGAGACTATCAAAAAGCACCATTTGTATTTGTTTATACTTCTGATTTTTCAGAGTACTTCATTGCAAAGCTAGAACTTCATAAAACTTCTATGAGCTAAATGCAGTAGGCAAAAATTGTTTTTGATGGATTTCTCATTGTGTAACTATTTAGGGACCCAGTATTAGGAGTGAAAAAGTAATTGCAGATTGTCAGCCTGTGGGCAGTGACTGTGGAGAAAGGAAGACATGAGTAAAGGGCTGATCAGGACACAGCTTGTCAGTGCTGTGAGGGGTAGCTGGTGACATTCTTGAGCAACACAGCATCAGATATCCTCAGGTGGTTTAAAGGAGAGACACCAACAGTGATGGCTGACTGCACCCAGACTGAGGATTGGCTTCAGTAGTTCAGTTTTGTGAGCCTGCTGGGTTTGAGAAGTTCACCGTTCCTAGTGGCAGACATAGTAATTGTTGAAAACAGTGGCAAGAGCTGAAGGTTTAGAGATGTAGAAGACTGGGCATTTTTTGACATTGAAACATATAGGGACCTTAGAGTGAAGGCATTAGAGACATACACATGGAAAGGTTTTGGGAAGTAACAATGTCATATCTGTATTTCTAATAGTCCTGTTAGGCTCAGTGAGAGAGACTACACAGGAGAAAACTAGGATATTGTTTAAGGTCTATATTCTGAAAACACAGTTAAACAGGGTAAGAATGGAGACATGGAGGAGGGACAGTCACCAATGCTGTATGTTACTTGGGAATCTGAAGGAGAGCAGCCCTAGCTTACTGTCAGGCTTCTGGGTTGGGAAACACAGTTCATGGAAATGCGGTTCCCTCAGCTTGGTACCAGGAAGGAGGCAGCCAGCCAGAGAAACAATGGGTTGGTCTTCCAGGTTCTCTTCTGGGCTCACATCCTGCACGGAGTCAGTAGTAACCAACACTGCATGCAGCTTTTACTGTGTAATGCTGTTGGTTTTCAAAAAGTCAAAAAGGACTTAAGTTGCTTTTGACCCACTGGGTAAGGAGGTATAAAGGTGACATTCAGATTGCTATGCGTGTAGAGCTTTCATGGGACTGCATTGGTATAGGTCTTTAATTCACTACAGAGATACATTTCAGCAGTGTAGACATTTAATTGAATTTGTAAATTTCTTAATAAAATAGATTTGAAAAGTAACGGTATATTGGCTTAAGTGAGAATGTCCATGTCTACTTTTTCCTTTAGCAAAATTAATGCTGATCTTTCTTTGATTACTATTTAGATATACGAGAACAAAACTTCCAGTTCAAGGAACAGAGCACGGAATTGGACTCTGTGGAACGGTCCCTGCTTTGGACCCTGATACAGGATGCCTCTCCTGAGTGTCCCCTTCCAAGCCCTGTCGCGTGTCGCACACCAAGCCCTGCCGCATGTCCTACACCAAGCCCTGCTGTTCAAAAATTTGAACATCTTACTGCCAAGCTTCAGAAGATGGATGAACAGCTGTTAACAGTGCAGACCATTGCAGAAAATATAGAGCAAGACTTCCCTGCACCAGAAGTGTTGAATCTGCACTGGGAAAAGGTATCATTCTTGTTTTCTGATGGTTTTGTGTGTGAGGGAGCCTGGGGTGATGGCTGCAGTTGAGTTCTTAGAACCATTAGTATTGTATAACTTTAGATATCTGACTGTTAAATAGTGGAAAAAATTTAAGCTAGAATTTTTTCATCTCGGTATTGTTGACAGGCTAGATCAGCAGCTCTCAACTTGTGGGTTCCCGAGCCCTTTGGTGGTTAAACAACCCTTTCACAGGGGGGTCACCTAAGACCATCAGAAAACACATAGATTTATGTTATAATTAGTAACAATAGCAAAATTACAGGTATGAAGTAGCAAAGGAAATAATTTTATGGCTGGGGGTCACCCCAAGATGGGAACTGTATTAAAGGGTTGCAGCATTAGGAAGGTCGAGAGCCACTGCACTAGGTAGTTATCTTTTTTCCTCTCTTCTGTGGTTCTGAGGTCAGTGCTTCTGAGGCGTTCTGCGTAAGGACGTTAAGGCTAGAGTAGGAAAGAGGTCTTGAAGGACATACTTCAGGCAAGCATGTTCCTTTCCTTGAGACACGGTCTGTGATATAGTCCAGGCTGCTCTCTTGAGTTTTCGTAGAAGAAATTTTTATATAATCACAACTAAAGAACAAACAGTAAAAGTACGTTAGATATGTTAAAGTTTAATCGTGAGAAATGCAGAGCAGCCTGTAGGATACGTGCTCCACCTTTGAGTCACCTAACAAGCATTGCTAGTATGTAGCACTTTAACCGATTTATTTTTATAGAATGTGTTTTTAAATTTATTTTTAACTTGCACATAAAACCAAAAATTGTACTTATTAATCAAGTACCATTTACCATTTCGCAAGTATGTATTATGTAATATTGAAATTCAGTTAAACCTGTCTCCTCAAACATTCATCATTTCTTTGTGATGAAACTTTAGGGAATGCTTTCTTCCAGGTGTTTGAAACGTACAGTACATTACTGTTCCCTGTAGTCAGCCTGATGTGCAGCACACACAGTATCTGCCTTCTATGTGACTGCGACAACCCCATCCCTTGGTAACTGCAGTTTCTCCAGCCTCACACTTTCTGTAAGAACAACTATCTGCTCTGCCCCAGAAGGCTGAAGTCATGTGCTTCTCTTTCTTTCTGTAACATAATGATCTTCAGTTTTGTCCATATTGGTGTGGGTAACAGGGCTTTGTTGTTTTGTGTCTGAATAGAAGTATCTCTTATGTGTCCTATATTTTCTTTATTTGTCCATCCATTTATGGATACTAAAGTTGCTTCCATTTCGTGTTGTTATCCAGAGGCTTGAGGGTGGACATGTGCTGAAGATGTCCACTAGATCTGATGTCTTAGGCAGGGCAGATCTTACAGGCCACCTATGCTAAAGCTGTCCATTTCTGGACTTCTGTGAGACAACCCTAGAGTTAGAGAACATAGGAAAGAAATCAGGAGTCATAGATGCAAGCATCACCAACAGAATACAAGAGATGGAAGAGAGAATCTCAGGTGTGGAAGATACCATAGAAAACATGGACACAACAGTCAAAGAAAGCATAAAATCCAAAAAGCTCCTAACCCAAAACATCCAAGATATCCAGGATGCAATGAGAAGACAGAACCTGAGGATAATAGGTATAGGAGAGAGTTAAGATTCCCAACTTAAAGGACCAGTAAATATCTTCAACAAAATTATAGAAGAAAACTTCCCTAACCTAAAGAAAGAGATGAACATAAATATACAAGAAGCCTACAGAACGCCAAATAGACTGGACCAGAAAAGAAATTCCTCCCGTCACATTACAGTCAAAACACCAAATACACAAAACAAGGAAAGAATATTAAAAGCAGTAAGGGAAAAGGGGCAAGTAACATATAAAGGCATACCTATCAGAATTACACCAGACTTCTCACCAGAGACTATGAAAGCTAGAAGATCCTGGGCAGATCTCATACAGACTCTAAGAGAACACAAATGCCAGCCCAGGCTGCTATACCCAGCAAAACTCTCAATTACCATAGATGGTGAAACCAAAATATTCTATGACAAATCCAAATTTGCACAGTATGTTTCCATAAACCCAGCCCTACAAAGATTAATACATGGAAAATGCCAACTCAAGGAGGGAAACTACACTCAAGAAAAAACAAAAAAGTAATCTTTCAACAGACTCAAAAGAAGATAGCCACACAAACATATAAACATCATCAAAAATAACAGGAAACAACAATCACTATTCTTTAATATCTCAACATCAGTGGTCTCAACTCCCCAATAAAAAGACATAGACTGACAGACTGGATCCATAAACAGGACCCAGCATTTTGCTGCATCCAGGAAATGTACCTCCGTGTTAAAGACAAATACTACCTCAGAGTAAAGGGCTGGAAAACAATTTTCCAGGCAAATGGCCCCAAGAAACAGACTGGAGTAGCCGTTCTAATATCGGATAAAATTGACTTTCAACCAAAAGTCATCAAAAAGGATAAGGAAGGACACTTCATACTCATCAAAGGAAAAAAATCTACCAAGAAGAACTCTCAATTCTGAACGTCTATGCCCCGAATGCAAAGGCTCCCACATTCATAAAAGAAACTCTACTAAAACTCAAAGCACACATTGCACCTCACACAATAATAATGGGAGACTTCAACACCCCACTATCAACAATGGACAGATCTTGGAAACAAACTAAACAGAGACACAGTGAAACTAACATGCTATGAACCAAATGGGTTTAACAGATATCTATAGAACATTTCATCCTACATCAAAAGAATATACCTTCTTCTCAGTACCTCATGGTACCTTCTCCAAAATTGATCATATAATTGGTCACAAAACAAACCTCAACAGATATAAGAAGACTGAAATAATCCCATGCCTCCTATCAGATCACTACGGATTAAGGTTGGTCTTCAATGGCAGCAACAACAACAGAAAGCCCACATACACATGGAAGCTGAACAATGCTCTGCTCAATGATAACTTGGTCAAGGAAGAAATAAAGAAATTAAAGACTTCTAGAGTTTAATGAAAATGAAAGTACAACATAACCCAAACCTATGGAACACAATGGAAGCAGTGTTAAGAGGAAAACTCATAGCTCTGAATGCCTCCAAAAAGAAACTGGAGAGAGCATATACTAACAGCTTAACAGCACACCTGAACGTTCTAGAACAAAAAGAAGCTAATACACCCAAGAGGAGTAGAAGGCAGAAAATAATCAAATTAAGGGCTGAAATCAACCAAGTGGAAACTAAAAGAACTATACAAAGAATCAACAAAACCAAGAGCTGGTTCTTTGAGAAAATCAACAAGATAGATAAACCCTTAGCCAGACTAACCAGAGGGCACAGAGACAGTACACAAATCAATAAAATTAGAGATGAAAAGGGAGATATAACAACAGACTCTGAGGAAATTAAAAAAAATCATCAAATCCTACTACAAAAGCCTATACGCAACAAAATTGGAAAATCGGGAGGAAATGGACAAGTTTCTAGACAGATACCAATTACCAAACTTATATCAGGATCAGATAAACCATCTAAAGAGTCCCATAACCCCCAAAGAAATAGAAGCAGTCATTAACAGTCTCCCAACCAAAAAGAGCCCAGGACCAGATGGGTTCAGTGCAGAATTCTATCAGACCTTCAAAGAAGACCTAATACCAATACTCTTCAAGCTATTCCACAAAATAGAAATGGAAGGGACACTACCCAATTCATTCTATGAGGCCACAGTTACACTGATACCAAAGCCCCACAAAGACCCAACAATAAAAGAAAACTTCAGACCAATTTCCCTTATGAATATCAATGCAAAAACACTCAATAAAATTCTTTGCAAACCGAATCCAGGAACACATCACAATGATCATTCACCATGATCAAGTAGGCTTCATCCCAGGGATGCAGGGATGGTTCAATGCCCAGAACTCCATCAATGTAATCCACTACATAAACTCAAAGAAAAAAAATCACATGGTCATTTTGTTAGATGCTGAAAAAGCATTTGAAAAAGTTCAACATCCCTTCATGATAAAAGTCTTGGAATGATCAGGAATTCAAGGAGCATACCTAAACATAGTAAAAGCAATATACAGCAAACCAGTAACCAACATCAAACTAAATGGAGAGAAACTCGAAGAAATCCCACTAAAATCAGGGACTAGGCAAGGCTGCCCTCTCACTCCCTATCTATTCAATATAGTACTTGAAGTTCTAGCTAAAGCAATCAGACAACAAAAGGAGATCAAAGGGATACAAATTGGAAAGGAAGAAATCAAAATATCACTATTTGCAGATGATATGATGGTATACTTAAGTTACCCCAAAAATTCCACCAGAGATCTGCTACAGCTGATTAACAACTTCAGCAAAGTGGCCAGATACTAAATTAACTCAAGCAAATCAGTAGCCTTCCTATACTCGAAGGATAAACAGGCTGATAAAATTGTGACTAACACCCTTCACAATTGTCACAAACAATATAAAATATCTTGGTGTGACTCTAACCAAACAAGTGAAAGATCTGTATGACAAGAACTTCAAGTCTCTGAAGAAAGAAATCGAAGAAGACCTCAGAAGATGGAAAGATCTCCCGTGCTCATGGATCAGCAGGATTAATATAGTTAAAATGGCCATCCTGCCGAAAGCAATCTACAGATTCAATGCAATCCCAATCAAAATCCCAACTCAATTCTTCATAGACCTAGAAAGAGCAATTCTCAAATTCATAATGGAACAACAAAAAACTCAGGATAGCAAAAATTATTCTCAACAATAAAAGGACTTCTGGGGGAATTAGCCTCCCTGACCTCAAGCTGTACTACAGAGCAGTAGTGATAAAAACTGCATGGTATTGGTACAGTGACAGGCAGGTAGATCAGTGGAATAGAATCGAAGACCCAGAAATGAACCGACACACTTACAGTCACTTGGTCTTTGACAAAGGAGCTAAAACCATACAGTGGAAAAAAAACAGCATCTTCAACAAATGGTGCTGGTTCAACTGGCGGTCTACATGTAGAAGATTGCGAATTGATCCATTCCTATCTCCCTGTACAAAGCTCAGGTCCAAGTGGATCAAGGACCTCTACATCAAACCAGATACACTGAATCTAATAGAAAGTGGGGAAAATTCTTGAACACATGGGCACAGGGGAAAAGTTCCTGAACAGAACACCAATGGCTTGTGCTGTAAGATCACGAATCGACAGATGGAACCTCATAAAATTACAAAGCTTCTGTAAGGCAAAAGATATTGTCAATAGGACAAAACAGCAACCTACAGATTGGGAAAAGATCTTTACCAATCCTATGTCCGATGGAGGACTAATATCCAATGTATACAAAGAACTCAAGAAGCTAGACTCCAGAGATCCAAATGACCCTATCAAAAAATGTCGAAGAGAGCTAAACAGAGAATTCTCAACTAAGGAAACTCGAATGGGTGAGAAGCACCGAAAGAAATGTTCAACATCCTTAGTCATCAGGGAAATGCAACTCAGGTGACAGCAGATGTTGGCGAGGATGTGGAGAAAGAGGAACACTCCTCCATTGCTGGTGGGAATGCAAGTTGATACAACCTCTGTGGAAATCAGTTTGGCGGACCCTCAGAAAAATGAACATAATACTACCTTAGGACCCAACTTTTCCACTCCTGGGCATATACCCAGAATATGCTCCAATATGTAATAAAGACACATGTTCCACTAGATTCATAGCAGCCATATTTATAATAGCCAGAAGTTGGAATCAACCCAGATGTCCCTCCACAGAGGAGTGGATACAGAAAATGTGGTACATTTACCCAATGGAATACTACTCAGCTATTAAAAACAATGACTTCTTGAAATTCACAGATAAATGGATGGAACTTGAAAATATCTTCCTGACTGAGGTAATGCAGTCACAAAAGAATGAACATGGTATGTACTCACTGATAAGTTATTAGCCCAAAAGTTTGAAATACCCAGGAGTCATTTCACAGCAACTGTAGGGCTGAGTGAGAGTTCCCAGATGGAGGAGTTGGAGAAGGGACTGAAGGAGCTGAGGGAGTTTGCATCCCCAGGGAGGCAGCAACAGTGGCAACTGGCCTGACCCCCCAATACTCCTGGAGATTGATCCACCAACCAAGAAATACACATGGAGGGACCCATGGTTCTGGCCACATGTGCGGCAGAGGAGGGTCTTGTTATCCATCAGGGGAGGAGAGGCCCTTGGGCCTGAGAGTGTTAGATCCCCCAGTAGAGGAGAATGCCAAGGAGGGAGGACGAGAGTGGGTGAGTGGGTGGGTGGGGGAATACCACCATAGTGGCAGGGGTAGGGGGGAGGAATTGGGGAGGTTCCAAATGGGAGATCTGGAAAGGGGGAAACATTTGAAATGTAAATAAAGTAGGAAAAAAACAAAAGAAGGGGTGAGGCCAAGGCTGGGAATGGGACCAGTTCTTGACCCTGCCCACTGTGGCTCTCAGGGAGGATTTGGTGGGTGGCACAGCTACCTGGCAAGTTAGAGCTGTCCTGGGTCAGAAATGGCAATAAGAGTGACTCCCAGGGACCTGTGGGTTTGTGATCCTTCAGGCCTTGTGCATGGCAGAGTCTGTGCAAGACAGCAAGGAAAGAATAGAAGAATGAAGGAAGGAAGGGAGATTCTGCTCTTTCTAAAACATCTGACAGGAATGTCAGGGATAGAAGAACCCAGTGGCTGGGGTGGATAAGATCCTTCAAGTGCAAGGAATCAGGTCAACCAGGAGACTAGGGGAGAACTGGGAGGTCTGGGGACACCCCTCCCTCAAAATGCATGCATGCATACTCTGGGAAGCGAGTGGAAAAAGCACCTGTACTCAGGAAGTCACTGCACTTGAAGTGTCCATGTCCCTGTCATGCCTCAGTTCCTGTTGTTCTCCCTCTGCATGACCATGACCTACCTACCCATTCCCTAATAAGCTCTTCCTCAGATCTCAGCCTGCAGATAAGTCTCCCAGCCTCTGCCTCAGCCAGGGAGATCTTTCTTAAGGCCATGTGAAATTGGAGGGTGTTTTTTGGAACGGAAGAAAATCATAAGCAAGATGATGCTTCACAACGAAAAGAAGAAAAAAACTGAACGAGAATGGAGCACACTGGACTGGCCAAGTCTTGCCTCAGTGCCCCATGGGGTCACAGTGTGGGATCAAACGGATAAGACTAGATTAAATCAAGGACAGAAATCGAGGCTAATAATCGATTACCTTGGGGATCACAGCATCCGTAGCATGCCTATGATTGGAAGCAGCCAATGAAAAATCCACAGCAAGTCACTTCTGACAGCAAGGCACCCACGCCAGCTAACCAGAGAGCTGGGTGAACAGTGCTGCTGTCAGCATCAGTGACTCTGGCAGGAAGTAGTCTAGGTACAGACCGCACAGAATGTGACAGGGACAAAGGCCTTCTTTGCAGCAGTGGAAGCCAGTGATAAATGGACTGAGTTAGTCACCGGTGCCTGGGCTCCTCGTTGATTCTCCTCAGATAAGAACATTCACCAAGATATTCCTTAGGGGCAGAAGGCATCTCTTTAGAAGATGCTAAGCCAGGCTTGGAGAGGCAGGCACCACAGGGAGGGTGGGACAAGGAAGGCCCGCCCTGATTTCCCCTGGCCACCTTGTGGCAGAAGTTAAAAGAAATAAAGGAGCCTGAAGGAGGTAAAAAGAAAGGAAAAAAAAAAAGAGAAGAAATCACATAAAATATGACTAGATCATTAATATCAGTACTGTTTTTGGGGGGTTTTTTGAAGACAGGGTTTCCCTGTAGTCCTGGCTGTTCTGGGACTCCTTCTGTAGACCAGTCTGTCTTCAGACTCAGAGATCTGCCTGCCTCTGCCTCCTGAGTGCTGGGTTTAACACCCACAAACTTGGACATGTCCAAATGAATCTTGAGCATCAGAGTAGTCCTTGATGGCCTTGCCCTCGAAGACTCACCTTTGAAGTTGCCTTCTGAGCTAGAAGTAGAAGTTTATTTAGGGCCTGATATATGTATGTCTCTATTCATGCACATGTATAATATATGTATTCTTAAGCAAGCTTACAGAATGTTTCCCCTGTGACTTTAAGATATCTGTAATGTTCTTTACCTCTCCCTCCTCTCCGCCCCTTGTATTGCCCTCCTGCCTTCATCTCCAACTAAAGTACCAACGCTTTCATTTGCCAAGTTCAACAGAACAGTTTGCGAGCCTGGATGAGGCCAGGGGCTAGGACACCGTGAACAAGTACTTACTTGGAAGCACAAGAACTCGAGTTGAAATCCATGACAGTTAGGTCAGACTAGATTTTACCCTATGTTTTCATTTTTGTTGTATTATTTAAAGTGCTTTAAATGTACATAGAATTGTGTATGATGTTTTGAAATTATCAAAGGTTAACATTTCAACAGTTGCTTTTTTTTTTTTTTTGTAGGCTGGACTGGTGGATCATGTTGGATTATCTTCTGGCCCTCAAATTGAACAGCTGCTAGTTTCAAAAGCTGTCAGCATTTCTGAAGGTTTGTGTTAATACCAGTTCAAAAAAAAAAATCCTTCCTACGTGTGAGCCACCAGATGCCTAATCTTTTACTTTTTCTTTATTTGTGTTATGTTATATGGGTGTTTTGCCTACATGTATGTGTGTACCACATGTGTGCACCCTGTGTCTGTATCTGCAAACATTCCATCTTCACTTCCACTGGTGAGTTATCCTCATCTTTGAGAATAGCTTTACTGTCTTGCTGACTGCAGAATTCCCACCTTTTCTCGGACTCTGGTGTTTCCCTCATCTGCAGGCATTGCCCCAGTATTAACTAACTCCTGTAATGGTTGACTTTCCAGTACCTGTGTGCTGTTAGTCTAATTGCTGATTTAAAATCTCTGCTTGCTTTAAAATTCGTTTTTTACTCTTTTTTCTTTTTTGATACTGTGTCTAGGTATGAATTTCTATCTTACACCTAGGTAGCACCTCCACTTCGAAGACTTAACATTGGGAAGTTTGTGCTCTGTTTTCATCTCCTTCCCCTCTGTTCTGAACATGCCTGTTGGGTTTATTTTGGACCTTGTTCTGTTTCTTTAATTTTTCAAACTTACATGTTTGTTTATTTGCTTGGGTGCCGGGCAGTGCACACCTGGAGGGCAGAGGCCAACCTGAGGGAGTTGTTTCTCTCCTGTGAGTCCAATGGGTCCAACGGAAGTTCTCATGCTTGGCAGCAAATACATTCATCTGCTAAGCCATCTCACCAGTCCCTATTGCAGTTTTGTTTGTGTGTTTTAAATACTTCTCAATTTCTTCATCTGTAGGGCTCTGTGGTGTATTTACTAGTACTTCTCCAAATCTGCCTTCTAGTTCACTAACTCTGCTTTCTGTCGTCCTTGTCCCATCAGTTCACTATTTAAGTTTGGTGACTATCTTCAGCAGCTAAAACTTACTGTTTCTAAATCTTACTGTTTCTGCTATGGTTTCTTATCTTTTCCCTTTATGTTTTTCATAATTGTATGCCTGCACTGGATTAGTGTCTTTCCAGACCCAAGAGGATGTGGAAGATCAAAACGATACAGAGGAGACTTCAGAGACTGCATTTTCAGTAACAGAAAATCATTCTAGCCAGAAAACCTACACGTGCCCTTGTGCGGGGTCTGCCGCTTGCTCTTCCGTGGGCTGGGATAAAACTTCTGGTACTGCTCTTCTCTTCTTAGACTTTTATGTTCTTGGGGAACTGTACCTGGGAGGGGGACAGGTATAAAGGTTTGTGAATTCATTTTATAATATTTACTTCAGGGAAGAAAAATTTAAACATGCCATTCAACATAAAGTCATAAACACACTTCAAACCATCTATAGTAATTAGTATTATTTAATTTTATAGAAATTGAGATGTTAATTATTAGAATTTTAAATGTTAATTTATAACAGTACTGTTGGTTATTTGTTGGGCCCCTGACATGTACTGTGTTCTTGCATGATTCCTTTGTAAGGCTGATGGTGAGGTAGGAACACCCTTATTCTCCCTGCAGAGCTGAGACTGAGGTGTAGACAGATGTAGAGCTACTGTTTGTTTGATTTTGTTCGGAGATACATCATTATTACAAGGACATTCAGTCATATGAATAATAGGTATAGTATTTCTTACAGAAACCATGGAACCTGGATAAATTGAAATATTTTCCTCTAGTATTTAATATATGATTGTAAACTTGAAACAAAATCATATTACTATTTTTTTAAAATAATGTAAGAATTCCATTGCCTTAAGTAGGAGTCTCCATCCAGGCTGGCCTCTCGTAAAAACATAGTGTCATTTCCTCGCTGCCATGGTCAGTTCTGACCACAAAATAGCTTAGAGTTTTCTCTTCTGTAACTTCTTTTTTTAAAAAAAGTCAATGGAAAATAATTGGTGGGCTGGGGTTGGATTTTAGTTGTGGAAGCAGCTGTAACATTCCCAGAGACACGGCTTATGCAGAAGAAGATGGCACGCTGGTGTAACTATTTAGAATTTCAAGGGAAGAATCGTGGTTAATGGAGAAGTACACTGACCAATTCTGCTTAATTCTGCATTTGATGGCAGTCCCAAAGGAAGATTCAAAAATAGTTAGAATAACTTCTTTGGCGTGTTCTTTGTGGGGCTGGAGAGATGGCTCAGTGGTAGAGCACTGGCTGCTCTACCGGAGGACCGTTTGCAATTCCCAGCACCCACATGACAGCTCAGAACTGTAGCTCCAGTTCCAGGGGATTGGCACCCTCACACAGACATACATGCAGGCAAAACACCAATGCACATGAAATAAAAATAAATCAATCTTAGCTGGGAATCCCAGCACTTTGGAGGCAGAGGTAGGTGGATCTTTGAGTTCAAGGTTGGCCTGGTCTACAGAGCAAGTTCTAGGACAGCCAGGGCTACAGAAAAACCTTGTCTCAAAAAAAACCCCAAAAAACAAAAACTTTAAATGTAACACTTTTCTACTCTCTGAGAAAGCCATCTATTTCATTTCTTACTGGTCACTTTTCAAACTATTATAGGTACTGTTTATAGGTACCAATAAACAGTCTGTAGGTTTATAGGTACTGTTAGGATTAAATCTGCAACCAAAATTCACACTGTAGAGCAGTCTGGCCTTGAACTCATAGACATCCACCTGCCTTTGCCTCTCAAGTGCTGGGATTAAAGGATGTGCTACTACAGGTAGTTTACAAGATATGTCTTTAATGCACTCTGTCGTTCAGTTCTATCTTTTTCTCCTAAGAGAAAATCAGTAAAATAAGCAAGTCTCACAAATGTCTTAGATTTATATAAAGCACTTCACTTTTCCTTTAATTAACTGCTATTAAGAATTCACACTTGCCAGGCATGCTGGCAGACACCTTTAGTCTGTGCTTGTGAGGCACGTGGATTTCTGTGAACTCAAGGCCATTGAACAAGTTTCTGGACACCCAAGGCTATATTGAGAGGCCCTGTCTCAAAATAAATATTGTTTTGCACTTGCCAGGAAGATACATTGAGGGCATGGGAATGGAATGTACCTGAGTTGGTGGAGTGCTGAGCCTTGTATGCCCAAAGCCTCCAGCACCACATACTGCAGCTGTGGTGGTGCACACCTGTGGTCCCAGCACTCAGGAGACAGGGCAATCAGAAGTTCACGTCTTCCTCTGTACACAAAAAGTCTGGGACCAGCTTGGATACATACAACCCCATCTATCAAAAAGAAAAAGCCTTGACACAGGGATTAAGAAATAAAATGGTCTTAAAAAGACAAAATTATTGTATGTTGAAATACATGTAAGTTTTAGAGACAATTTAGGCCAATCTAATAAGATCTTAACAAGGAAAATGTTAAGAGATGTCAGAACACTCTTCCTTCTAGAATTTGATTGTCTTTCAGGATCACACATGTAGATGCTTCGCTGAAAGATACATACTTAATTTTGGAAAAGTCTCAAAAATAACTCTCTGGGTCCTCTTCCAAGAAGATTGCTTCTAGATTGAAAATATTTATTTCCAGGACATATTCTTTTCAGGTTGTCAGAGATGTCCTGTCTTCCTTGACTAATTTATACTATTATGTCATTCTGTGAAAGAAGGGTGTGTTTTCCGATGTGTTCTACATATACATGAGACAGAAAAAAATGTAATCTTAAAATGTAGATAATACAGGCGGGAGAAATGGCTCAGTGATGAAGAAAATCCTGTTCCCTGAACTCATATGCGATGGCTTACAACTGCCTTTAAGTCCAGGTCCGGGCTGCCCGATACCAACTTCTGGCCTCCATGAGTACCAGGCATAAATAGTGTACTTATATATGTGCACAAAAAATACTCATACACATAAACTAAAAATAATCTTTAAAAAATGTAGGCAATAATTACTACCAAATCATGTATATAAAGGAACACACATACACGTTTAGATATTTAAAATTATTTCATTCTGGTTAAATAATTTTCTAAATATGATTAGGAATTGAAGTTAAAGAATTGGCCAGGGGCCTGGGGAACAGCTCAGTAAGTATAGGGCTTGCTTACTGTGCAAACACACTAGTATGGATCTGTAGTCTCACATAAAAAGTTGGCCTTAAGCCCGGCAAGGGTGGCGCACGCCTTTAATCCCAGCACTTGGGAGGCAGAGACAGGCGGATTTCTGAGTTCGAGGCCGCCAGGGCTATACAGAGAAACCCTGTCTCGAAAAAAAACAAAAATGTTGGCCTTAGCTGGTCTGGAAGGCAGAGATGTGAGCATCCATGGGGCTTGCTGGACCTCTATAGTCAAACCGGCCAGCTTCAGCTTAAGTGAGAAACCTTGTCTCATAAATCAGGTGGAGAATGGTAGAAGGCGGCACTTGATGTGTTAACCTCTGGGCTCTACACATGCATGCACATTAGTACACACACAGATGCTTAGCTAAGGTTTTAAAATATTTTTTATTGAAAAATTTTCATACAGTATATTCTGATCATTGACTTAAATCATTGTATTAACAACAATGTTTCTTTTTTTAAGGTGTGAATAACAGCAATGAATTATTTGAAAGGTAAATCTTTTAAAAGTTCATGATTTTAAATGTGTGTGTTAATATGTGTTATGGAAATTTTGTTGTTCCTGTGAATGTGTGAACTTATCTTGTTTCTCTTGTGTAGCCTGGCTATCCTGGACTTGCTTTGTAGACTGGTTTCGAACTCACAGATATCTGCCTGACTCTGCCTCTCAAGTGCTGGGATTTTAAGGCATGCGCCACCATGCCTGGCCAAATGTAAGCTTTTGTATTACACTGTTTGTAGATTAAAGAAATATTATGGGCTGGAGAGATGGCTCAGTGGTTAAAAGCACCGACTGCTCTTCCAGAGGACCTAAGTTCAATTCCCAGCAACCACATGGTAGCTCACATCCATCTGTAATGGGATCCGATGCCCTTTTCTGTGTGAAGACACCTACAGTGTACTCACATACATAAAATAAATAAATAATTCTAAAAAAAAGAAATAATTTTCCATTGGGAATGGGTATTCTAGGAAACTGGGGAAGGTTTAGATTTCTTTGCTGATTTAATACAGGTGAGCAGAATGTAATAGTCTGTATTGGCTGCATTCTCTTACCTTATGTGTTAAGATACCTTATGAGTTAAGACCCATAGTTCCTTTTAATAAGACATAGCAATGCCATGTGCCCTGTATGAGCATAGCATCACTATAGTGCTGTTCTCGCCAAAACACAGCATGGTTTAACCATGAGCAGAATGGAGGCGTGCCAAGGAACGTTTCATAAGATCAGCTAAGAGTTCTCCAAAAGCATCAAGGCCATGAAAAAATGCAAAGGTAGAAATTGTTTTAGGTTTGAGAAGATGTCAAGATGTCAAGACAACTATACCAATACCAAAGTTGACCCTGGGTGGAAAAGGGACATTAGTGGAACAATTAGAAAAATATGAGTCTGTTCTATAGATTAGTTAATAATAGGTCAGTTCATGATTTTGAGATAAGATGAAAATTATGTCAGGTAATCACATTTGCAGAAACTGATCAAGGGTATATTGGAGTTTTACTACTTTAATTTTTTTACTATGTATATGGGTGTTTTGCCTACATGTATAGCTGTGTGCCAGTTGAGTGCCACGGGAAGCCAAAGAGGGCATCAGATCCCTTGGAGTTGTAGTTGTAGATGGTTGTGAGCCACCATGTGGGTGCTAGGACTTGAACCCAAGTCCTCTGGAAGAGAAGGCAGTGCTCTTAACTGCTGAGCCATCTCTCCAGCCCAGGTTTTATTACTTTGTTGCTGTTGTTGTTTAGTGGGGGGGGGGGTATGTGCGAGAGGGCCCACAAGGCCAGAGGCTTCGGGTCTCTGGACCCCGTGGTCATTGTGAGCCACCTGATGTCCGTGCTAGGCCCTTTGGAGCCGTGAGTCCCTTTAGTCACTGAGCCATCTCTCCAGCCCATTTGGCTACTTTCTTAAATTCTGGAACCATTTCAGATGAACTTTAAATGTTTCTCTGGGCTTAGAGCTCATTTTCTGAGAGCATCTATGAAATTATTATAACTAGGCTTTTCTACTGAGTGATCCTAGATTTATAGAAATAAAAGTAAGAATAATGTGATTAAGTCATTCATACAAACTTAAATTCCTAAAATTATATCTGCAAGTGTTTCAGAAGATCAACTCCAGGTGACTGGCTTGACGGATATTGCTGACATCATTGATGACCTTATAACTAAGAGTGGAGTGTCCAGCCACGAGCTTGGCTTAACAGAATATCAAGCTAGAAATATATCCAGGTAATCATTGGAAGTGCATACATGCTAGGCATGGGGCCATGCTTGCGTGCGTGTGCATGTGCTTGAGACGATCTCAGGGCCTTGCCCGTACACACTTACCATTGAATTAGACCCCAGCCTCTGAAGAATACAATCCACGTTCAGGAATATTTAAAAATTATCCGGGGCTGGAGAGATGGCTCAGTGGTTAAGAGCACTGTCTGCTCTTCCAAAGGTCCTGAGTTCAATTCCCAGCAACCATATGGTGGCTCTCAGCCATCTGTAATGGGATCTTCTGGCATGCCGACATATATGCAGATAGAGCACTTGTGTATAAAATAAAAAAATAAATCTTTAAAAAAATTTCCAGATAAATTTAGTTTTATGAAGCAGATCTGCAGCTCAGAATATATGTTTTCCTAATGAAGTAGCTTCGTGGTATGCATGTCACTCTTCACGCTAACAGCACACACACTGTTTTATTTAGCTGAGTACATCAGTGTTCTGGGAGCTTTCCCCCAGACTCACTGTGCTAAACAGACAATAGAGGTCATTAATGATTGATCATGGTACTTGATCCTAAATACTAATCCTTGGCTACATTTTTTTTTACATTTCTGTGGAACATTAAAGTTCATTTTCCACTCAGTCTTTCCTAGATGGAATCAAGGGTGCCGATCCTGTTCATGCTTCTTTAATTTCTGACTTGCTTATATAAAACAGGCCTGCTTGTCGGGTGTGGTGGCATAATATATCAGGAAGGTGGAAGCAGGGAGATGTCAAGTTTGAGGCCAGCCTGGGCTCCACAGAGAGGCTGTCACAAAGTAGATTTAACTTAGAGTTAATAAAATTTCATTTGATTCAGTAGAACTGAATTTCCTAGTTCAATTGCATTATTAACTTATTGAAAAATACAGTGCACTACAATCAAATTCAGAAAGGTGGTACCAAAAATCAGAGCACAAAAAAGACTTTTTAAATTTTTAAAATTGTGTGTGTGTGTTTGTGTCAGCGGGGAGGGTATGTGCAGATGTGCATGTAAGTGCCCATGGAAGCCAGAACCTTCAGGTCCTCTTGGAACTAGAGCTGATTGTGACCCACCCAACATGGATGCTTCGAGACAAACTTGGGTCCTCTGCATGATCAGAGGAGGTTGAATCAAGGGCGTATGTATGTAGTCTGTAAGCATATTGAAAAGCCCACAATCGTTTCTTGGTTTTCAGGATTCAGCATCCTTCTGGCCGATGCCCCCAAAGAACTGACAAGGAGAGAAGAGAGATTAAAGCCTGGATGAAAAAAAAGCGAAAAGAGCGGATGGCAGAGTACTTGGGTCAGCTGGCAGAAAAGAGGGGGCAGGAGCGCGAGCCTTTCTGCCCCAGCAGCAGCCCAGTAAGTCGGTAGTGTCCCAGGGAAGGAGGTCTCATGACAGGAGAGTACAGGAGGTTTTTCTGGCAGAATTTCGAGAAAAGGATGAGTGTGATTTAGATGTCTTTTTTATTAAGCAGATAGGAAAAGTTAATCAGTTTCCTGAACAAAGTGTGTTAGTATGTTGTGCAAACTGTGTTCTATCTAATGAGCTTAAATATTGTTTTCTCTGTCAGGCTAATTAAGGCTCTGTTGTTTTTAACAAAGAGGTTGTCTGGGTGGCTAGTTGGAATTACTTCTTCATTTTCCGTGGGACTCATTGGTAGCTGATGTACTCAGCTACATAAAACAGTGAGTGTGCTGTTAGCGAGAAGAGACAGCACACGCATACCATAAGCCACTTCACTAGGAAAACATCCATTCTGAGCTGCAGATCTGCTTCATAAAACTAGATTAAAACCTGGCAGGCTCTTAAGTGTTCTTAAACTACAGTTATTTTAAGTGGATTAGATTCTTCAGAGGCAGGGGTGTAATCCAATGGAAGAGTGTGTACAGGCTGAAGAAATGGCCCCAGTGATTAATGCAGGTGCTGCTATTGCAGAGAAGTCAAGTTTGGATGTCAGCACCCATCGCAGGCAGATGATAATCCCTGTGATTCAGCACCACAGGACTCCTTGGGCACTTTCACTCCCCTGTGCCATTCACACAAACAAATATGCATAATAAATGTTATCTACAGAGAACTCTTTTTGGAAACATGGTCCCTGACTGGCCTACCATTAATGCAGAACTGATTACCACAAGTCTTCCAGTCTCCACACACATAACAAGGTATGCACATATCTACACATAGATACATACAAATAAATAAATGTGAAGTATGTAGTTTACTTACCTGACTCTGGGGGGAAAGCCTGTGCATTAACATTATACTTTCTTTTTTCAGTTATTTTATGTGTGTGCCCATTTTGCCTGCATGTATGCATATGTATCATGTGCCTGCCTGGTGCCTATTGCAGGCCAGAAGAGAGGGCATTAGGTCATCTGGCACTGGAGTTAGTGATAGTTGAAAGCTGCCATATGGGTGCAAGAAATCATACCTGGATTCTCTGGATGAGCAGTCAATACTTATAATCACTGAGCTATTGCAGCCTACGCAACACTTTCTTCAGTAACCTTGTAGGCACCAATGAAAATTTCAAGTCTATTCAAGTATGTAATCAGAATCTTGACGTGTGTATGGATAGATGTCTGTATTCTCCTTTCCACTAAGGATGGGCTCTGGTCAGTCAGATATAAAAACCAGACATAGATTTGTTTACATTTAGAGTAAGTTAACCATAAATGCATTAGGACAAGTTCTGAGAGTCGGCTTTCTCTTTCTGTTATATGGGTCCCAGGAATCAAACTTGGGTCTTTAGATTTGGTAGGAAATGTCTTTACTTGCTAAGCCATCTTTCTGGCCCTAACACATAAATTTTGAAAATAAGTCATACCCTAGGTTTTTTGAAACAATGTCTCTCTGTTTAGGCCAGGCTAACATGAAATTCACAATCCTACTGCCTCAGTCACCTATGTGCTAATTTCATGGTGTTTGAATCTAAGATTACACTTTATGCTGAGAGAAAACGTTCTCAAATATGACAGTTTTCTGCACCTTTGTAAATACCAGAGGAATGTCTAGTACCTTCATTGTTGGGACTGAACACTCATAACTAACTGGATATTTCCTGTGCAGTTTTATATGACTTCAAGGCAGATCAGGCAAAGACAAAAGATGAAGCGTGAGAAAGATAGGTAAGTCCAGAAGCCGTGCCCCCAGCATGCTCTCTAGCTCGCTCGTGCTTTGGGATTGCATAATCTGTCAGTAAACGGAACATTATGGAAGATACCGTTCTAAGAAAAGAAAAGCTGCTTAGATATTTGCTTTCAGTTTGCATGACCTTTATTTCTGCTGCTCCCCCGTGCCCAACTTGGGCTCATCTGTATGTGTCTGAAATACCTCAAAGGCCAAACACACAAGTGCCCTTATCTTGTCATCATCATTATGCTGGTTCTTTGAACCTTGATGTCATTATGTACCCATTCTGGCCTCAAAGTAGCCATCTTCCTGCCTCAGTCTCCCAAACACAGAGATCATCAAGTGTGTGCCACAGCACTTGTCTCCACTGGGACACATAGTCCACGGTGCTGTCCACTGATTTTGAGAAGTCAGAAGGATTTGCAAAGCATGTGCTTCTAGACACGAACAGGAAAGGGACTGAGAAAGTGACATTTAGTTTCCCGTCTCCAGGCTGCAGCTGTCTAACCACTATAGTCAGCGAATCTCACAAGCATACAGTCTGATGAATGAGCTGCTGTCTGACTCAGCGCAGATAACCGCACCTGCAGATAAACCCTTACCTCACAGACGCCCCAGCGCTCAACATTACAGACAGCAACAGTGCTCCTTGCTAAAGAGGTGAGACCAACAGGCTTGGCCTGTCTAACCTCGGGACTCATAAACAGCATAGCACTGAGGCAGGATCTCCTGTGTCCCACGTTGGCCTTGAACTTGCTATGTGGTCAGTGATGACCTTGAACATATGATCCTCCTGCCTCTACCTTCTGATGACTAGGAATCTCACCCTGTTTGTGCAGTGCTGGGGATTATACCTAGAGCCTTATGCATGGTAGACATGTACTAAGTCGCATCCCCAGCCCCAAATGCAGCACTTTTGTGTCACAGGTTCAGTGTCTCTTCATCTATGCTACCTGGAGTTATAATGATAAAGGGAAGAAAAAAAAATTAGCTCCATAATTATGAACTCTTCCCTTCTCCTGGGTGATTCTATAAATTTGTAAGTCACTATGTGTTAAATTTCTAGACAAGCTACAAAAAAAACCATTTTGGAATACGTGAAATAAGGACGTTGGGTATCTGGTCGGTCATTTCTTCTTCATTTTCCATGAAGATTCACTAAATTCCTCCCACCCCCCACGTGCCCTTTTCATCCAGGTAGGAGTGGAGTACCCAGCCCTCCCTCCCCGTCCGCACATCTCCTTCTGCTCCCCTCTGACCTTGTCCAGTTAGGCCCAGCCAGCTGCAACCGCTGCTGCAGTGTTCTCTTAAGTTCACCACCTGCAGTGGGTTAGATATGAGCCCAGTGGGCAGAGGTTTACTAAGTAGAGTACTGTTCATGTGCCCGTTGTAAAGCACACAGATCTGTTAGTGTTAGGGAGTCAGACAGTTCTTATTCAGAATATCAAAGTTTTCTTCAATAAAATACATATAAAGTACATAATATAGAGAGAGATCTGAAATGGGTAGATATTTCTAAAAATAATGTTTGACTTTTTACAAAACAGTGTTTTATGTCTGAGGTAATACTGTAGTACAGTGTCATTATTTGGAGTTTTTAAAAATATTGAAGTTTTAATAATCATGTGATATCTGCTTCAGAGAGAATGCGCATGGACAGAATTTATCTGTAAGTAGACCTGGAGGTGGCAGACAAATTTCCAGATCAAGTCATCTCTGTAAGGAGAAACCCTTGGGGCAGCCCCGAGGTAAGACCTGAAGCTTCCTTGTGTTTTGTGATTTGCCTGTGTTCTTGGTAGCCTCCAAAGTTATTTTATTAGTAAAAGCTCTGATCCAGGCCGTGGTGGTGCACGCCTTTAATCCCAGCACTTGGGAGGCAGAGGCAGGCAGATTTCTGAGTTCGAGGCCAGCCTGGTCTACAGAGACAATGTTAGTTTACACCGAGCCAGTGTACTCACAAGCTTTTTCCCTTAGCCAACTTACTTCAATTTGTATTTAGATACTTGATGTAATTATTTTATTTGTCTGTCTATACACTCTAAACCATGGATTTCACTAAGCAGGGACCATATATTAGGTGCTTGTCAGCACCTAACAGAATATGTTTGATAAATCCAGAATGACTACCCCAATTAAAGAACATAAAAGAATCTAAGTTCTCACACAGCATTATATATATATTCATATATATATATATATGAATATAATTATCATGCTATAGTGCACATGTGGGTGGAGTAGAACAATATGCGGGAGTCCGTTCGCTCCTCCCATGTGGGTCCTGGGTTTGAACTCAGGTCTTCAGGCTTGGTGGCAAGCACCCTTACCTGTTGAGCCATATAACTAGCCACAGGAAATACTTTTGAACAAATATCTTAGAAAAACTCGTAAGAAAACCGATAAGCACTGCTTACAATATCAAAGACTTAAATGTCTATCAACTGAGTCTTTAAAGAAACGTGACATGTTTAAAAGATACTGTTATAGGAGACCAATAACATAATATAGTGAAAAATTAGAAAAATATGATTCATAATAACAATTTCAGCACTAAAAAGTCGGTCAGAACAAACCAGAAAATGTCTGTACTATGGGTGCAGTTATTTTTTTCCTCATCTTTCCGTAGCTACAGTGTTTGCAGTTGACCAAGAGCAACCAACCAAAAGATAGATTTTTAAATTACCTTGAAACATTGCTGAGTCCAGTTAGATCTCACTTTTCTAAAATGGAAACCTGTCCATGTTTTATAATTTGAGAATTTAAAAGTAATTTAAAATTACCTGCTAAATTTTATTAGATGAATAAAATCTCAAGGCTAAAGTACAACCCCCCAAATTATCCATTGTGTGTGTGAATATATATATATATATATATACACACACACACACACGTATGTGCCAATGTGCACAGGTGTGCACACACATGTGGAAGCCAGGGAAGAACGCTGGGCATCCTGTTCTATCATTGCCCATCCATTCCTTTGAGGCAGGGTCTCTTACCTTGCTTTAGACCGGCAGCCATAAGCCACAGTGATTTTCCTATTTCCCCCTCACAGCATTGGAGCTACAGACCCATGTGGGAACATTCCCAGCTTTTATTTTTTTTAAATTGGTGCAAGGGTCTGAATTTAGGTCCTCATGCTCACCTGCAGAATGAGCTCTCCTACCCACTGAGCCATTTCTCCAGCACTCCCACCAGCTAATCTTAAATTAGAAACTAAAGAGCATCCTTATATAGTTAAAATCTTAATTCAATAGAATTAAGAATCTACCACAAGAAATACGCTTCCAAGGACAGTACAAAGATGTGGCTCATTAACGTAATATACATCAGCTGAATCAAAAGACACAGGATAATCTCATCAGATGCCCACAAAACTCATTTCTATTGTGTGTAGATTATCTTAGAATGAAGAATGAAGTTTTCCAATAAACTTTGTGGTAAAAACTGTGGACATCTGGCAAGATCACTTTGGTGTCTCAGACAAATTTTAATTCATATAAAGAATTACAGTTAAAAATTGAATGGTTCGCCAGGCCGTGGTGGCGCACGCCTTTAATCCCAGCACTTGGGAGGCAGAGGCAGGTGGATTTCTGAGTTCGAGGCCAGCCTGGTCTACAGAGCGAGTTCCAGGACAGCCAGGGCTACACAGAGAGACCCTGTCTCGAAAAACCAAAAAAAAAAAAAAAAAAAAAAAAAAAAAAAAAAAAAAAAAAAAAAAGCTCTGACCCCAACAGAAAGCAAAGTATTGAGAATCATCTAGCTATCCCAGGACTGTGCTCTCCTCTGCTGTCTAAGGTGCTCGCATTCCCAGTGTGAGCTCCCGTGCCTGGCTCGGGGCTGCTCCATGTCTCAGAAAAGAGCCTTGGATTCCATGGAAGTGTCTTTTGAGATTTGTCCCATTCCAAGCCTTTAACGTTGCCCAGCTACCTCGTACTGGGACTGTGGCCGTCGCCCCACTGAGCTTCGGTTTACCTCACACACCTCACAAAGACTTCCGTGCTTTCTCCACAGCCTCAGGCCACCGGAAGTCCACATCCATATTCCAGGTGCTCTGTACTAGTTCCTCACTTGATCTCCTCCCTTAATCCTTGGGTGTCTTTGAAGATATCAGCCTTCTACAACTACAAGTAGACAGATGCCATTGTGTGTGGCTGTAACATGTTCACGTTAAATTTATCTACATTTATGAATGGAAGTCACTGTTTAATCTGCATAGTTGCTGTGGAGATGCTGTAGTTAGTCCAAGACTTTCCATGGTCCATGTTAGGCTAATTCTTTGACTAGACCAACACCGTGGTCATCTTTTTATTGGCCCTTACATGGGACAAATGAGATATTTGAATAACTACCTGAAAATGGCTGGCTAGCTTTTGTTTTGTTTTCTTAAACATAGTTATATGAAATAGTTATATGTGAACAGATTATTATTTAACAGTATTAACAGGAAAGTATTACAGCATATATATCCTGTCAAATGACCAAATGCCTGGTCACTATCTCTGTTAACCTGTTACTTTGTTTTAAGGAGGTCTAGGCTTTGGAACCTTCCAGCTCTGCTACCTACTTGGACCTTCAGGTATATTTATTAAACCTAATTCCCAAGTCTGGTGTGAAGGTGTACACTCAGAGCCCCAGCACTTGGAAATAGAAATATGGAAGGATCAATGATATAAACAAGCAAGCTGGGTGCGGTCTCATGCCTTAATCCCAGCACTCTGGAAGCAGGTGGATCCTGTGTGAGTTCAAGGTCAGCCTGGCTCTACAGAACGAGTTCCAGGACAGCTAAGGGCTCTGTTACAGAGAAACCTTGTCTTAAAGAACAACCTCTCATAGTGAGGTACACATGGAAGTCCCACCTGCTTGAGAAGTTAAGGTCAGAGGAACACTTAAGCCCAGGAGTTCAAGACCAGCCTAGTCAACATACTAAGATCCTGTTTCAATAAGTAGACAGATAGGTTAATAAATTACTTTTAAAACTGTCTGCTAGCAAGATGGCTCAGCTGGTGAAGGTGCCTCCTGCCAAGCCCATGACCTGAGTTCAATCTCTGGAAGCCCTATGAAGGTGGAAAAGAGAGCAGATTCCTGCAGGCTGTCCACCATAGTGTTTTTAAAAGTTACTGAGTATTTTAAGTATATCATAAAGCAAATAGTTGTCACTAGCCTTTGATTATAAAGCCTTAATCATGGTCTTGATAAAACCTAAGTAGGACTTTACTGTAACAGGCTTCTGTCTATGGCTTTCAGGCTGCCAGAGTCCTCTAAGACACCAGGTTTCATAAAAGTAGTCTTCCTCTTCCTTTAAAGGCCTGCAGTTTTGTTTCAGTTTTTTTTTTTTTTTTTGGTTCAAATGAGCTGAGTTTATTGGGTGATTGTAGATGTCATCAAGCCGACAGCTGACATTAACCATCACACTTTCTACAGAACCCGAGAGTACCTGTGAGGGAGGATGTAGGCCGGCAACAGTGAGTCCTGAGCAGCACAGTGACTTGGGTTTGCAGGATGTGTAGGTAATGGGTTGTGAGTTCAGGCTCCTCTTGCTAGATCGTGCACATTGTTTGGCGCTCATTTCTGAGGATCATTGTCTACTGATGAGAAGACTCATAACTTGATATCTAGGTAGGGTTTCTATTTTTTTATTATTATTTTATTATGTGTATGGGTGTTTTGCCTGCATGTATGTCTGTGAACTATGTGCATGCAGGGCCCACTGAGGTCAGAAGAGGGTATTGGATCCCCTGACCTATGTGCTCTGGAAGAGCTGCAAGTGCCCTTAACTGCTGAGCCATCTCTGTAGGCTCTTGGTGGGTGCTCCTGTTGACCTATCATCTTTTACATTGGAAAGCATTCATTGACACACAAAGTATCAACATGGAGACCTGCCTGGTGGTGCACACCTTTAATCCCAGCACTTGGGAGGCAGAGTTAGGCAGATCTCTGTGAGTTTGAGGCCAGCCTGGTCTACAGAGTGAGACCCTGTCTCAAATGAAACAAAAACTATGAAGATAAATAGATACTACAAGCAGGTGATAACCAAAGGACAGAAAGTAATGTTTTTCTATCAGATAAAATAGACTTCAAGTCAGAAATTTTATATGAAACAAAGAAGTTCATCACTCATTGATAAAGGGCTCAGTTTGTCAGGAAGGCAAAAACATGTGAGTGTATGTACCTGAATTGTTGAGTCAGATACATAAAGCAAATACTCAGGGTCACAGAGGGAGAAGCAGCTCCCAGCCGAGTAGACTACACTCTAGAGGACCTGCTTAGGTTGCTTCCTGATGCTTGGTTTTGTTTCTGTGGTGCTGGAGATTCAACACAGGGCTGCGCACTGCCACAGCACTCTGCTGCCAGGCCTTAGCAAGTAGTATTTATTGCCACAACAAAAACTATAAATAAGTAAATAAAAGTACAGTATATTTTTGTACAATTAGTAAATCAAAGAAATCAAAAGGAAACTGGAAAAACAGTATATCAAGACTGATAGGACACAGAAATGGCTCTGCCAGAGCAGTAATGCCTATGTGTAATATATACCCTGAAGAACAGACTCTTCACAGAGGAGGAAGTGAAGATAACATAAATGTCAAGTTCAAAACAGAATTGACAACCCTTAGCCAGGCAGTGGTGGCACAAACAGATATCTGATATCTGAGTTCGAGGCCAGCCTGTTCTACAAAGCAGTTCCAGGACAACCAGTGTTGTTATATAGAAAAACCAACCAACAAACAGAACCTCCTCAAACGTTTAAGATCAGAAATAAAAGGAGTCTCAAGGGAGTGTTACAGGCAGTTACATGGGATCAGATTTGATGATTGGAAATGTAGAAAAACACAACCTACCAAGCTGAGTCAGTGAGAAACAGGTGTGGGTTGCAGAAGCGGTCATCACAGGGAAGACCAAGTCTGTCTTGCCACTGTGTAGAAATCATCATAGATGTCCCTTTCATGTGGGTTCTCAAAACAAACTAGACAATGACAGTCATTTGGAGAGAGAAACTCTTGTGCATTCACCTGTCAAAAGTCTTTGTCAGTGAGAGGGGGGAATTCTGGGAAATAGGCGTGAGAAATTGGCTAGTAATGCTGAAGGAGGCAGAAGCATGAAACTGAGAAGGTGGCCAGCCTCATGGCACTCTGAGTAAACGGGGATTTACCCTGAGGAGACAGGCACCTAAACCTGAGAGGTAACTAACCAGTAGAACAGAGCCAAAGCTAGTGGCCTAAACATTTATTAATAATTAGTATCAGAGTTGTCAGTTCTGGGAACAGTCCTCTGAAGGAAAGAACAGGAAATGTAGACTAGAGGACAAGGTAGCAAATGTGTAGCCAGACACCCACCAAAGAGTTGATTGACAGCAGTGGGGCCCTCGATAGTGTGGTGGTCAGTTTTGCTGAATGGGTGTGGGGTAGCAAAGAATGAGCAACTGTCACCTGGTGAAGTGTTGGTTTATTGTACCGTAGTACTAGTCCTTTTATCACGAGTATGTTGTCACCATAGTTACCATTCTGCCATGTGTATTTTCATAATGTGAAATTTATCATAAAAGTTAAAGCTTTGATCACACTGGAGGTAGTACAATCCTACACTGACTCACAGAAATGCATGTTGTATTCTCAAGAGAAAGAAACCAGGCTCAAGGACAGCTGTCTCATAGTCTATGGAGACACCATTTATACCAGCAGTTCTCAGCCTGGGGATCATTTCCCCTTCACAGGTGTTCCCGAAGACCATCGAAAAATTCATAACACTAGCAAAATTAGTTATGAAATAGCAATGACATAATTTTATGGTTGGGTCATAGCGTGAGGAATGGTGTTAAACATAAGCGAAGTTGAGTCCACTGGCTTATATCATCTTCCTAGATGTCAATAATTATGTTTATCGCACCAAACATGGCTTCTATGGCGTGGGATTGCATGGTGTTTACAACCTATGCTGACCTCTGATTCATATCCTGAGCTCCTGAAGGAATGGCCTGGCTGCCCACATTCCTGTGTCCCTTGAAGACAGCCCACCCTAATGGTTAGATGCTAACTCTCTACCTACTTTTTTCCATCTTCCCTTTTCCCCTGTTGTTTTGAATGCCTCCTCACTAGCTGTTGTTGCTCTGGAGAGGAAATCACCATTACTTTCAAATCAAAAGAGGTGGTGAGAATTCAGTGTCTGTGTCACATCCAGGCTTGAATACTTGGGAAGAGACGTGTGCCTTAGCCTTGGCAGTGAGGTCACAGTCGGTCAGTTCTGTTTTCCTTCTACAGGCTCTAAGCCTCCATGTCGGAGCCAGAAGCCTGTGAGAAGCCATGCGGCTGTTGGGGTCGCTCCTCCAGTGCAGCAAGAGAGCATGGAGGATGAGAGGGAAGAGATGGTGGTGAGTCCCTGGACTCTGCCCTCCGAAATCCACAAAATTCTTCATGACAGGCCCGGGTCCCTCCTGCAGGTAACCTGCTGCCCGATGCTCTGCAGTCATCCTTTCTTTGTGTGCTTGTTTGGTTTGGGGTTTTCATTTTCTTTCAGCCCAATGATAAATTTCCAGTATTTTCTAGTGCCTTCCTCTCTTTCCCAAAATAAGTATCATGGTCCCTCTGTTGTCTTATCTGGATTTCTAAACCCTCTTTGTCTGACTTCACCGTTCCATGGAGTCTTTTCATTTCCCTCCTGTGTTGGACATTCCTTTTTTTTTTTACTTGTTTCTTCTCGGTTGTTGTGTATGTGAACATATGGTGTACATGCACAGGCCCCTAACCTATTCCCTGAGACAGTTGGTTACTGAACCTGGAGCTTACTGTTTTTTTGTGCTGTGTTGACAGGCTAGCAAGCCCCCATGTTCATCCTTGTTTTCTCTATGGGTACTGGGGTCTAAACACATGTCTTCATACTTGAGCAGCGAGTACTCGTACCACTGAGCTCTCTCTCTCACCCTGGTTTGCTACCCCTACAATCCCCTTTGAGAAGTCTAGACAAGCTTAAAACATGATATAAAGTTGAGGTTATCCTTTAACTTCTGATCCTCCTGCCTCCATTTTGGAGTGCTAGCTACTATGCCCAACTCCTAGGGCTTCAAACTATATTCAGCAGATAAGTCTAGCATTTAGCTATCAGAATTCTCCTTAACTTACATTGTTATTAATTAAAAAGTACAGGAAACAGATTACTGTACAGCAGTTATCAAACCCCGTCTCACCTGCCCATCAGATCTAATGCCCACATGTGTGTCGTGTGACAGTTCCTCGTCAGTGCAGATGTGCTCGGCAGCCACCACCCACATTCCCTGTCCCTCTTTGATGGACTAGAGCTATTTCTCTAATCCCACAGGACATGTCGCCAGCTGAAGAGGAAGAGCATGAGACAGGTGGCATGGACAGTGTGTCTGAGAGCACTGGCAGCATCCTCAGTAAACTTGACTGGAAAGCCATTGAAGACATGGTGGCCAGCGTGGAGGATAAGAACCTGGCTGTCCACTGGGCCTTGGACCAGTAGGATCTGGAGAGCATTCTCTTTCCAGGCACTGGCCAGAGTCTCACTGATGTGGTTCTGAGAGTTTTGTGGATATAAGGCTGTGAAACACTGAAAGAAATGAGCATTTACATCCTGCAGCCATAGGCTTCTCTGGGTTAACCATTCTAAGACAGACAATAAACATGTGTCAGAAATATTGCCTTTATGAGGAGAGGTTGTTTAACATGTGATTCATCTTAGGTACATGTCAAACCAGGTTTTCACAATATTTAAATTACTTCAAATAAAAAAATTGTATCTGCTACTTCCTTTCACCACCCTGTGTTTCCAGAACCTCCTGTTGCTGAGGAGGAAATCAGTCTCTGCTTTAAAGCTCAGTTTAAAATCCTGCAGTTGAGCTGAGGAGTGACAGGAACTAGCCTCTTCATACTGACCCTGGACTTAAGTCCGGGCCAGATTGTCCTGTGCTCTGTCTGGCAGGTTCGGGGGAAATGTCAAGGGTGAGTGCTTTTAGATGGTGAGGGCATGAAATCCTGGTTAGTCGACATCAATCTTGTATTTGTGTGTGTGCATGGATGCACCATGGCACCTGTGTCGGGTTACAAAACAGCTTGCAGGAGTTGGTCCTCTCTGGCATGTAGGTCTCAGGGCTTGGCAGCAAGCACCTTCTTTCTGTAGAGCCACCTCACTGGTCTACAGTGATCATTTTAACCCTGGAAGAATCATAGGGCTGAGGCTTGTTAGTTTTGGAGATCATTTTCAGAGAAATGACTAAGGCTAGGAGCTTCAACACTTGTCTTTTGGGATGGTATTATCTGAGAAGGCTGTGATCTATGCCAACGCCCTACCTCTGTGATGTTAGATGTTTTCCATGTTCTTCAACTAAAGAGCATCATTTAACACAGAGATAATCAACTACTTCTATTCTTACGATCTGAGGTGCATGCAACCAGTTTTCATAAGCCTGTACTGTAGGGTGAAGATGTAGTGTCTGCCTACTGTGTGCGAGCCCCAGCACCACGGAATAAAATCATGAAGAAACAAATTTTTGTTCCCCCATCCCCTCAATTTTTGGGGGGTGGTGATGGGGATGAATCCCAGGTCGTGACAGAGGGATCTGAGGACTGTAGCTCGCAGCTCAGCTGGCTAGTGGTCACCTCATCAGGGTTGGTCCTTGTACTTCCTACTCTGGCACGTGTGACTCACGATGGTTCTGCTTTTGATTGCAGGTTGGATCTTGGGCTGTGTTTATTTCTACCCCTTGCTCCACTGCCAGTCGCAGTTCATGTAAAACCTTCTTCCTGCATCTTCACGGCTTCCTCATCCTATCCCTGTTTCCTTTCACTCAGTCAACCTTCCATAGTTCTCCAGGCCCCAACAGCGCCATCTTTCTCCTTTAGCTGGCGCACCCGTGTCTACTCTTATTTCACACCCTCCTCCTCCTCACGCCCCTCCTACTTTAACACTGAGAACACGGTACAGACATATGCAATTGGGCATCCATCCAGAGATTAACATTACTACAGTAGTAGCAGGTGACTTTGGTAATCCTCTGTCACCACTGACAGGTCTTCCCAAAAACAAAGTAGAGAAATACGCTAATTAAGTGACAGCATCTACAGTACATTCCATCCAGACACTGCTAACACCTTCTTCATGAACAGCAGCCCATGTGACTATCCAGAATAGACCACATTAGGACACAAGGCAAGTCTCAACAAATACAGGAAAACAGAAATGATTCTATCTTACCTAATAAATAACCAGAGAAACCCCAAAACACACAAACTCATGGAGAGGAAACAACACACTTTTGAACAGTGACTGAGTCTTTCAAGGAATCAAGAAAGAAAATTCTTTGAATCAAATGAAAATGAAAATACACATCCTCCAACCTGTGGCATCCACTGAGAGTATTTCCAGAAGGTAAATTTATAGTTCTAGATGTTTGCATTAGGAAATTCAAGATCTTAAATAAACAACAGTATACCTTAAAGCTCTGGAAAAAAGTAAGCCAAACCTCAAAGCAGTACATGGAAATCACTAAGATCAGGGCAGAAGTTAATGCAAGAAAAACAACAACAAAACACAATAGAATCAATGAAATAGAGGTAGTTGTTGGAAAAAAAAAAGATATTGTCAAACTTTTGCCCAAATTAAGCAAAAGAAAGAGAAGATCCAAGTTAAAATAAATTAGTAATAAAAAGCTGTCACAACAGATACCAATTAGATTTAGAACATCATTAGATTTACCTTGAAAACATTCCACTAAATTGGAAGGGAGAAAAAGAGAAGCATCTGAGGCTGTGGTGCACTCTGGGTCTGTGCTATCGCTGAGGACCGTGTCTAGGTTCATGTCCACACAGCAGTGGAGGTGGAGGGCTCCGGCCCCAAGGGGTGAGCATAGGAGAGTAGGTCCCACACCTTGCCTAGGCAGCACGGATAGAGCTGACCCTGGTCTCATGGGCTAGGAAGAGCTGGCAATGAGGTCATCAGAGCATAAGAGCAGGCAAGCTTGCCCTAGTCCTGTGGTGCAGGAGAGCTGGCAGGCTGACTAGCTACCACCCCCCAGGGCCACCCCAGCATTTACTCCATTGATGAACTGCTGGAATGTGTAGGCATAAATTTTTTGCAGCCTACTTTTAAATAAGGGCTCAACCTCTCCTCTAGACACCACCCAGCAGAGGGAGTGGAGGAGAACAGTTATTAGGATGAGGGGGAAGTGGACCTGGTCAGCCATGGTTCTTTGGGGGAGCTTGATCTTTGGCAGCAGTTCAGTCCTGAAGCAAACACCAAATACGACTCAGCAGCTGCAGACCAGTCCTCTGGGCAGGCAGTCACCAGGCAGCTGTAGTTCAATCCTAAAGGAACCTCAAGGCTCCCAAACTGGCTTGAGTCAAGGCTGCTGGAACCTCACGAGCAGTTCTTGAGCGTCTCTCAATGACGGCGTTATCACAAGTTGAGCTCAACAATGATTTGTAAGGCAAACCAATACATGCGTGTCTTTAGCGAAGAATATCAATGCGGAGCAGACCAAAGCGAGGCTCTGTGCTCATGCCCCACTGTCTGTGGGGTCATATTTATCCTCCTTCACAGGTTTGCTTTAGCAAGACATCCCTTCACCCGTGTGCCCCAGTGAAGCATCATTTGACGTAACTTTCCAAAGAACTAAAAGTTTCCATTTCAGGAGTGCATGAAGGGGCCACTCCTGCAAAGCCAAAGCTGCAGGATCTCCATGACAGGGCAACTAGAGGATGTCCTAGAGGAGTCTTAGTAAGGATCCAGTATTGCTAGTGTAGCAGAAGCTAGAGGCCTCAGACCAGACCGATGACTCACTGCAATGAAGTAAAGATGTGCAGACAAAGGGTATGCAGTGTGACATACTGCAGCTTCCACTGCAAGTGGGTTTTTTTTTTTTAACTTTTTTATTTATTTTGTTTTTGTTTTGTGGGGGGAGGTTGCAAGGGTGGAGGGCAGATATGGAGGAGAGATGAGAGGGAATGGGGTGAATGATACAAAATTCACAAAGAATCAAAAAGTTAAAAGAATGAAACTAAATTCATATATCTCACCCTGCACAAAAATTCAATTCTTGAGGCTGGAGAGATGGCTCAACTCAGATTGTATGTATTATTTATATATTATTGTATATATATAATATATATATGTATACATATATATTTATTTATATATTATATATTTATATATATATTATGTATTATATTTATATATTATATATTTATTTATATATATATATTTATATATATTATATAATCTGAGGTGAACTAAAACTATATCATATATTATATATTGCTCCTGCAGAAGCTCTGGGCTCTGTTCCCAGCAACCATGTAAATGGTTCACAGTTATTCATTACTCCAGTCCCAGGGTACCTAATGCCATCTGCTGGCTTCGAGGGACACCAGGCACACATGTGGAGCACATACAGCCATATAGGCAAAGCGCTTATACAAATAAATCATCAAACAAATAAAATACCCTACAAATGCATCAGGGAAAAAAACAGATGGCCATCAGTTGATGAGTAGATAATGAAATGGAATATTTCTACAGTGTAGTCAGTTGTTAAGCAAAATGAAACCCACAGGTAAATGAATGGGTCTGGGAGTACTCATTCTGAAAGATAAATACCACATTTTCTCTCATTTGTGGATGTTAGCTTTGAATCTTAAGTTGTATGTTTCATTAGGAATACCCATAGAGGTCAGAAAGTACTAGAGGCTACATGGGGGTCACCTTTAAGGGAGAGGAGGTAGAAAGGGAAGGCTTAACGTGGATTAATAAACCAGGAAGGATTTAATTGGGATGGGGGGATAGGAGAGCAGGGTAGAAGAGGGAATATGGACAGATAATACTAACAAAAGTTGTTTGGAAACTACCTACTACCGTAGAAGCTTCTATAAAAAAATTAAAATATAGGAAGAGAGTTAAAACAGAATTCACCCTGTAATGGAGTCATAATGCTCCTAATAGACATCACAAGCTGAAAAATGAAAACCCAGTCACCATACAGACCTAGAGCTAAAGTCTGTATGCACTTGAGTCACAGAACATAGGAATAAGAAGTTGGAACTTACAAAGAAACATCATACCTACTGCTTTAGCTTTCATGGTGCTGGGAGGCACTATGCACCAAAGAATCTTGGAGGCTACTGACTGGCCTGGAAAGACATGGAAAGACATGCCCACTGGTACAATACTAGCACAAACATCAGGAGACAACCTCTTTCTGACTGAATACAAGCCACAGTCCATGAGATGAAACCCATATCCTTGGCCAAACAGTTCATAGGCTCTAGTGGAGGACCTATTATTGTTATCCTGCTAAGTGCACATAACATTAAACCAGTGCATAATGACTTCTGTAAGGTTACGCACATAGATCAATGCATCTCTCAACTTCATCAGAGAAGCTTCTATTTGTAGTAGGTGGTAATTAAAACAGATCCAAACACAGCCGTGGAATGCTTAGCTCTAAATGGGATATCTATATAGCACATACCCTGGGGTTCAGGGACCATTGCGAAAGAGAGAGTAGAAAGACCATGAGAATCAGAGGCAGGAAAGAATGCAAGGAACAGTCTTTGGACATGGCAGAGCTGTTGCACATAAGAACTCAGCAGTCAATGTACAAAGCTTGTCAGATGTACAAATCAAAACACAAACACAAAGAAAGGCATGCCATTAACCTATTCAAAAGATAATTCTTCAAGAATGCTGAAACTGGCCGCTGGGCATGGTGGCACACATTTTTGATCCCAGTGCTTGGGAAGCAGAGGCTCTCTGTAAATCTGAGACCAACCTGGTCTACATAGAGAGTTCCAGAACATCCAGGGCTAAATAGACCCTATCTCAACCAAACAAAACCAATTAAGAATGCTAAAGCTTGAGGAAGCCATGAAGGCCCTGATACTAGGTGGAGGATGGAGAGAGACTCCTACATGACTGGCACTGGACAGAGATTGGGCTGTGGCCTGTGTTGTAGTGATACAGGCTTGGATTCTGTTACATCCTTCATATTGTAACAAGTTATGAAGAAACTAGACATTTCTGGGAAGGCAAGAGAAGGCATGAGCATTGTGGAAGCCCTGGAGCATTTTGTCCACAGGAAAGGCAAAACCAGCAAGAAGATCACCATTCCTGACTGTGGACAACTTTAATTCTTTTGATTTGTGAGCATCTTATCTAGGAAACCATTCCTTACTTCTGTAGCTCTGGAGAGCACCCACACCTCCCACCCCATCTGTTTCAACTACCCTGTAATCTTTGCTCTCACTCAAGTTCTTTGGGTTCCATATTTCCTCATTCCCCTCCATGTCTAGCTGCATTGCAGAGTCTGTGATTATGAATAAAAACTAAATAAAAACAAGAAAAGAAAACGCCTTTATAAGATCAGGTTGTAGGCAATCCTGTAGGGCATTTTCTTAATTAGTGTTTGATGGGAGCTTCAGCTGGCCGGGCCAGCCCTGGGCTGATGATCCTGAGGAAGTCCTGGGGAGCAAGCTAGTAGGCAGCACCTCTCCATGCATCAGCTCCTGCCTCCAGGTTCCTGCCCTGCTTGTGCTCCTGTCCTGACTTTTTTTTTTTTTTTTTTTTGATGATGAACTGTGATATGGAAGCATACGCTGAATAAACAAAGCCCTTTCCTCCCTCAAATTGCTTTGGTCATGGTTTTCATCTCAGCAACAGTAACCCCAAGACAGTGAATACCATGAGAATACCAAGTAGATTTCTCGAGAAAATAGATAAACACAGGAGAGCTAGGGAAGAGCCAACCATGGTAACTTAGGAAACACGTGCCCCATGACATAGAGGATAAAGAAAAGAACAAACAGAATTACAGGGAGTCTCAGTTACAGCTCTGAATGTCAACTGAACCCCCAACCACAACACACAAACTAGCTGCTCATATTAAATAAGATCCAAAGGTCAATGAAACAAAGAGTTGGCTATCGAGAAAACGTGATCAATAAACTTCTAGACAAAGTAACCAAAAGAAAGTGAGACAAGACCCCAAATAAGTATTAAACTACAGGTGACAAATGGAGACATTACAACAAATACAAATGGACTCCAGAAGACTTTGAGGAGGGATATCTTGAAAGCATATATTCAAAAAACCTGGAAAATCTAGAAGAATGGACAAAGTCCTAGACACATCTGACCTACCTCTATTAGAACAGGACATAAAACGTGACTGGATCTGTCCTGAGTAAAGAGGGTGAAAGAGAAACAAGGACTCTGAGGGAGGGAAAGCAGGACCAAGAGAACTCACTGCCAAACTCTACCAGACCCACAAGAGCAGAACACAAGATCCTCATCTCCCCAGACTCACTCCAAAGAGCCAGTACCACCCTGATGGTAAAACCAGATAAGGAAGCTACTGCCGCAGAGCTGCAGAGATGGTTTGGTGATTAAGAGCACTTGCTCTTCTTGTAGAAGACCCATGTTTTGCTCTAAACACCCACAGAGTGATTCACAACATTCTATAACCAGAGTTCCGAGGGATCTGAGGCCACCTTCTGGCCTCACAGGCACATACACACGCAGGGAGAACACCCACACACATGAAATCAAAATGAATTTAACAACAGCAAAAACTGTGGCCCAATCTCCCCAATGAAAGTACATGCAATAAAATATTTTCAAGATGAATTCAACAGCACATTTTAAAAGGTAATAACCATCACCCAGTTGATTTCATTCCAGGCATGTGTGAATGCTTCAACATATACAAATAAACAAGTATACTACAGCACATAGTCTCAGGTGCAGAAATCCTATGCTTATCCCAATAGCTGTAAAGGAGACCAACATGCCTTCATGTTGGAAGACCAGAAGAAGGGTTGTCTGCTTGGCTCAGCAGGCAGGACACTTTCCACCAAACCTGACAACCTGAGTTTGATCCCCAGGACCTGAATAGTGAAAGGAGAGTTGACTCCCACAAGTTGTCCTCTGGCTTCCAAATGTGTGTGCAAGCACATGCATATGCATACACACACACACACACATACACACACACATATTTTAAAATATAATTAAAACATTTTTAAAGCCTGAAGAAACACAACTCAAAATAATAAAGGTGGGACTGGAGAGATGGCTCAGCACTGACTGCTCTTCCAGAGGTCATGAGTTCAATTCCCAGCACCCACATGGTGGCTCACAACCATCTGTAATGGGATCTGGTGCCCTCTTCTGGTGTCTAAAGACAGCAACAGTGTACTCATATACATGAAATAAATAAATAAATCTTAAAAAAATAATAAAGGTTATGCATGACAAAATTAGAGGCAACAATGATATTAAATGGGAAAAGCAGAGCATTTGCTGTTTAGAGTCTTCACTACAGCAATGAGGTAAACAAAAGAAAAAGGCTTCAGATAGGAAAGGGTCAAATATTCCCTGTTTGTGGATGACATGATCCTAAATGAAAACATCCTCAAGACTCCAGCAGAAGATTTAAGCTCCGGTGAACACTTTCAGCCAAGTAGTGGGACATAAACTTACCTGTAGCTCTTTAGTCCTAGTTAGGTTTCTACTGGGACAAAGGCATTTACCGAGAGCAACCGGGGAAGAGAGGCTTGATTTCGCCTTACCGTTTACAGCCGGTCGTGAAGGTAGGCCAGGGTGGAACGTGGGCCTCTGGAAGCAGGAAGAGAGCATGGAGGACGGCTGTCTACTCCCGACCTTCGTAAACAATCCACAGGGGCAGCCTCACCCACAGTCAGCTGGGCCCTCTCTCAGTAACCATCAACCAGGAAAACTCTCACAGATTTTCCTACAGGCTACCGGTGATGGAGACAATTCCCTAATTAGGATTCCTTTCCCCAGGTGTGTCTAGGCTTGTCCTAAGTTGACAAAACCAACCAGCCCACCCCCCCCCCTTCTTTTTGAGACAGGCTACGAAGCCCTCCCTCCCCATACCCCTACCCTCCTCCTAACTGTCCTGGAGCTTGCCAGGCTTTGAACTCACAGAGATCCTCTTGCCTTCGCCTCTCAGTACTGGGATTAAAGACACGCTCCACCACAACCAGACTCAGACAGGCTAGCATACAGCCAAGGCAGGCTTGAACTCTCCTGCCCTTTACCTCTCAAGCGCTAAGACTCCAGGCCTCAGTACCATACATGGCAAAAAGAAAAGAAAACCAGCGTGCTTTTCAAAGTATCAATAATGAACTTGCTCGTTAAGAAACCAAAAAACCAACACATTCATGACAGCTTAAAATATACCCAGGAATAAGTCTCAGTGTTGAGGTGAGACTCTTGCAGTGAAAACTTTAAAACACCAAAGAAAGAATGTAAAGAAACTAGTAGATGGGAAGATCCTACTCATTAACAAAATTGGCAGAATATTCTGGAAATGGCCAAATTACTTGTTTTAGCGTCTAGAAGAACAGAACCAATAGGATGAATACACACACACACACACACCACATATATAGAGATATATTTGCACATGCACACACACCTGTGTGAATTTGTTAGATCAGGTTTAAAATGGTAACAGCTAAATCATACCAGAGATGCTGAGAGCCTTGTAGATGGTTGGTCCTTGAGGCTGAACGCCTCAGCAGTCAGTAGTCCCATCATAGCTGTTCTGACAGGCAGAGGGAAGGTGATAACCAGGAGTTACTCAGTGCACAAGGCAAGATGCCTCAGAAATCATCTCTGGCTCCTGAAGCCCAGAAGTCTCCCTGAGAGCCACTGGTCTGTTGTCCAGGATGGAAGCCTAGGACCACTGGATCTGCTGGTAGTGAAGGAGCAGGAGCAGAGTGAATCAACTCTAGGTGAGTGGGAGGCTATGCCAGTGCAAATGGAGACAATCCCCCTTCTGCCACACCCCCTTTACCTGGGCTGCTAATGGAAGGGGCAGTCCACCATCCAGGTGGGTCTTCCCATCAATCAAGACAGTAAGGATGGTTCTTCAGGTGAGACTCCTTATCAGGTGATTCTAATTTGTACAAGTTGACATTAAATCATCTGTATACAATATTACTGAAAGTGACCCAGAAATTCAATGCAATCCTCATCAAAATTCTGACATTCTTAAGAATAGAAAAAAATCATAAAAATTCATTTGCATAAAAGATCTCAAAGAACCCAAGTAATCCTGAGGAGAAAGAGAAAGAGTGTCACACCAGATCTCTTCACTACAGAGACATAACAAAACCAGCATGCTACAGTCACAAAAATAAACACATGGGCCAGCGGGATAGAGGAAAGGGACTAGCATATTCCATTTAGCTACAGCCACCTGACTTTTGACAAAAGTTTAAAAAACATACATTGTCAGAAAAAAAACAGCATTCTCAATAAATGGTACCTAAAAACTGACTATCCACATATAGAAGAACAAAATTACACCCCTATCATTTATCCTGAAGAAAAATCCAATCAAAATGAATCAGACATTGATTAAAGACCCGAACTCTGAAACTGCTAGAGGCCAACACAGGCAGACCACTAAGATATGGCACAAGTAGGGACTTCCTCAAAGGACTCTGATAGTTCTGGGAATAATACCAAGAATTGGCAACTGGAGGGCTGGAGACATCGCTCAGTGGTTTGGAGCACTGGCTACTCTTCCAGAGAACCTGGGTTCAATTCCCAGCATCCACATGGCGGCTCACAAGCATCTGTAACTCCAGCTCCAGAGGATCTATCATTCTATTCTGGTCTCCATCACCAGCACTGGACATGCCAGTGGTGCACAGACGTTCAAGCAGGAAAAACACTTATCTAGGATTCTTAAATAACAAAGGTTCAGAACAGGGTGCAGTGAAGAGGCAGCCTACAGAGTGGGAGGAAATGTTTGCCAACTGTACATCTGGCAGGCTACATAAAACAAAAATCCACCCAATAAGTTTGCAAGAGAATAAATGCACATGACTAGTAAATACATGAAAAAAAAGTTCAATATCCCTAGACATCAGGAAGTGCAAATTAAAACCCTAGTACAAATGGCTACCTCAGAAAACAAATGAAGGTGGAGATGTGGAGAAAGAGAAACCTTTATTCACTGCTGTGGGGATCCAGATAGTGTGGGATTTGGTGCAGGGGTGTCTTGTCAAAATGAAAACAGAACTACCATAGGATGCAGCTGTGCAGCTCCTGTGTACAAACCCAATGGAGTCTAAGCCAGCACAACCCGGGGAACTCCATGTGCATGTTTACTGATGTATTAGTCACCACGTTAGATGCCCATAAACAGGACATAGCGTTCAACCATCGAGAAGAATGAAATTATGCATTTTCCAGGAAGATAAATGGAACTGGAAATCATGTTGAGTAAAGTAAGCCGGACTCAGAAAATGAAGCACACGTACAAGAGGTAAAAGAAAACATTTATTTCTCTTGAGTGTGATTTACTTTGCTCAACATGATTTTCAGTTCTGCACCAACACAAACATGTGTGTGTGTGTGTGTGTGTGTGTGTGTATTGACTTTAAAATCAGTGGGGAAGAATATGGTATAGACATGTGGAAAGTACCATCAATGACACATACACATAAAAATGTCACAACAAACTGGGGCAGTGGTGGTGCATGCCTTTAATCCCAGCACTCAAGAGGCAGACAGATCTGTAAATTCAATGCCACTATAGTCTATAAAGTGAGTTCCAGGACACTCAGGGCTACACAGAGGAACCCTGTCTCAGAAAACAAAACATACAAACAAACAATAAAAAAAGGAAAAGACAATGTCACAACAAAACCCATTCTTATGTAAGACAACCCCCAAACCAAATTACAGTGTTAAAAATGAAAACAAGTCAGAGAGCCCAGGGAGTAATGGAAGAAACCCTTCTCACAGCTCCTCAAGTTGTTTGCCTTATGATGAGCATTTTTAGTTTTGATTGGTGGCCAGCCAAGAGTTGAAGATAAATTGTTTCCCATTTTCTGAGCGAGTTCTACCCATGGATTACAGGGAGGCAGATCTGAGCTTCTCTTGGACCAGTGCTGGGCACTGACAATGGGAGCAGCTGCCTCTCCTGCTAAGCCCACTAGGTGAGCATTCCCCATGGTGGGCATGGAGCCCTGTACTCAGCAGGTGTGTTCTGAGCACAGATTTGGGGACATTGGCAGCAAGCTTGATGAGCTCAGATCTGGGCTACAATATGTTACCCACATTTGCTTTCTTAGCAACAAAGCTGTTTGACAAGAGTTTAAAATTCTAATCAGAAAACCAAGAAATACTTGGATTGCTCTGATAGTTAAACATGATGAGTGTTAACCCGATGATAGTTAAACCTGATGAGTGTTAACCCGATGATAGTTAAACCTGATGAGTGTTAACCCGATGATAGTTAAACCTGATGAGTGTTAACCCGATGATAGTTAAACATGATGAGTGTTAACCCGATGATAGTTAAACCTGAATGAGTGTTAACCCGATGATAGTTAAACCTGATGAGTGTTAACCCGATGATAGTTAAACCTGATGAGTGTTAACCCGATGATAGTTAAACATGATGAGTGTTAACCCGATGATAGTTAAACATGATGAGTGTTAACCCGATGATAGTTAAACCTGAATGAGTGTTAACCCGATGATAGTTAAACATGATGAGTGTTGGTTGGGACTTGGGCTCAAGCCAAGTGACAAATGAGAATTCTTTCTGTTGGATATGAACTGTTGCTTTCATAAATTACTGTATATGAGGAGCAACCAGAGAATGAGAAAAAAATACTTCAAAATTTAAAATATAGTTGAAATGTAAATAAAGAGATTATATAATTAATTCATTATATAAAGCCCAGGATTTATAACATTGTAAGTTTATTTCTTAGAAATATAGATATCCTAGGAGATAAAGGTACCTGGCACCAAGCCTAGTGATCGAGTTAAACCCTAGAATCCATATTGTGGAAGGAGGGAACTGACTTCCACAACTTTTCCTCTGATAGTCACATGTGCCATCCCACATGTGAGCTCATGCACACACACCTGCGTGCACACATACCTGCATGCACACACACCTGCATGCACACACACAAAGGTAAAGAATGAAGACTGAAAAAGGGGATAGACAATGCTTGTATTTTCTTTTTTGGTTTTTGTGACAAGGGCTCTCTGTGTAGCCTCGGTTGTCCTGGAACTCACTCTGAAGACCAGGCTGGCCTTGAACTCATAGGGATCCACCTGATTCCCCCCACCCCCCACCCCAGTACTGAGATGAAAGGTGTGCACCACCACTGCCCGGGGACGTAAGGATTCCAATGAGGTGTAAAGTCCAAAGCAGTCGTCTCCACGGAGGAAAAGTCAGATGGGGAGGGGAGGCATGGCAAGGCATTGTGTCACTTTTAGTGGAACAATTGAAAGTATTAACAATATAAGGCTTAAGGGTGAATTAAAAGCATGTCTTTAGAGTTGCCACCTTGAAATCATTGAATATCACAAAGAGTGGGATCTTAAGGTTGCAGTTGATTGTTTGAAGGCATGCGGACACCACTGAGACTTTTCTCCTTTTGGGTAATGCCATCTTTTGATTCTTTTGTTTTCTTTAAATAATGATTATTATCCACAGCTATTCTCTAGGTAAACCTCATCTCATCTCCTACATGGATCCACATCCACAAGTTAATCTTACCTGTAAAATTCACATTACCATCTGCCAACTACTATAAACTGGGGAACAAACCTTCAACCATAAACCTTTGGAGGATATTTAAGGTAGAAATCATGGGGTTGATGGGGGGAAGAATTTTAAGGTGGGACTTGGAGGAGAAGAGGGTGGTGGGGGCTGTGATCGGGGTGTAGAGTGAATTAAAAAAAGTAAAATTATGGGAAAAACCCAACAAACAAACAAACTCACAAGAAATCCTGGGGCGGAAGTGATGGCTCAGTGTCCTGAACAGCCTGTAGAGGTCCTTGATTTGATTCCCAGTAACCACATGAGATGGCTCAGTCACTTCTAATTCCAGGACCTGGGGATCTAATACTCTCATTTGGACACTGTGGTCACAGCAATCGAGTGCACATACCAACATATACATACCCACACTTACAGAAGTAGAATTAAAAACACCCAAGGGTTAGAACAGTGTTTCAGTGTTCAGGAGCCCTTGTTGCAGAGGACCTGTGTTCAGTTCACGGCACCCACATGGTGGCTCGTGACCATCCATGACTCCAGTTCCAGATGTTCCAGTTCCTCTTCTGACTTCCAAGGGTACCAGGCATGCACGTGGTTCATACATACATACATATATTTAAAAAAAAACCCGAGACCACAACAGATCTATTTTTCATCCTCAAATCTTGAAGTCCCATCTCAAGTCTAAGGAATGAACGGACTGTTGAAGGGAAAAATGTGTGTGTGTGTGTGTGTGTGTGTGTGTGCGTGAACCTTCCCATTTCTCAGCATCATTTGGTAACTTTTATGCCTGTTGCTTCTCAGGCTTTATCTGAGGTCTAGTTTGATGTGGAGTAGAAACACTTTCTGACTTCCTCCAACCCACCAAACTATGTCAGTGCAACATACTAGAATCTGCTTTCTATTTACACAGTTGTAATGAGATATTTCATTGTGTACTTTGTGGTAACTTTCTGTCTCTACTCCAAACATGCAAATTTATTTACCAGTGTCTTCATAGCTCACAGAAGGCAGTCAGGAAATCCTTGTTAAAGTGGAATGTTCGAAATTTAAAAATAGCGAACCTAGCATCAGTACCAAGTTGTCTTCAGGACTAACTACTGGTACATAAGGAAGAGTAAGCTCAGGTCTTAGTTTAGGACAGTGCTGAATCTTAGAACTCTCTCTCTTTCTGACGCATTCTCCCTTGATTCCACTCCACTGGGCTATTCTCATGACACATTGCTTTTCCGATTCATGGAGACCTATGAAGCTCCATCCTCCAATTTCCTCTCACTTAAGTTCTCCACTAAGCACTGTCTCCATGACAAAACACACTTAAGGGAGGTGGGGAGGTGGGGCAGCTGAAAACTTGGAGAAGTAAACATAACCAGGTAGTTTAAGTGGCAGCCAGTGCTGGCCTGCAACTCTGAGCATCCCAAGCCCTGTTCAGACTCCTTCCGTGATTGCGGCATGCTGGGCCCTTCCCTGCTCCTCCCCAGCTTCTCAAAATTTCGGCTCTCTCTTTAAAAGATTTCCATCCCTTTCTCAATGCCATCACACGTGCAATCCTGCCTTTTGCTTTTATCCTCTTTAAAATCACGCTCCTTAAGTCACAACGTACAACATGGAGACCACTGGTTTCCCATCTTGGTTTCTTTAGCCCTGACTTTTTAGTTTCCTCACAAAGCTCCTTTTCTCCCATCATACCCAACCACTGGTAGCCTCCGAGCTCCCTCCTTGGCTCCCCACTGCTCTTCCTCTATAGCACATGCTCAACATCGTCCGGCCCAGGCTCCCTATCTCAAAGGGCCATACATATGTGTGTCCTCCCTTTTGACATCACCGGAATGTCCATGGGTACAAACTTAAGCACACTGTCACTGGAAAAGTTGAATGTTGTCATTTGAACTAGAGGAACTTGCTATTCTTGTTTTAACTTATCCCATCCAGACAACTGTCTAGTTATGCTTACTTTCTAAACATTATGTAACTCTGGTAGTCTTTTCATTCGACAGCACACTACCCAGGGTCCATGGCTACCTTGGAGACTTAAATGTTCTTATCCCAGCACCCTTCAATCTGCATGCAGCAAAGTGAGATTTGGTTCGCCCCAATTCCAAGCAGGGGCTCTATCCCTTTAATTACTTAGACACATAAATGGTCAAGGTGTATTACCACGGAGGTTGTTTACCTCATCACAATGCATATCCTGTTTGCGAGAGTTTGTAGTCTTGAGGCTCTCTTTCCCCAGGCTAGGATGGCAGAGTGGGATGCCCTGGCCAGGCTGGCCTTATTTCCTTAGCCTCATCTTTTGATATTGAGCTCTGTACACACCCATTTCTCTATCAATATGCGGCAATTCTCCATGCAAAGGCAGAATTCATTCCTCCTTCCCCACGCACAGCAAACACTAATGGTCCACCTGTATAAACCACATGAGAAAGTTAGGGATTTAAGCTTTCATATAACATGCTAAGTGATTTTTATTTATGAAGCTTTGTTTTACACTGTTTCAGAAACACATGGCTTCAACCTATGTCTTCTGACCTTAAATATAACAAACACTTAAATAAAAAAAAGAACAATCCAAGTTTTAGTCCTCTATTATCAAAGTTTAAAAAAATAGAATAGTAAAAACACATTTCACATTCTCCAAATATCTAACAGCATGGTAGACACCACAAAAAAAAAAAAAATCTGGGAAAAGAGATCTTTTTGGAAAAAAAGCAAAATTGAAGTTTAGTCTAAGTAGCCTACATTTGCTGCTTTTTTAGGAGATAGAATAAAGACTTTCCAAGCTAGAGCTTCCTTGTTCTGATCCGGGAGGAGCCTGGCACTGCCCTTTAGGACAGCACGTGGGTGTCACATCACCTCACTGTCATCATAAAGGCTTTGGTTAAGATCTTTAAAATGGCTCATTTGGAACTGGGGAGGGGTGACTGAATTTCTTGAAATTAAGTGTACCATACTTAGTATAGATTGTGATACTAAGTATGGATTGATTCATTACTAAAGGGCTTTCCTAATGCATCAGATTCCCCAAAGGTAAGCTGTGAATGCACTGCTTAAACTAACCAAGAATAAGTGATTTCTCAGGTCCCCTCTCATATATACATATATATTTTAAAACTATGGAATAAAGAGACTCACTGTGGATTTAGGCTTTATGATAATGCTTTTCTCCATGTTGTTTCAAGATCTAAATCTGGGAACATTAACTTAAATTGATAAACTTATGCTGCCATTTCTTAGAGGAAGAAAGCATGAAGTTCCAGAGATTCAACAGTGGCTGAGAAAAGTCCTAATTCAGTCTCAAAGCCCCATCTCCCAGGAAGCACAGCACATGTGAACAATACTTGTATGCCACAGCTAGCCCCAAATCTACTTACTCTCTGCAGCAATTAACCACCCAGACATCCACCTGCCTCTGTCTGCAAGTGCTGGTATTCAGTTGTATGCTTGGTATTTGCAGCTCCAATGCAAAGGGACAAATACGACTGTTACCTGAAAACCGGACCTTGTTCATGCCGCGATCCCTACGGCATCTCTTTCCTAGTTATTTAAGGCCAACAATTACTGGACCTGGAGATCTCTCGGACACATAGAAACCAAAAGATAACTGTAGTCCTCCACTTAAAATGAACAATTTTCTTAAGAACCCAAGGGGAAAACCCTGTTACTTTACAAGCACATTTTGCAAGCAAAACAATAAAGACAGGAGAGACCCCAATGTGTGAGAAAGTTGGATTTTCTTTTGGATGAGGTTTTACTGTTGTCTTAACTGGGCTCAAAGGATGCTCTTGTCTCAGCTTCTTGAGAGAGTTGCTCATCATAGCTAGACAATTGGAGACTGGGCACTTGCTATCAAAGGAGTATTAGATGTAAAGATAACAGTTATAAACTACATGCCTAGGATTTTTTCAAATGCCTATGTGAGGGAATGCATAGCATGCTTAAAAGTTGCCTGAAATTCAGGGTGAGATGGAACACTGGCTACATGGAGTTTCCTAACAATTTTTAATTAAAAAAAATTTCAGCCATGCAGTGGTTGCGCACGCCTTTAATCCCAGCACTTGGGAGGCAGAGGCAGTCGGATTTCTGAGTTCAAGGCCAGCCTGGTCTACAGAGTGAGTTCCAGGACAGCCAGGGCTACACAGAGAAACCCTGTCTCAAAAAAAAACAAACCAACAAACCAAACAAAAAAGTTGTAAAAAAAATTTTTTTTTCAAATAAAAAAAAAAGGGCACAATGCCCTGTCAGCATCTAAGTCACACATTATTGATCTTTTCCAAAAGGAAAGGCTGTTTGATGGTACTGATCCATTATTAGAATGTCTCCCCCATAGTGGGAAATGTACCTAGGACCTCACAGACAGGTTAGGCAAGTGCTTACACTACACTGCACACTTAGACTTCTGGCCTGATTTTCTGAGACAGGGTCTTGCTGAGTTGCTTGGATTATCTTCAAATGAGATCCTTCCGCCTCAGTCTCCAGAGAAGCCAGGGTTACATGAGCTACTTATGAGGTTTTTAATGACCATTTGGTCAATACATTATACAAACAAAATTGGTTAGAACTATCACATCAAATTGTCAAGTATTTTAAGGCAGTTTCTCATGAAGGGGAAGTATATGTTGAGGAAAAGAAATTCAAATTTAGTAAAAATCAATGTGCAAAAAATATACTTCTACTGATGAAAGTTATACAGAGCGTTAAACAAACTAGCCAAAATCGAGTAAGGCAAACAGGAAAATTTGAACAGGTTAAGTTTTTTTGTTTTGTGCTTCCTTTACCCATGCTAGGCAGACTCTACATCATGGCAATAACAGAGATTACTATAGAGCATGACTATCAAACGCTTTACATACTGGTATTTTTGCGGAGGAATTAGATGAGTTTTAAATGTTGAGTCACACTTTAATCCCAGCTCCAGGGAGGCATAAGTACATATCCTGACCCCCGTCTATACAATGAAGCAAAAGCTTATTCATTTGTCTTGACCAGTTTTGAAGACACAAGACCACCTGGCCCTCACACTAATGACCAGGATTCCTTTGTGAAGCCAAAGTGACGGGACAGAAAATGCCAGTTCCTTCCTTTACTTCCTAAGTTAAGCTCTGAGAAGATCACCAGCTTCAGGGACTGAGGTCCTAAGTTCGGATCCCCAGCACCCATCTATGACCCAAGCCTGGCAGGCTTGGCCTCCAGTTGCGTCTGCATGAATAATAGCAAACAAAAGGAAAGAAAAGTCAGCCCAACTTACCTGTGTTCATCAGAAAAACCACTCAAAAAACTGCTGAAATGTTATAGGCGAAGAAGTCAACCAGCCACACTTAGCAGTTAAACTACATGCTATTTTTAATCTAAGGGCTGTTTTTGTTTTTAAAAGATTATTAAGTTCTAGAAAATTTTATGGACTTTTCTGCCATGTATATTTCCATATGGGTATCTTTTAAAAATTAGACATTTAGTTAAAATAGTTAATTTGAATGTGTTAAAATATGCAGACTAATGTTGTAATTATAGAACCAAAAGTGTATTTGAAAAGCTGTTCTCTCTTTCAATGGGGTCTCACTGTATAGCCTTGTAGCGGTGGCTGGCCTGACATCCTTAGCCCGAGCATTTCGATACTGACTGTATCTTCAATACAAGTCAGTACGACTTTACTAAACTACAGTAGTTACCCAAGAAAGCAGATTAAGACTGAACTTTGTAACCCACCTCCCTCTTACACATGAAGTTAATTTTCTATGCTCGACTACCAAAGCCGAGACCTTCAGTGTGGTTAACATCTAGAGGGCACCTCTGAGAGACTGCCAACATTTTGAAAGCTCTGGTCACATATGTAAGAGTCATTATTTTCTCAGATTTGCGCTTTTATTACTAACAGCTTAGAAGTTATGGAAAAATCCCTGAAATTCCAATAAATGGCAAACAGTAAGTAACCCGCCTCTGACTAAGGCAACAGATTTATTCAGGACATTTGCTCTAGTGCTGACTTTAATAGGATCCCCAGCCAGGTATGTAGTGGATGCCTATAATCTGGCACATGGGAAGATGAGGTGGGGGACTGAATTGAGGTCAGCCTGGGCTGCAAGGTTAGGTCTGGGCCCACACAGGCTACATAGTGATACTGTATCTCAGAAAACAAATGTTTTTTTGTTTGGTTGGTTTTTTTTTTTTGTTTGTTTGTTTTTTGAGACAGGGTTCCTCTGTGTGGCCCTGGCTGTCCTGGAACTCATAGACCAGACTGGCCTCGAACTCAGAAATCCACCTGCCTCTGCCTCCCAAGTGCTGAGATTAAAGGCGTGCGCCTTCCTAGGGAGACAAGATACTTTTGTTAAAGAGTTTCTTTTCCATAGGGTCCTCTGCTTAATGCTTGCCACCCACGCCAAGCAGTGCCGCACAGGTGTGCCAGTTCTAGATTTCAATACTGAACGTCCACACTGATGCGCTGTGCCTATCATCCTCATCTAGAGGTTGGGAAGGAAACACTGTAGCATCTTGTGAGGAGTGAGTGACAGCATCACCAGTCACAACACTAAGAACTGGCTTGTATCCTTGTGTTTTATTTAATACTCTCGAGGCTGGACTTTTTATCTAGATGGTGTCTTACCCTTATGGATAGATTGCTGGTTTGTATGTTATCTCAAGCCTATTTTTGATCTAAACAAACTCCAGGGTAAACCCACTCTAGTTTCCTCATAAACAATGCACAGTAAAGAGGAAAGACCATGCAGTTAGTGGAAGAGAGCCACCACGGCCTTCAAGAAGACGTTCTGAAAGATCCCACATAGGAAGTAGAGCTTGGAGGTATTTTCATAGTGTTTAATAGGAGTTCACAAAGAGGGATTCTGTGGCAGCCACTGTTCCTCACAAATTGAGGATGTTCATTTGCTGATTTCATAAAATTTAACATCTTAGAGGTCATTATTTCCAAAGTGATTTAAAAATCAGTACATATAATACCCTTCTCCCAGTTTAGCTGAGGTATTTGTAGTAGCTATCTACATGACAACTGTTCTGAAAACGCGTACAAAACTTGTAGACTACAAAATGAACATCCCAACTAGTAAAATCACTCTCGGCATTAAAAAATAGTGTGTCAAAATGTAGTGCGTTTAACTAGAAAGTGTCATACTTATTTCAACTCTATTTTTAAAATAACATGGAGTCACTTTAAGAGAAATGCTGTTTTTCCAAAATAGCAGAATTGTTATCTTTCCCCACGGTTTAAAAAATAAGTATTACCATCATGACATCACTAGAAAGAAATGGAAGCATACAAGGAATAAACTATAGTTTCTTTTTATATCAAAATGTACTCTTGAAAATGTGTTTGGCACAGTGCTAAATCATATATAGTTAATACTAAATATTGCAGGATACAATAAAACCCTGGAGTTGTTTACACCCTCTTATGGGAATGAAAATAATAGATACCAATTATTCAGAAGTCAGCCTGTACAAACTGTATAAACAATATTTTATGTTTTGCTTTGAAAACCAATGATATAATAAATTTTACATAAAAGACTGCAAAATAATATAAATGGATTTAAACAGGTCTTTACAATAAGAAATTCAAATGGAAACAGACAAGTAACAAAGAGAAGTAAAAAATTTATTGCAGTATTAACTCCACCAGACTGCCTGGGGACCCCTTTCCTTGTACTGTTTTCAGGGTGACCTAATACAACAAAGTCTACATTTACAAAAACTCCTTCTGCAGATAGGTCACAGATACTGCATGCTTTTTTTTTTTTCTCAACAGAATAAATTATATATCCAGGAGATTCTGCCATTTTACAGCCTGGAGAAAACAATGCTTCCCTGGAAACTGGGCTAAGCTAAAGAAAGCCATCCGCTGCTAGGTTCAACTCCAAGAACACTTTATTAAGAACATTAACAGACTAATTTCCAACATTCACTTGTTTATTTTTTAAACAGAAAGTTTTTTTTTCCAAGATATAAACAATTTTGTTAAACTATAATACAGTGGGAGTAAAAACGAACCGAGAGACGTTTCTGCTGCACAACAGCGAAGGGAGCTCCCACAAAAATGTCTGCCCAACATTCCTTCCTTTGCTCCTGCATCCCAGGTTCCACTCTTCAAAAAACTGATTTTTTTTTTTTTTTTTGCCAGAATGTTGATATTTCAAGTTTTTTTGCCTTTTAAAAAAATTCCTGTAAATTTGGCTGCATGTACAAATTCATTAGCTGGAGGTCCCATCCTTGGCGGCATACAGGGATCGTAAAGTCTGAACAACTTTATTAGTCAGCTTATTAGCACTCGTTAGAGCAATTTTTTTGTAAATAATGTCTGACTCTTTAATAGTGTCTACCCAAGGCACCAGTTTGCGGCCATCGCGGCGCTTGGCCTCCGTCCAGGAGCCGCTGTAGGAGCCTGCCATCCACTGGACACTGACGCCACTGCTGGTTCTCTGCACTACTCTTGCAATCTGTGGTCGGTCTTTGTACTTTGGACAGCAAATAGCGATGACATCCATGACGTCAACACTTTCATTCATCTGTGCTGCCAACTCCGTAGAGTCTGAATTTCGTTTTGACCTTCTCAATGACTAAAACATTGGGAGGGGGAAAAAAGACCAAGTGTTACACAAAAGAATTTTAGTGAAATTATTGTTTTTATTGCTTTTAATCCCTTGACGCCGGGAGTTGGGATTTCCCAGCACACTTCCATTGCCGGCAATGAGACGCACCGTGACCGCCAGCGCCAAGGGGTTAACATATACTTGTAAAACCACATAGCTTTTAATTTGTACCCGTGTCTTTACTCTTGATATATAAAATTATTATATGTACATATAAACCATAAAGCTACATAAAACTTAGCAACAATAAAAAGGATAGCACACATTAATACAATCCAAAAAATTATTAACCCTTTATGCGGAATAAATCTCATTTCTGTTTTTTATTATCTTTTATGTTAAACTTTCTACAAAAGGATGTATAAATGGTTAAGTAGAGAATCTCTATCTACAAAATGTTTTGTTTTATAAGTATTACATTACTTGGTGTACATTTAATAGACTGACACATATAAGCACATAAAATCATTTTACGTAATACGCTGGGAAATACGTTGACTCCTCCTCCGCCTCACCCCTGAAGCGCCTCCTCCTCTATCCTCCCCGTCACTCTCCTCATCTTCTGTGTCTGCAGCTGCTGTGTTGTTTTTAGGGCTGCCTCCTCCTAGCAGTGAGGTAATTGCTTTGTTCCGAGCATTGGTGCTAGCCGACACCTCTCCTTCTTCCTCTTCTTCATCGGGGTCTAGATGTTCCATGAGAAGTTTAAACTAAAACAAGATTGAGAATTTTCCATAAATACTTAAACAACACCGTCGGATTCTTAAATGTTTTCTATGGTGGTGGTTTAGAGTGGGTAAGAGACCTTGGCTACTGTGCAAATCAGGGATTGATTGGTAAGCCTTTCTGTACAGAGGCAGAATGACAGGCAATGCATTTGGGGCTAGTGGCCACAGTCCCTGCTGCAATTACAGCCTCCCCCCCGCCCCCCAAACTGCTGTAGGAAAACATAGGCTGAACATGGGCGTGCCATTACAATTTCAGGACAGTGGGTAAATTTGGATCAAGACCCATAGTTTGTTGGAGGTGTGTCCAAGTCAACAAACATTCAGGAAATAAATATTGACAGACTATTTATCGACAGGCCTTGGACTCAGTGCTGGAATTAAAGGCATGTACTACCACACTCAGGATTTTGTTTAATCTAGAACACTTTCTTTTGGGGGTGGTGGTTTCTGAGACAGAGTCTTAGAAGCTTGCCTGAACTCTCATTACAGCCCAGATTGTTCCTGAATTTATAATTCTCCCACCTCAGGCTCCCATGTGCTGGGATTACAGGGCATCTGCCACCAAGCCTGGATCCTTAAAGACATCTTAAAAAGGCGCGCGCGCGCGCACACACACACACACACACACACACACACACACACACACACACGGCATCCAAGCAGATGTGCAAGAAAAGCTAAGTGTGGTGGTGTACACCTTTAATCCAAGCACCCAGGATGCAGTGGTACGGGGAATCTTTGCGAGTTCAAGGACAGCCAGGGCAACACAGAAGGATACTATTGGGGAGGGGGGGAGTGTGGAGGGAAGGAGGGAAGAGGGAGAGGGAGGGAGAGAGAAAGGGAGAGGGAGAGGGAGAGGGAGAGAGAGAGAGAGAGAATGAATGAATGTGAGTATAGAATGAATACAAGGAAAAACATTTAGTTGCCAGAAAAGAGAGGAAGCAAATGGCCAAGGAGGGTAAGAGGGTACCTATCCACGGCTTTAACTTTTAAGGCTATAAGCCGAGTGGACAGTGGGCACAGTGCGAAGGCTAGCCCGCAGCCCGCGGCGCTCCTTGGTACTCACGTCTAGGTACTGCCTTACTATGCCTCTCTTCACATCTTCCGTCAGTTTGGAATTGGCCATGTCACTTCGCAGAAAGTCCAGTGTTTGTTTGGGATGAAAATGAACCCCTGTTTTCCGATTAATGGCTTTATCATACACTTTTGCAGATTCAGATGGAGAATATTTCTGAATTTTACTGTTTTGGAAATATAAAACCAGAATTTCAAAAGCGTTCAGGCACATACTTAACCTGACTCTAATTCTCAAGTTTTAAATCATATAGATTTCAACCAGTGAGAAGAAAAGAAAAAGCAAACATCAACAGAGCGCCTTTGCTCTCATGGATGTCTGTACTGACGGGAACAGGAACAAGACACCTGGCTCTGAGGATGGACAGACCTGGAGAGTCTGGGTTACAAGTAAACGGTGTCATCTTCGTAAAACCAGTTTCTCCCGATTTTTATAGACTATGACTATGGTGATAGGGCAGCTGTCTTACAACTGAGTCCATTTAACTGGTGTGCTAACTTGTAGTGCTTTCCTGTGGAAAGAACTTTTAACATTTATTGGGCGTGTCTGAAGGTGTGTGTGTTCACCTCTGCACGTGCGTGGAGACCAGAGGACAGTTCACAGGAATGAGTTCTCTCCTATCACTGTGGAGCCCTGGAAATTGAGCATGGCTTGCCAGGCTTGGTTGAAGCACCTTTATGCCCCGAGTCACCTCACCGGTCTTACTTCTGTTTCACATTTATGTATTTACTTATTTATGTGTATGTGTGTGCATATGCGGCTGTCAGCAGTAACTTGTGGGAGTTGGCTCTCTCTTCCATCATGTTGGTTCTTGGGGATGAATCTCAGCGTCAGGCTCACAGGTCAGAGCCACTTAGTCCACTGAGCTACCGTAGCTGCCCCTTTGCTTACTCATTGTCTATATAGTAGCCAGAAAACCTGCTGGTAAACCTGTTTTGGGTTTTTAGTGACTGCTTAAAATTCTTTCCGACTCCTTACCAACACACCAATACTTTAAATTATTCTAAATTAGTTTCCAACATTTCACACCCAAATATTCTCTTAAAAATCTGCATCTCTAGGGTTTGCAGCAGAGCTCAGGGGCACAACCTAGTATACACATAGCCAACACAAAGCTCTGGCTTTATCTCCAGTACCGCATTAAGACAGTGGCTGGATGTTTAGCATTAAGACAGTGGGAGCTTTTGCTAGCCTGTGTAACCTCTTCTGTGATAAAAGGTGATAAGGTAAGTCTCTCTCTTCCTCTTACCAGTGTTAGGGATAGACAACAGGGTTTCACACACACTAACCACATGCTCCATTACAGAGCTCTGTTCAGTTACAGCATGTAATGGCCCTTTACATGAAGTATACTGTGCTAGCTGGTTTTCTGTCAACTTGACATAAGCTAGAGTCACTGGGAAGAAGAAGGGAGCCTAAATGAGAAAATGCCTCCATACGACTAGGCTATAGCCTAGGCAAGCCTGTGGGCATTTTCTTAATTAGCGATGGACGTGGGAGGCCCAGCCCATTGTAACTAGAACCACCCCTGGGCTGGTGGTCCTGGGTTCTCTAAGAAAGCAGCCCGAGCAAGCCATGATCAGCAAGCCAGTAAGCAGCACCCTCCTGAGTTCTTTACTGAGGAAGAGCAGTGTGGAAAATAAACCTTTTCCTCGCCCAAGTTGCTTTGGCCATGGTATTTCATCACAGCAATAGTGACCTTCACTAAGATACATACTCTTTACACTTGGCTGCTGCTATTATTATTTGACTTGGTGATTTTAAAAAAGATTTTTAAAGTTCCTATGTTATGTGTGTGCGGTGCCTGCTGAGGCCAGGAAAAGTTGCCAGATCTCCCATGGCTGGAGATACTTGTGGGTGCTGGGAACTGAAGCTGAATCTTCTGTGGAAGGAATAAGTACTCTTTTTTTGTTGTTTGTTTGTTTTCGAGACAGGGTTTCTCTGTGTAGCCTTGGCTGTCCTGAAACTCACTTTGTAGACCAGGCTGGCCTCGAACTCAGAAATCCACCTGCCTCTGCCTCCCAAGTGCTGGGACTAAAGGCGTGCGCCACCACTGCCCAGTGGAATAAGTACTCTTAACCCCACCTTTTCAGCCCCCACTTGGTGAAACATTCAGAATGTCTCCAATGGCTTCTGACAGTTCTTTACTTCCTCTATGGTCAGTCTATGTTTGCTCTTACTGCATGGCATTTCATAATGTTAAAACTGTGATATATTTTAAAACTAGACTAATAAAGCATTTTTTAGGAAATCAATAAATTAGTAAGTCATTTAAATGTGGAATGCATGGAGTGAATGAAGAAGTATCCTTTCCTTTTGTCTAGTATTATAAAAAACCCAAAATAATTTACAACAAAGAAATATGTACCAAAAAAGGGAACAAAACCCACCCCGCCTCATCCTGTCCTGCGGATTTTTAAGTGGTGCCTGTCTTGACACTCTGAGCAGGGTACACCTTTCTCTTATGTAACTTACCTATCAGAAAATCCACAGAGATTCTTCAGGTGCTGCTTTAACATAAGAAGTAATAAAATACCCTGGGACACATTTGCGAATTCAATCAAAGGGGCTGAATTTTCCGGCAAACACTTCATCACTGAATTTATATCATCTTCTGAGTCCGAGTCTGACTCCGAATCTACCCGCTTTCGAGACTTTCGAGGTCTGGACACTTCTTCTTCACTCTCACTGGACTCGTTCTCTTTAGTAGGGGATGCTTTTCTCTCTTTCCTTTTGTCTTTTACCATAGACTGAAAGAAAAATGAGATTGTAAAGAACAAAACAAGAAAACCGCAATGTCACTAACAAATACGAGCATCCGTCATCCAAGAGCTGCAAAGGCTTCCTTCAGCAGGTGGGCCCTGAGCCACTGCTGGCAGCAGGAGAAGTAAGCCTTGGAAGACTTATCCTCAGACTAAAGCATACATGACACTCTCCCTACTGCCCCCACCCAAACAAGCAATGACGTTCTCCTAAGGTTAGCAATGAGAGAGATGGCTTAGTTACAAAATACATAAACAAGGCCGGGCAGTGGTGGCGCATGCCTTTAATTCCCAGCACTCGGGAGGCAGAGGCAGGCGGATTTCTGAGTTCGAGGCCAGCCTGGTCTACAGAGTGAGTTCCAGGACAGCCAGGGATACACAGAGAAACCCTGTCTTGAAAAAACAAAAAAAACCAAAAAAAACAAAACAAAAAAAAACAAAAACCAAAAAAAAACCCATAAACAAGCCACTGCAGAATAAGAGCAATGCTTATGATTTTTTTGGATTTCTTCAGTTTCTGTTGTTACGTCTCCTTTTTCATTTCTAATTTTGTTGATTTGTATACTGTCTTTTTACCCTCTGTTTTTTCTGGCTAAGGGTTTGTCTATCTTGTTGATTTTCTCAAAGAACCAGCTCCTGGTTTTGTTGATTCTTTGTATAGTTCTCTTTTGTTTCTACTTGGTTGATTTCAGTCCTGAGTTTGACTATTTCCTGCCAGCTATTCCTCTTGTGTGTATTAGCTTCTTTTTGTTCTAGATCTTTCAGGTGTTAAGCTGCTAGTGTGTGCTCTCTCCAGTTTCTTAATGGAGGCACTCTAATGAGGCTCAAGTGGATACATGAGCAAATGACAACACGTTGTCAGTGCTTAAAGTGACAGGGAAAACAGTGGGCTGACCTGACCCATCAACAGCACTGTCCATGTAGAAAGTACACCTCAACTATCTAGAAGTGGGATGGCTTTAGATCTGAACAGAAATGAAACAGCAACCCACCTTTCCCAACTTAAGAGCTTCCCAGATTTCAGTAAGTTCATTTAGAAAAATTTTATATACTCGAAGAAAGTTACTAATAAAAAACAAAACAACAAAAGCAGCATGCCTGCACTTGGGCAGATGCATTTAAAAACAGCTGGGGCGGGAGCACATGCCTTTGGTCCCAGCACTGGTAGGCAAGGCAGGTGGATCTCTGAGTTTGAGCCCAACTCAGTCTACAAAGGGAGTTCCAGGACAGCCAGGGCTACACAGAGAAACCCCGTCTTGAAAGAAAAAAACCAAAATACAAAAACCCAAAGCAAAGCAAAGCAAAGCACTCAGCAACACGTGTAACTTACCTCCTTGAATGACTGCAATAGGTTACTACCGGAAACAGAGAGCGTAATGTCTATGTGGTGCATTATAAACAGCGGCTCTTCCTGAGTCTGGTATGGAAAACAGGCTAGATTGTCTGCTATGTACAAGAGCATAGTCACTTCTGTTTTCTGCAAATTTTAAAAGAAGGTACACACGCTTAGTGGCAACACAGAACCCACTAGAGAGCTTTTAGAAAGCTATTACAGGGCACTACACTTCATCAACATTGGAGAGAGAAAGACAAGGGAGAGAGCGAGAAAGAAACGAGCAGAGGCAGAAATAAAGTGAGCGTGACCACCTCGGGAAGATTTATAATGGCTTACACCACGCTACCTCAAGAAAGAAGAGGTGAAGTTTAAGTACAATTAAGTAAAAATCCTTCTTTTTCTTATAGATTGTGTGGGACCTTTAAGACAGATACATACTGTATCAGAAAGTATACATATAAAACATAATTAGCCATTGCCTTCTAAAAGTTTAACACATACGGAGATCAGTTACACAGGTAATTTTTAGCCCTCTCCCCAAAAGTATATGTAACACACTACTAATATGTGGATTTACCCACCCTAATCATGGACTGATAAAAATCATTTTCCAGGGCTGGGCCTGGTGGTGAGCACCTTTACGCCCAGCACTGGGACAGCAGAGCTAGAGGGATCTCTGTGACTTTAAGGCCAGCCTGGTGTATGTAGTGTATAGTGGGACATCTAGAGCTATATAGTGAGACCCTGTCTCAAAAAACAAAGTCCAGACAACCCCCAAACTATGAAATTTACCAAATGCAAGAGAAATTATGGTTGACATTGGTTGTAGGTTTTAAAAAGAACCTTAAACAGAAACGTTCAGGGAAACACTGTGACATGCCTGTGACTCTAGCTAGCACTAGGGAGGCTGGGGCAGAGAGATCACTTGAGTTAGTTAAAGGGTTCAAGATCAGCCTAGGCAACACAGTGAGACACAGGATGTGAATAAACAAGTAAATAAAATGGAGGACATGTTAGTATTTAAATTGATTTTTGAGAATTTAAAGAAAAACCATCATAAAAGTAGTAACCAAGGCAATTACTTGCAGATCTTCACGGGTAAGCATACCTACTTTATGAACTGTGACTTGGAACTCATTAACATTTTCATTCCCTTTTTAAAAGTCATCATCATGACCTGTGTGTAAGGGGCAGGCAAATGGCAGTGAGTCTCTTTCTGCCTCTAGAGTGGTTCTAGGAATTTGACTCAGGCTGCCAGGCTTGCATGGCAGAAGCTTTGCCCTCTGAGCCGTCTGGCTAGCCTCCTTTCGCTCTTTCCCTTTTTAGACTTACTTTACTTTGGGTGTTTTACATATGTGAACACGGTGTGCGCCTGGCTCATTGGATCCCCTAGACCTGGACTTGTGGGTGGTTGTGAGCTGCTGTGTGGGTGCTGGGAACTGAACTCAGGCTCTCTGCAAGAAGTATAAGGGCTCTTAACCTCTCAAGAACATCTCTCCAGCCCCATTTCCTCTTTCTTAAAATCTCTTCTTTGGATACTGGCCAAAAGCTCAAGCATGCTCATCCTGATTCTCTGGGCGAGCCAGGTATGGTAGCACACACCTTTATTCTCAGAGCTCCAAAGCCTCATAGTGAGTTCCAGGATAGTCAGTCTTACTCAGTGAGATCCTGTCTCGAAAACCAACTCAAAGGCTCTCCCCTATCAATCTTCTTCCTTCTAGTGCCTGCCACAATAAGCTGCCTGTCAGTTTTAACACTGTAATTCATATACTACCTTTTTTTTTTCTAAAAGTGAAAATGTCCAGAACTAGGAAGTCAAAGTCCTAATTGCTCCTTCGTCTCAAAATCAAGCTCCTTAAATAACAACCCAGCTGCTTCTTTGTCTGAATCTAGCAATGGTCACACTGCTTTCTTGGATCCTCAGGACAAGAGTATTCCAGTCAATCACTGTTGATTCTCACAGTCTCAGTGTATTCATACTTCCTTCAACATTTCTTTGTTGTTTCCTGCTACTAATTCTTACATTCTCTACTGTAGCCATAACAGATTACCACTTCCTCATAACTTGCACTGTGAGCACGAGGTAAAAACCTTCGTTCCTAAAACACTTTCTGGCTGCCCTTGCTGGCCACATTTTGTTTCAAAATTTCCCACAGTCCTCCGGTGCTTACAGCTAGCTGCTCCTATGGTCTAGGTACTGTGCTCAGTAAGATCTCTCATTCAGACAAATGGCAATCTACCCAGTGTCCCACCCTCCTCTACTTTGTGTCATCTCTTTAGGCCTGTGGTGACTTGTTCCTTTTCCGACATCCTTTGTTGGAGGCAGTCAGAATAAAGTTGTTTCTTACGAGAGCTTGATTTCCAGCTTTAAAAACTGATAACAGAACACCTAGTCAATTAACAGAGAGTATGCATTGAAATCACACAGGAGTAAACCCCAGCAGAGACTAGGCCTGGAGAAATACCAATAGAAACCACATACAATTTATGCTAACCATAACCAATACTTATTTGCCTTCTTTGTATTTTGTCCTCTAGAGTAGAAATGAACCCTTGGAGGCCACTGCACACATTACAGCATCCTCAGCCTTAGCAGTGTCCTGCACAGTAAAAGCTCAACACTAATGAGAGCACAGTGAGGGTGACGGGGAAAAGGTCAGGCGTTTCTCAAACATAGACTTGGCACATTTATTTGCTATGTCACACAGGCTAGTCTGTGTGCTCTGTCTGGGCAGGTAGGTGTTACAGCTATTATTACTGCTTCATCTACTAATGCCTTGTACAATGGATGGTACTGTAACAGGCACTAAAGAAGGTGTTATTTAAATAAATAAATAAAAGAAAAAAAAAAAAGCTAAAGAATAGGATTTTCTGCTTTTTTGGCTAGTGGTCCTGGCCAGTGCAATGTGTGTCAACTTGTAATTACATAAAAATGTAATTTCCTTCATAAAGAAAATCAACATAAAAAACTCAGCAGCTAAAAATCTATATTATTAAGCCAGATGGTGGCGGCGCATGCCTTTAATCCTAGCACTTGAGAGGCAGCACAGGCAGATCTCCAGGTTTGAGGAGAGCCTGGACTACATAGTGAGTTCCAGGACAACCAGGGCTACATGGAGAAACCCTGTCTCCAAAAACTAAACCAAACCGACAAAAACCTGCATTATTCTCCAACAATATTTGAGTTCCTATAGAATGAAAAGAATAATTTTATTTATGTATGTATGAATGCATGTACATATGGAATCTATTCCTAAAGTGATAGTTTAAATGATGCAGCCGACTTTTGATTATAGGAACTGTTACTGAGGTGGTGAGATGGCTTGGTAGAAAGAGAAGCTTGCTGCCTCTCCTGGGATCCACATGGTGGAAGGAAATTTGTCCCGTAATCCCCAAACCCACAACGTGAGACCCCCCCACCCGAAAAAACCAAAACAAACAAAAAAACCCCACCATAAAATAATTAAATGTAAAAAACCAACCAAACAAAAAAACCCACCATAAAATAACTGATAACATTTCCAAGATATTCAGTATAGAGATACAACTGTACTTTATTCTCAATACATTTGCTCATGCAAAATGCCCCCTTTGATTGTGTTCATAAACTTTGTAAGTAACTTAGTAGAAGTTAAGGAAACACAATTATATAGTCAATGACACTTATCAAAATGGTAATATTTAAAAGTTATGACTCCTTTAGCCATACAGTTTCTAGAACATTTATTTCTTGACAATAATAAAGTGTATGCTTACTGCTGTGTCATCAAAGAGGTTGAGTAAAGAGATAAGAAAGGCGCGTCTGTGTTGGCGGTTCCCGCGGATCATGGAGTACAGGTGTGAGCACAAAGCACTGGAGGATTCATCCTGTCTGAAACCCCTCACAGGATCTTTTAGGCACGTGTTGATCGCCTGCTGTACCTGGTAAGACATCTTCATACCAGCCACGGCTTTCATCTGAAATGGATAATGGACTTAGAGTAATGTATACCCTGAAACACTACATCCAAAGCTAACTTCATTATTTGGTTTCCTTATTCAAAATAATAGTAATAATAATAATAATAATAATAATATAATCACAGAACAAAGTTCTGAAATAGTAGGAGCATTTATTGCAACCCCAACATCTTACACAGACAAATAACCAATGTCTAGAAGTCACTGCTAGCCAAGGCCACATCAGTGTCTGCAGCCCATGCTTCCTGACCTGTAATTTACTGGGCATTCTGAACTGTCAACCTGGCACCAACTTATAACTAATTGTAAGCTAGACTAAATACTCTGGGGGCAAACTTGATTGTAAATTAAGAAAAATATTAAGGAAATCATTCTAAAATAACGACCTATAGGAAGTAGTGGTTTATTTGAGCCATACATTCAGGTAATCTATTAAAAGTACTTACATGGATGAATCCAGCATATTTTTTGTCTATTTCCACAAGCTGCTGATCAGCCTTGTTCCGCATAGCAGGTTCTGGATCTGTGCCCATGGCTATTAAATATGGGACACACTGAAAGGGGAACAAAAGGGCTTATAAGGCATGCAGTGACAATGCATTTCAACAGATGTCAAGAATGTACACCACAAAAATGCAGTAGCAGACTTTCTAGGTTTTGGTATCCTTTTAAAAGTGATAACCTTTCTTTACTTAAAGCAAGGAAACACCAGCAATAATAACGATCCACAATTAAACTGAGATTTAAACAATTTCAACACACATTAACAGATATAAGTTTAACTGTCCCTAGGTTAAGACTATCCATATAAGACTGTGACTCAGGAAGGTGGCTCTGCTGCCAAGCCCGAGGACTGAAGACTAATCAGAACCCATAGAGTACCCGGGTAAAGAGTACCGAGTTCTGCAAGCTGTCCTGACACACTCTCTTCACCCACACTTCCTAAGCCACTCAACCATCTCATGGGCCCTGTCTGAGTATTTTTTAAAAGAGGTGAAAGTCTCAATATACTACTATATGTTATAAAGTGATTTTAGCAGTTCTGAGTGTCAAAAAACAGACTAAACATTTGTCTAGGTGTTGCTTTATGCTTTAGATATGTATTAGAAAATATCAGAAAAAATCATTTTCTCACATATTGGTGTGCATTAGAATAGGCTCTGCGGAAGAGAGGCACCAACAGTCTCTGGAAGTTTCATAGGCCTTTGACCATCTGACAGTAGTTAATGTATCAGGAGAGAAAGCCAGTGTTCATGGGTACATAACATTTTATGACATTACTTATCTTTCATTTTTCTTCTCCTTTTTGTGATTCTGGGATCGAATACATGACTTGAATACATGCACATCCTAGGTAAGCGTTCTACTACTGAGGTGCAAACCTAGCCCTTTATCTTATCACCCCAACTGCACTGCAAAGTTTGAACATGCAATATGCCTGTTGTTACTTCCAACTTGAAAAGAAGAATGCAACTGAGATGACAGAATTTGCCTTTTTGTGGTAGAACAAAGCTTTACCCATTTAGGTTATTACTTTTAAACCTATTTAATTCTGTTGACATTACACATTGTTGGTTGTTGTGGGATCAGAGTAAAACTGGATTAAAATGGAATTTTACCAATGCCAGTGAGAAAAAAGTACATTTTCTATTGTTAGAGACTTAACAGAGATAACATTATAAATATATAGATATTTCACAGCAATGGCAATATAACAGATTATCCAGTATTTAGACTCAAGAGTTCAAGACAGCTCAGGAAACCGAGGCGGGAGGACACTTAAACCCATGAGCTGTGGAAGACTTAACCAAGGAAGAAGGGAGGAGAAAGGAGGGAAATAAGACAATCGGTCACAGTAGTTGAGGACAAAGACCTTATTAAGTGGGATAGAGTGACTGCTGGTCTCAGCACTGTCAGCTGCTCTGGCTGTCACTCAGTGCCACTGTCATAAGCCTCGCTTACCTGAACCGGATGGATGAGACCTTGGTTTAGAGTCAGAGCGATCACATTTAGGGCAAAGTGGCGCACACTTGACTGGGTATGAAAAAAGGCCTCCAGCACCTGCTTGAGGTAGAGCTGCATGATGGAGCTGCTCATCCCCGAGGAGACGTCCCCCATTTCCTTCAGGTCTTCCTGTTTTGCAACTTTCTTCCCTACGAGAGCGCAGAGGAGAAACACGGTAACTTAAGATCATATCAGCTCTGCTTACTACTCTGACAGAGCCTACAATTCAAACCACAAGATGGCGCAGCTCATGCTCAGGCTCAAGCAGTTTCCAATCTTTTCCTCACCTGTGTCAGAGGCTCTCTGAAAACTTAGTAAGAACTGTAATCCCTCTGCTTCCTGCCAATGCCCGTAGACAGCTAACATTTTATAACTGCCTTAGAGTTGGCTTAGTAACTTCTACTTAACCGGATGCCGTCATCCTTCGTAGGACATGAGGAATGTTACCTCTCTGAAGTGGGGAAGAGCATCTTAACTATTCTGTCAAGTAACAACCTCACTTTTACTTACAGTCTCTGTCTGCTTGCTGCATTCGCGTATCTTCTTCTTGTAGGTAAGTCTGCAGGTTTTTTAACACTTGTATTTTTAAATTCACTGAGGAGTTCTTATCAGATAAAATACTATTATACAGATTCTTCACTTCTTGCTCAAACATTAGACTTGGATGCTGTATAAAGGCAAATCCTAAGAGAAAGGGAAATATGTTGTTATATATTCCTACTAAAGGCAAATGTAACACAATGAAAGTGTCAAATTATACAAAGATCTCCTTATTTCAAAACTTTAAAACTTAAAATGACTGGAAGAATATGCGGGTGGCCTTACCTAGAGAAGCAATACAGCAGGCACTTCTTTCCCCATGAATTAAAAACAAGAAATTGCATTTCAAAGGAGAATTTCACACAAGAGGAAACCTTGAGGAGGGAGCAGGGCCTAGTGGCTAGGGGAGTGGATTAGGAGTCAGGAGTCTCGGGTTCTATTCCTGGCTCCACCACTGACTTGTAGTGTGACCTTGGGTGAGTCACACAATCTCTCTTTGCCTCAATTCTCCATCTGTAAAATGGGGACAATAATATTTACCGCCCGCCTACCTCAGAGGGATGCTGTCAGGACTTAAGATGTAATGTCTGCAAACATTTCTCAGACCCGTAACAGAAGGTACTACAGTGACAATGTAAAAACTATTGAAATAAATCCACTGATGAAACAGAATTTAAAAGTAGAGCTAAAATAATCTTCCTAATTCTTTCTCAAATGGCCCTAAATTGAGGCCACAATGCTAACTTATAACCACAAATTAATAAGTAGCAAAATAAAGTTATTATAAATGTACATATAGATAAATGTTTAGTAAGAAAAAATTTAAGTCTGTTGATGAGAATCAGCATTATTAATACCAAAACCAAACCCAGGAAAAGCAGAGTGATCAGATAGCTAGTCCAAGGTCACACAGGATAATCTTGTCCCATGTAACTTTTTGAGAACTGTCCTGCTGTTCCTTAAGTTAAACTCACTTATCGTTCTCTGAATGATCTGTAATACAATTGGCTGTGTCACTCCATAGAATTTACTATCTACACATACTATTTAAGGCTGCGCACGGGCACGAGAGCATATCACATGGCTAACTCTCTGGGAAATGACAGCTATATGTAACTATGTCTCTACTGTAAGTACTTTTGTTTTCTCTGCCGGTTTGAGAGAAGGCTTCATCAGGCAGCCCTGGCTGGCCTAGGACCAGTGCTGTAGACCAGGCTGGGTGGAATTCAGATATCTGACTGCTTTTGCCTCCGCCTTCTGAGTGCTGGATTAAAAGTGTATAAACCATACTTGGCTTGTAATTTATGAAGGGAAAGAGGTGGAATAGGGCAATTATCTTTAAGTATTTATAAATATTACCAACATGATTAATAGGGCTTGGGTAACTCAGATTCTTTATCATTCACTTTTCAAAGACTAATGTCAATGATTACCCATACATACTAATTAAATTATAATTTGATAGTGTTATAAAAACATTTCCAAGTAAGTTACTGTGTTTATATGTATCTGAACAAAATACTCATTAACAATAAAACCGAAAGTACAGGACAGATTATTCTGTCTTTTATAAATAAGAAAAAAAATTATTAAAGGCCTCAGGCATGAGAGTTTTAGGTTTCTCTAAGAAGAGTATTTAATTCACGTACTGTAACAGTTTCCTGTACCTATTTCTCTACACTCTAATTCATTTCCAGGAAAGCTGTATAGAGCTGCTTGCAAAACGTATTTTTATTACTCAACTTCCAGAAACTGAACATGGACCAGGTATGTATCTCAACTGTTCTTATAAGTAAGTCTACACACAGACTGCCCATTAACAAGTGGTAGATATCAACACTATTTTCACTGAAAAAGAATAATTTTAAGAAATGCAAATTAGATAAAAATCTCATCATGTCCTTAGTATTATGGTGCGTCAGTGAGCATTCTTAAGCTGACTCTAGGAACTAGGGTGGGAGACAGTATTTTTATCTCCACATTATTAACAAACTGGTGAAGTGAGGAGACACCCAGAAAAGCCACAATGTGAAGCGTGAGCAGAATCCAGCTGGTGTTTTGAATCCCAATATTGCACTCTCCACATCAGATCACTGACAGAACCATGTCTAAATACACCAACAACTTGGACTCACAATAGTTAAAAAGCTTACTCCACCCCTCAGAGCTAGAAACTACTAAGAAATTTAGACTTAACTTACCTAGACCAATGATGGCTTTTGTTTGTACTTCTTCATCTGAGTGTTTTGTAAAATACATCAACAGTTCAAGTACTTTATCCTTTATGTTAACCTGGAGGGGTATAGTAAAGGTATTCAAGAAGAACATTCAATGCAAGAGTCAGGTTTCAGGAATGTGTAAGAAAGAGGAGGTGGGGGTAGAGGGGGAAGGAGAGAGGAAAAAGGAAAATGTGCTGGCCCCATAGTGCCCGTGGGGAGGTACGGAAGCCAGGAGAATCAATTCCAAGGACTTTGGTTATCTTCTGCAAACCAGTGGGATCTAGGGATCCTCAGGTCTTCAGTTTTAGGTGCAAGTACATAAAACTGTTAAGCTATCTCACCAGCCCTCAATTTTCAACGATAAGGGGGGGAAATGCCTAAAAGCAAACAGTGAGAGTATTCATGTGAACTTCGCTGTGCATGGCAAATGCAAGGCATTAGGTTTCACTGACAACACGGGGAGGGAAAATAATCAGTCTGATTAATTTAATTTGGTTTATTTAAACTTATTCAAACTTACATATGCATATTTGTTCTGTCTGTCTGTCTGTGCAACATGTGTGTGCCTGGTACCTGTGGAGGCCAGATGTGGGTGTCAGATCCCTTGGGACTGGAATTACACAAGGTTGTGAGCTGCCATGTGGGTGCTGGGAACTGAACCCATCATCCTCTACAAGAACAGACAGCGGTTGTAACTACTGAATCATCTTTCCAGTCGCTCCATTTATTTTAGAACAGTGGCATCTGATGTCTGTGACAAGTGTGCTGTTCTAAACTGTGTCTGTGTTAATGAACTGACAGAATTGGTTGTGGAAAATCTGTCTTAGATCAGTAAGAAACTACTCATAGATCAGCAGGAAGTCTAGAGATCAAGCTTAGGCTACCACTCAGTCCCAAATTCTCATTACTCGAATGCTGCTTCCTTCTGAGATCATTACAGTGACTGTTAGCTCAGGGCCTTAGGACTGTGTTTTATAGCACACTAGGTAATACTATGATCTTTACCTTACTGTTGCCTTTAAAATCTTCCAGATCAAAATCGAAATGCCGACAAAGTGCTCCAACAGTGAAGAGGGACCTAAGAAGCGCTGGTTTATTTGTTAAAAGTGAAGTGTTATTTGGGTCTTCTTGGTGCTGACTTTTTAATTTTGAAATGGCACCTAGTAAAGATAAATACTAGTTATTTACAGTAATCTTTATCCTTGAATCATGCTTAAACAATTACTAATGAAATACAATTAACTTTTACTAATGGTTTTAAGTATTAAATAAATTTGTAATATGTGGTTTTGTTTGTTTTATGTTTGAGTCAGGGTTTCTCTGTGTAGTTCTGGTTGTCCTGGAACTAGCACTATAGACCAGGCTGGCCTCCAACTCACAGAGATCTGACTGCTTCTGCCTCCCAAGTGCTGGGATTAAAGGCATGTGCCACTACTACCTGGCTTGTGTATTTTCTCTAGAGCTAAAATCATGTAAGAAAAAGATACTAACTCTTACTTTTGATATGGGCCAGAAAATTTACCACTTTTAAAGCAGAAACTTTTGAACCAAGGAGAATGTGAGCGAACAGAGAACGAGTGTTGAGTGTGGGCTGAGGAGTAAGCACACTTGTCTCCTTACTGCTCTCCTGGACGAGGTCCCTTCACAACCCGGGCACAGCTACAACTTCATAAACAATGGGAAAGCCCAGGCACTGAACTTACCGTAGTATCTATTGAAACAGGCCCATACAAATTTAAAATTCTGGGTCACTTTATTTACAACAGCCCCAAGACAGCTCACACAATGCTGTACTACCTAAAAGATAGAGAAAATGTTACTCTTTAAGAAAAATCTAAAACACTGTTGAAACATATGACCATTTTTTCCTTTATATATTTGTCTTAAAATAAAAGATCTTGGGACTTAACTGACATATTAGTGATATTTTATAAATCATCACCTGTGCATCACACACTCAAATACAGAGACGGTAAACTACTCACAGTCATGCCATATTTGATGATCAGCTTCATCAGATCTTCTTCAATAGTGGCAAGGAAAGTTTCACTTGGGTGTTCCATCAGTGGCACAACTAACTCAAGAATTTTTGCAACATTGCAGATAACCATGAAGTCATTTTGCGTCTGTAAGAATAAAATTAATGCTTTATCCAAGTCATAAAAAGAAACTATATACAGCTTTATGTCTAGAGTACAAGAATGCGGCATTATGTATGTATAAATGTATGTATGTAAAACACTTTAAAGGTATTAGAAAGGAGCCTTCCCCCACCAGAGTATAGAAGGAGCAGTGCTTGACAGACCATCAGGAGTCTGCAGTCTAGCTCGAAATGCTAATTTACCAGTCACCTTGGAAAACTTAATGTTAAAGCTATTACATTTAAAATAATTTTGGGATTTCATTTATGATTGTTTGCCTGAATGTATGTTGTTTGCAGCCAAGTGCTCTTAATTACTTAATTAACATAAACAAGATATTTAAATATTAGAGGAATATTTTACAAAGACTGTCATATCTAAGTTTTAATATACCTTCTTTATGTATGAGTACTGTCACTCCCTTCAGACACACCAGAAGAGGGTGTTGCATCTCATTACAGATGACTGTCAGCTACCATGTGGTTGCTGGGATTTGAACTCAGGACCTCTAGGAAGAGCAGTCAGTACTCTTAACCACTGAGCTATCTCTCCAGCCTTAATATACCTTCTTAATGAAGGTTATATTAAGTTTTCAAATGTGAGTGACTATGCTATTTTCTACCCTACAAGTGTTTTGCAATGTCAGGAGAATTTGTACTTGTCACAGTGAGAGGTGACATCCATCAGACAGAGACCAAAAGATGCTGTTGGATACAAACAACAGATCTTACCAACAGTGAATAGTGCTGGAGTTGGGAATACTGTGGTAAATATATTTTACTTAATAAATATATTTATTACCCCACAATTAGGTAGAAGGCTTTTTAATTTTATATTTAAGAGTTTTCTTTGATTAAATAGGTAACTAAGCACATGAAACATTTTTGGTTTTATTTATCTTAATGTGTTATGTGTATCAGAATTTTGCCTATTTTTATGTATGTACTGTATATAGGTTTAGTACCCATGAAGGTCAGAAGAGGGTTACCCTGCATCTACAGTTGCAGATGGTTGTAAGCCAACATGTGGATGCTGGGAACTGAACCTGCATCTTCTAAAAGAGTGGCAAGTGTTCTTAACCACTCAGCCATCTCTGCAGCCCCACAGCACAAAGTCTTTTTCCCCTTGTCCTATGTTCAACTTACTTTTCTCTCTTAAACCAACATCACTAGCTTTTTACTGGCTAAAACTTTCCTATATCACATCTATTTTTCCTTCCAGGGTGAATAGGATTTCCACATAAAAATTTAAAAAAAAAAAAAAAGGTATGATGAACACTTTTCCCCTCCCTGGAGACAAGGTCTCTCCATTGAGGCTTGGCTGTCCTGGAACTTCCTATGCAGACGAGGATGGACTTGAATTCAGAGATCTGCTTGCCTCTGCCTCCAGAGAGCTGGGATCAAAGGTGCATACCACTAAGGCTGGTAACTAACTAAAATGTTTAAGTTATTGACAAAATCTTCAAACTTAAAAGGCACATAATTCAAAGAAAATAGAAAAACGATGAATAGTCAATTTATAAAAACAAAGTCCAAATGGTCAGTATCACAGAAAGCAGTTAATTTTCTTGGAAATGGAGGAACAGGAAATCATTCCTTTACACCTGATAGATTATTAGCAAAGGGTAAAGAATAATGATTCCAATAGCCATGCGCCACTTCTCAAAAGAGCTAAAGATCATATCCAACGATCTCTCCCAAATCAAACAAAGCCTACGAAGAAGCAAAACCTCCAAATTTCCCTACTGCTCTGCTAAGTCCATTCCTCAGAATGTGGACAGTAAGATGAATGCAACAGTGTTTGAAGTGTCCGCCAGAAGAATTGTGGTTTACGCTCTAAGCCAGACTCTGAGGGAGAGAGCACGGCACTGAAGTACAGTGCTGGGACTGGGGAGCCAGGTGACATAGGGTAAACTGTGTGTCACAGTGTTTAACAGCTGCAAGTTAACTATTAGCCACATAGTATCTATGAAGCTAAGTTATTTCTGGATCCTAAGGTAGGATTAGTGCCTTGGAGGAAGGTCCTTAGACAAAGTATATGTTGGTTTGTTTGTTCATTGATTTATACTACTTTCCATGATTCTTAAAAATTTCTTAAGTAGTCGTGAGGTTTTCATAGAGAACTTATAATCAAGGGGAAATTGCCTCACACTAGATAACAGAAAAAACAAAACAAAATCAAATCTAGTAGAGAAAACTATTAAATCTCTAGAAATACTGGGAAAACAGTATATAAACACGTTTCTAGAATATTTTAAAATTTATCATATGTAAAAATTCACAATTGTTATATATCCTGTTTCAAAAATCTCATGATTTACACTATTATTCTTATTTAAGCAATGTTTTGTGAATTTTCATTTTATTTTAGGAGAACCTAGCATATGCTAATATATCAATGTCTCTAATATGATACTAGATGTTCCATATTCAACATAAGGCATTATAATAAAAGTAAAACAAATTTTTTAGAGAAACAAATGACTTGAAAATTAAGAATCCAAAATACAGTAAGTTTCTTCAAGTTATAATTTCTGCTTTTATTTACTTCTGAGGTCTTAGTGAAAATTACAGTATTTCTTAAGCAGTTACACAGTAAGAACTAACAGGGAAATAGAATTTGGATTTTAATTATAATTTATTAGAAAGTTGATGTTTTTAGATAACTTGTACTAAGCAATAGAATATACATTTGAGTCAATGACACAGATTACCTGTTGGTGAGAATGTGGCAAACACATGTGAATTCTAAATGTAAAGCACTTAGTGCCTGTTGCATGCAAGAAAGAAAAAAACAAGACAGCATAAACAGGGTGTGGTGGTGCATGTCTTTAACCCCAGCACTTGGGAAGCAGAAGCAGACTGAATCTCTACAGAGTGAGGAGTTCCAGGACAGCGGGCTGTTGCACAGAGAAACCCTGTCTCGAAAAACCAACAGAAAGCACTTATACTCACACTACATTTAGTGGTAAGGTACGGCTGCATAGTCATGGCATGTTTAACCATGAGTTGGGGTCTTATTTTGCTGAATAAGAACAATGTGGTTATACAAGCTACTAATCTTCCAGAATTTACACCTTTATTGTCTGAGTCTGGAAAAAAAAGAGAAGACATTTGTATTTAAAGAGTACCAATGAGAATGGAGTAATGGAAATGACAAAAAGAGAATTAGGATCAATACTCTATGCAGTTACACAAAACACTGTCCAAAGGAGGCTAGTTAGGAGACACTTTGGTTCTTAAACAATGCTTATTTTTAGAGATGATTAGTAACATCGAACATTAGTGAATATTAATATCACCAATGAAGTCTACGGTTAGAGAAATAGGAAAAGAAGAAAAGATATGGGAAATAGGAAAATTAAAGAAAAACTACAATAAGCCCTGTGTAAGAAAAGAACAGATCTCTGTCATTTGCCTTAGGTGCAAATGCCACCTCAGCTAGGCAGTCAGTCCCTGAATGGAGAAACTGAGGTCAACTGCTGCTCCTCACTGTGTATATCAAAAAGTGGGGATAGAAATGGTAACAGTCTGTGCTATTATGTAGTAGTTCCAATTGTGACTTATATGTGACTCATATAATGTAACTGATAATATGAAATATTAAATACTTAATTTACATGGAAAGTTTCAATAGATTAAAAATTAAGATTAAGAGATATTTAAGATTAAACATTAAGTATTAAGAGTATTTTACACAACAACTATAAACAGTATTTGAAATATAGTATTATATTTTAAAAACATTGCAATATTTAGTGTAATTTCTTTGAAAGTTTTCTAGAATTGAAATAATACCAAAAGGTTTTGTGATGCCATTTAAAAAAAACACTGGGCTCTAGACTTCATTCTTATTTAATATGATATCTAAAAGTACATATTGAGAGATGCGTAGAGGAGATGAGATTTAAGATTTTACTACAGTGTTTGATTTAGGTAATCTTAGAATATAACTTAAAATGAACTATCAAACAAATGTATATCATAAGAACCAAATCACCCTTAAAGGTGATGTCACTAGTTATCAGGCAAGCATTATCTAGTGGTAAAACTGATAAAAGAGCCAAAATATTTAAAACTAACAGAAAATTAGCTTAAGGACGAATATACGGAATGTCTTACCAGCTAGAGATTCCTCATATTTAAGAATATGCTCAACTAGGTTATCAACAAGTTGAGTACAAGCTTTCTTCACAGGTTTATACGAGGAATCCTCTTCAGACTTCAACAACTATGTATGCATACATAGAAAAAATCCCAGTAAGATTACTCATCAGGTAATAATGATTATGTACATGCATTAAATGTCAAGAAGCATTTTTCATTTCTTAATATTAAAATACAAATAAAGCAAAAATATGTGACATATTTAAAAATATTCTTTAAATCAGTAATTTATAAAGTCAACAATTTTAATAGGAAGTATGTAAACTGCTGTGTGCAGGGCCTGATACTGCAAAAACACAGGAAGAGTAACTTGTCTCTCTCATGCCAGCCACAACCACAGAACACTACCCAGTGCTAGCTGAATTATTTTAAATAATTAATAACTGTATCTGAATTATGCCTTAAGCTTTGCAATTATAAAACATAATGGCATATTCTTTGGCAGAGTTCCTCTGCTTCATTCTTTGCCAAACCATTAAGAAACTGTGCTTAAAAATACCACGAAGAACAATGAGGACAAAGAGAAGCCTATCTGTAGTCAAAAATAGTAAAACCAATCCACTCTTACAATCAATCATAGGTCACTGGAGAAACATGAATTAAGCTATGTCTGTTTTGACTATAATGATTAACCGAATATTTCTAAGGATATTAAAAGAAAATTGCATTTATTTTCCCTGTGGAGAGTTTTCTAGTGCTATCAGACATAACTTTCTGCAAAAATATAAACATTCTATCTCTGTATTGTCTGTCAGAATTGCAACAGTCATGAGTGGCTCATGAGTGGAACTAACATGAAGTAAAACAAAAATCCAAATTCAAATTTAAAAATGCACAATTTACTTTTAGTACAAGATGCCGGTGTAGGCAAGCATTTACAAAGCACTATAGTACTGGGCTGCTTATTTTCTGAGTCTTAGTGCAGAAAACTTAAGTTACCTTTTCTTTTTTACTCTATCTGTGCATCTAACTATGTATCTATTAATGTATCTATCTATGCATCCATCCATCCATCCATCTTTTACTTTATGTTATCTGTACCAAGTGCATGTCTGGTGTGCATGGAGGTCAGAAGAGTGTGCTAATCTCTAGGAACTGGAGTTTTGGGCAGTTCTAAGTAGCCCTGTTGATGGTGGGAATCAAACCCAGGTCCTCCTGGACACTGGCCAATGTTTGAGCATCCTTTTCTGGACATACGTTCTTTTTTAAAAATCTTTTTGGATGCTAGCCCTTTCTGCCATGCCATGCAGCTGCTTATTAAATCCCACTGCTGAACCTGCAAGGGTTTTATGTACCCTAACTCAAAAAACATGGCTTCCTTCCTTTCTGTACCCCCCAAACCCTTGGGGACAGGGTCCGTCTATGCAGTTCTGTTTGTCCTTAAACTCAGAGATTCTTCTGCCTCTGTCTTGCTGTTTTTCTTTCAAATTTTAATAAAATTGTCTTCAAGTTAAAAAAAAAAAAGCCTGGATAATTAAAATGAGTGACAGCAACCACAACAGTATGGAATATACACAGCACCATGGATGAAAGACATCCTTGATTTACTCAAACTCCATTGTGAAGTACAAGCTTTCAGTGATCCATTCTTAAGTGTTGCTGCCAACCTAACACTCTACATTGGTTTACTTGGGGTAATCATCAAAAACTGTTTCTTGTTCTTTTTTTTTGTTAAGATATCAAGTAAGTGTAAAATAATTTATTATAAATTTTGGTTCATGACACTATCACTGATGACTATGTGTTTTAGTGTATTAATTATAAATAATAACAATCTGACACAGGATCTCATTATGTAGCCCTGCTGACCTGGAACTCACTCTGTAGACCAGGCTGGCTTTAAACTCACAGAGATCTCATGCCTTTGACTCTTAGAGTGCCAGGATTAAAGTCTTATACAACCATGACTGGTCCGGGCACTTTTTTTTTTTTTTTTTTTTTTAATTTCCAACTTCAACAAAGGTATAAATGTTTTGGGACTTGTGTTTTTACAAAACATTATGATATAACTCTAATTCAGGTTTTTTCCTGATAGCTAGAGTTTACTATTTCACTGCTCTACAGCAGTCTTCCTGATGTAAGTAAGCCATGTAGTCACTCTTCTGTATGATTAAGTCAGATCTTAGTGACATACGCTTGGGTATATGTTCTAATTCACATGTACAATGTTTTCTTGAACATACAACTTATAGCAGAAATACCGAGCCACAACACATATGAATATTCAGCTTTTTGAGAAAATACTGTCAAATAATCTTCCCAAAGTGGTTGTATAGAATAAAACTCTTTATGTGACATGCTTAAGACTAGAAGTCTTCAGTATTTTAGAGTATGTGCATACAGCACAGGGAGAAGCTTCAGCAAGGGACAGCGATCTAAATGTAATAGTCATTTAAGTTTCATACATTCCTTATATAAATTGCTTGAAGCAATTTTAGTATGTCTGAGTTTTGGCTGTCAAAATGAGATTAAGTGTGGAATTTTCTTTATTTTTTTAATCCTGGGTTTTCAAGACAGGGCTTCTGTGTCGTTTTACCTGTCCTGGAACACGTTCTGTAGACCAGGCTGGTCTTGAACTCACAGATATCTGTCTCTGCCTCTGCCTCCCAAATGCCAGGATTAAAGTGTGTGCCACCACTGCCAACTGTGGGACTTTCAATCTGTAGAGTCAGCTCAGTGCTCAAATATTTCAAATTGGTGAGTATTTCAGATTTTAGATTTCTGGAGTAGAAAGGCACAGCCCTAAATGAGTCGTAGTGTTTACAGACATGACTTCTTGTTTACTGAGATCTATTTATTATTTTGTGTATGAGTATTTTGCCTGCATGTATGTATATGTACTACCTGCATGTCTAGTGCCCTCAGGGGTTAGAAGAGGGTATCAGATTCCCTGGACTGGAATTACAGATGGAGGTGAGCTGTCATTTGGATCCTGAGAATTGAACTCGGGTCTTCTGCAAGGGCAGCAATTACTCTTAATTCTCTATCTTCAACCAGCACTCAGGAGGCAGAGGCAGGAAGATCTTGAGTTCGAGGCCAGCCTGGTCTACAGAGTAAGTTCCAGGATAGCCAGGGTTGCACAGAGAAACCCTGTCTTGAAGAGACAAACAAACAAACAAACAATTCTCTTTGTGTGTGTGTGTGTTTGGCATTTTATTGAACAGTCTTTCTAGGTAGCCTGTTGTACCTGAATCCAAGATATTTCTGTTTCAGCCTCAAGAGTACTGAGATCATGCCATGTGGGGTGGTGCATGCCTTTAATCCCAGCATTCTGAAGGTTGAGGCAGGCAGATCTCTTGTAAGTTCAATGCCAGCCTGATCTGTATATAGAATTCCAGGTCAGCAGGTGTACATGGGGTAAAGGGACTAGGTCTAACTCAATATTAGAATGCCTAGTTTGTACTCCCAGCATTACAATGGGAAACACATCAGAGACTCTTAAAAATAGTAAAAACACAGGGTTGGCAAGATGGTTCAGTGGTTAAGGGCACTGTCTGCTTTTTCAAAGGACACAGGTTCAATTCTCAGCACCCACATGGCAGCTCACAAGTGTCTGCAACCCCACTTCCAAGGGATCTGACACCCTTACACCAATACACATAAAAGCAAAAAAGAGTTAAATAAAATTATTTAAAAATAGTAAAAACCCATCACAAATTAGAGAAACATATGCAGTATACATATAAACAAAAAATCCTCTCAACAACTAACGTTGAGAATTTTTACTTCCTAAATGAAATTGAACAGCTGACAAATACAATGAGGGCCACATCTTACACTGTTCAGTTGGCAAATTTTGGGAAAGCATATGATAAATAACAAGTGACAGAAAGATAATAGACTAAAGACTAGAGATGTTGATTCGTGCTTGTTTGTACATATATAACCAGAATGATAATACTCTTCTGTGGAAATCTTCTTTCAATCTTCAAAAATTGGTGCATGTGTGAATTTGAAGGTATTTAATGTAGTACTTGGTTTTCCTAAGAAATTGTATCCCATATGATTACTGATTTACAAGAGGTCAATTCAATACAACTATAAATCTCTGAAGTTAGCTAAATAGGATACACGCTTTATGTCTGGAAGTATGGAAATGGTGGATGTGCCATGTAGTCTTGACTTGAGAATCTCTCAGAAGCCCAGCAGGCACTGTGCTCTTGCAGACATAGCTGTGGGGTGGCTATCATTCTGTCACATGTATTTTATCAACATTTTACAGCCTGAGGCGGGAGAGATAGCACAGAGGTTAGGAGCACTTACTGCTCTTCTAAAGGACCTGAGTTCAGTTCTCAACCACCTGTAATACTAGCTTCAGGGAATCCAATGCTATCCTCTGGCCTGTGCATACACATGCATACACACTGACACACACACACACACACACACACACACACACACACAATTTAAAAAGGACTACACAAAACTATTCATCAAGTCACTGTAAATTAAATTGCTGTAACTAAAGTAGGATCACACAAAACAGGGAACTGACCGGACCACTAATTAAACAGGACTACAAGTAAAGATAAAAACTAAGTGAAACCATCACTAAGATACCATAGATCTGGTTGTCTATCTTTTGCTTCTAACTTGCCAATATACCAAAATTTGATTTTTCTGTAGTAATCCTAAAAAATAAGTTACTTCATATTTAATAATTTCTCATAATCATCAGAAGAAATGTGGTTTTAAAGGTTTTATAAATGACTATGTCTTCTTTGGGTTGGCTGATATTTACTAGGAAGACTGTAAAGCTGAATAATACAGAACTAGTTCTTTGATTTAGAAAAGAAATTCTGCCCAAAACTTATAAGGAAGGAAGAAAGGAAGGAAGGAAGGAAGAAAGAGAAAGAAATACAAGTTATGAAAAGAGCTAAGATATTAGGTCGGAAACAGGCAAATACCATAAATATATTCAAAAGGGTATTTTGAAATTTCAAAATAAGTAATATATCATTATATAGTACCACACTAAAATAAGTAATATATCATTATATAGTACCACACTAAAATACGTTAGGTTTGAGAAAGATAAATGGCACTAAGTAACCCTAAAAGTCTGCAGCAGGTGGAATGCTCACACATCACTGGTAAGAATGGAAAAGAATTGAGCTGTTCTGGACAAACACAGTTTAGTAGTTACTAAGTCCCCACACAACCCAACAGTCGTTTTTGTTTGTTTATTGTTTGTTTATTTTTTTGAGACAGGGTTTCTCTGTGTAGCCCTGGCAAACTTGAGGTATAAATATAAATTATTACAAGATCTGGGGATCGGTTCAGTACTTCCTCCCCATGCAGGAGGAACACAGCTTGATCCCTAGCACTTAATAAGTGAAAAGACAGAATGTATTCCTTAAATAAAACAAAAGTGCCCTCCCCCCTCTCCGTCCCTCATACTGCCATAAAAGAAAAAGGGCTGGAGGAAAGGCAGATGAAGGAAGATTTGATAAGATAGGTAGGCAGAGGGGGGAGGATCACTGAACCTAAGAGTTTTGAGTGCAATCTTGAGGGGGAAAAATGTGAGATACTGCTTCCCAAAAAAGTAAAAAGTAGGACAAAGGGTTGGAGAGCCAAGTCACTGAGTTAGAGCACTTGCTGTGTAAGATTAAGGACCATACTTCAAATCCTGAACACACAGAAAAGTTGGGCATGGCTGTATGTGTCTGTATCCCTAGGCTCGCTAGCCTAGGCAAACTGGTGAATTTCAGATAGAGGGAGAGACTCTGAAGAGAACAAGACAAAGACTGAATGAACACCTAACATTCTCTTCTAGATCCCACACATGCATGCACATCTTTACAGCACACTTACTGCCTACCTCCTACACAGACTGGGAGGAAACATGCTGGCAACTTTTAAAGACTGGAGATGAATACTCTAAATTGAAAACTTCTAAAAGCACTTTTGTGGTTTAATTTTATACCACTAAAAGAAATTCCATATATTTTGTAAAAGGCCAAATAATTATTTGTTTTATTTAACTCAATGTTATTTTTATATTTATTTATAGATCTCATGAGTAGGCCTTAGTAAGATCAGTGGTTCTCAACTTGTGGGTCAAGACCCCGTTGGGGTCACGTATCATATATCATGCATGTCAGAATTTACATTACTATTCAAAGTCATAGCAAAAATCACAGTTATAAAGTAAAAACGAAATGACTTTATGGTTTGGTGTAACCCTAAGTTCACACTATGATGAACTATAGTAAAGGGTCGCAGCTTTAGGAAGAGTAAGAACTACTGTTCTAGATTAAAGTGATAAGAAAAAATTATCTGGACGTGTAGCTAGAATTGCAGTTAGTAGTTCAGAAAACATATCTTAGTAGTCAACTGGATAACTGATTCAGTAACAAAAGTAAAAGACATAGCTTAACGTAGTGAATCAAGTTTCGCCTACTTAAACAGATATTTAAGAAAGAACTGAAAAGTTCTTTAAAAAGTTCTTTTTAAAATGATAAAGACCCTTTATTAAATTTCATGCTACCACAATTATACTCACTCACATTTTGAAGGAGTTGCTCAAACCAGTCATATCCAGTATCTCTACATGCTGCAACCTACAGTGAAAAAGTAATAGCCTATTAAAATGAGGCATTTACAATAACACTGTAAAGACCCGAGCAGGTTACATTGTGGAGTATATACGTATATACATACACACAAGTAATAGTAAGGGAAAAAGAGATCATGACTCTCAAGGACAGCAGGGAGGGTTATATAGGAGGGCTTGGAGGAAGGAAAGGGAAGGGAGAAATGTTGAAATTGTATTATATCTCAAACACTAAAACAAAAGACATCTATTTTAAAACAGGTATAGTAATGCTGTAGCATGAATTATATGTACACTCTTTTAATTTGAAAGGTTATACTTAAACTATTTTGTTCAGCAACTCAAACACTTGCCAATATGAAAAACATTAAAGAAATCAGTTTATATTAAGATTGATATGGTACTAAATTATATAAAAAAATAGCTTATGACATATTCTATCAGAAAAGTTTATAAGGTTTCAAACAATGGGAAAAAATGTTTTGTTTCTTCACCCTCTAGATGAAAAATTTATTGGAAACTGTGAAAATGAAGATGACCATGTAATTGAGTATATACAAAAATTGCTAATATTCAAGACATAGACAGCATTCTGGATCAACAAATTATAGCTCATTTATGTAATAATTAAAAAATTATCCTCATGTTTGTTTGTTTGTTTTCAATTATGGAAGAATAGAAAAACACCAATAATAATGCTTATACACCAGAGTATCAAGAAATTAGTATGTGAAATGTTCCCCTTTTACTCAAGCCCCAGAAGTCCCAGAAATAAAAGAAAAGCAGTACTGAGTGGTAGGCACAGCTCGTCACCATGGCAACGCATCAGCTGGCCTTGTGTTCATAGTGACCACACCCTTGTCCCTCCTTCTTACCACATCAGTGATGTTTAAAATTTTCCTTGTCATTGCTTCTTTGTCATTGTGTGGAGTTGGAGTAAACCAGAGCTTTTGGAATGTTTCATTTACTAATTTCTAGAAGAAAAAGAAACCCAATCAATTACTAACAAAGACTGCAAACTTTTAATTAATTGTAAATTCCCACTAAAGCCCAACACAAAGCTACAGTTAAGTTACTAAAAAAGAAATGTTTGAGTTAATTAAAAATTTCTTGGGATTAAAACAACAGATTTCGCTAATTATAAACTTTGGTCTAATGGGTTAAGATTTCAAATAGTGGATGGGTAAAACTATGTTTAACCTACAGCTTCTGCAGAAAATACTTTTAAAATAAAAAAACTGTATTTGTTGTGTGCCTGTTTTGTATATGCATCATCTGTGTGCAAGTGCCTGCAGAAGGTGCTGAATTCTTGGAACTGGAGTTCAGGTGGTTGTGAGCCACCTGGGATGGGTGCTGGGAACTGAACCTGGTTCTCTGCAAGACCAGCAAGCACAATGATGAGCCATCTCTTCAGCCCCTGAATTGTTTTTGAACAGACTACAACCACTTTTATGGCTCTCTGTGTGTGTCCCACGAATGAACATAAAAGACAACAGGACATCTGGGTGTCCACCTCTTCCACCTATCACTTTCCCACCTAGCTGTCTTGAGACATGGTCTCTCACTGAACTGAAAGCTTGCTGTTCTGGTCAGGTTGGCTAGTTAGAGAGCCCTTGAAATCTGCCTGTCTCCACTTGCCCAATGCTAGAGTTAAGGCACATGCAGTCATGTCCAGCTTTTTATGTGGACGCTGGAGATTTGAACTCAGGTTCTCCTGCTTGTACAAAATTGTTCTTACCCAATATCTACGTAGCTCCCTTTCTTTGCTTTAAAGGGAAAAACTTGTCTGGGATAGTTTTATATCAATTTAACACAAGCTGAAGTTATCTTGAGAGGAGGGAACCTCAATTAAGAAAATGCCTCTTTAAGATCCGTCCTGGGTTCTATAATAAAGCAGGCTGGGCAAGCCAGATGGAGCAAGCCAGTAAACATCACCAGTAAGCATTAGCTTCTGCCTCCAGGTTCCTGCCCTGCTTGAGTTCCTGTCTTGACTTCTTCCAATGCTGAACAGTGAAGTGAATGATAACCCAAACAAACCCTCTTCTCCCCAACGTTCCTTTGTTCATGGTATTTTTTTTTTTGGTTTTTCGAGACAGGGTTTCTCTGTGTAGCCCTGGCTGTCCTGGAACTCACTCTGTAGACCAGGCTGGCCTCGAACTCAGAAATCCACCTGCCTCTGCCTCCCAAGTGCTGGGATTAAACGTGTGCGCCACCACTGCCTGGCTTGTTCATGGTATTTTATCATAGATAGCAACAGCAACCCTAACTAGGACAAAAATTGGTACCTGGAGAGTGAGCCACTGTTGTCATAGATATGACAGTGTTATTTTTGGGAAGATTGTGGAAGAACTTTAGAACTTTAGGCAAGAAAAACCATTGGGTGTTCAAAGCCTGGTGAGTGCTTGGTAGAATGTTGACAGCAATGCAGAAGATGGAGACCTGACTTGTGAAATTTCAGAGCTGCTTGCTATTTTGAGTTAAGAATTTGTGGTTCTGGTTAGCTATGGTGTTAGAAACACTAAGGAAAAAACTTTGCTTTACTGTGACAATTGATGTCGGTCACCTGGAGCTGACAAACTGGTGATTATTAAGCAGAGCCCAGCATCACTCAGGTGAAATCTTTTGAGAAGTGTTTGCTCAGAGTCAGCACAAAGAAGCTGTATTCAGCGGTAGCCAAGATTGTACCTTGTGCTGGCACCCAAACTTGGTCATGTCTCCCAGGTGGTACTTGTTTTGAAGGCAAAAAGGGGTCATGGAGAACAGCTGAGGTTTGGCACTATACGAAGCCAGGGGAAGCCACTTGTGAAGGTATAGCCAGAGTAGCAGTGGAAACCCCAGGACTGAAGGGGTCATGGAGAAAAGTTGAGGCTGTGCATCATGAAGAGAAACTATTGGTGAAAGCAAGCCCAATTGCAATAGAAGATGCCAGGATTTGGAAGATGCCAATACCATGGGAGGACTGTCAGAAACAGCAGTAGCTGTGTGTGGGACCCAGCCTGAGTCCAGAAGACAAGCTGTGTGTTTCCCAGACGTGGAACCTGAGAAGAGACCCAGGCCCACTGGAGGATCCTGGAAGATCGTGAGTGAGTCCTAGATACTGGACACTGAGTGATTTTCACTGCTGAATTTGGTAGTTTGTAAAATGTTTCGTATTATGATGTTTATATTAATGTTAGATTTTTGAGGATAAACAAGAAAAGAAAGGCTGTGACTTTCCAGTGATTTGTGTGTCAAGCTGACAAGGGGTCAGTTATACAGGGTAGTTTTATATCAAACTGATACTAGCTAAAGTCATCTGAGAGAAGGGAACTTCAATTAAGAAAATGCCCTACAGGCTGTAGGCAAGTCTGTAACTGAAAATCAAGAACATACTATTTAAAAATCAAGATAATTTCAATCTGGTAATGATTTTGGATAGAATACAGTCACTACAGTTAAATAAATGCTGTAATGGTTGAATAGGTTGGAAAAGATCACATTTTAGTAATATAAAATCTAGAAACAAAATAAAAGAATTAGATTCAATAAGCACCTAAAAAATTCTAACATTAATAAAAAAGAAGTTTCATATGATCAGATTTTCTTCTTACCTTAATGCCCTCTTCATCATTGACTCTACGAATCATTTTTACACACATTTCTGTAATTTTTGGAAATGTTGGCTGTTCAATACAGATGTCTCTTAAAATCTTTATTACTCTTTTCCTGACACTGATACCAGTATCCTAAGAACAAAATGTATTTTCAAATGTTAGAAAAATTCAGATGTTTTAGGTGTGTGAAATCAAAATAAAAGTAAAGATTTCTCATAAGCATTATATTCCCTATTTGTTAATTAAAAGTTATTTCTCACGTATTTTAAAAATATGACATAACACCTAGCTATACTTAGTAATGAACTCAAGACCAGAGAATAAATTTGGATTTAACTAAGGTGACAAACTTTTAGGATGGCGTGTGGTACTTCAAAAGCGTACGAAGTACTATCTATAATGTAGAGAATGAAGTGCTTAAACTAAGTCAAGTACAACTTTTTGCACTAACTGCACTTGTACTATACTAACGGTAATGACAAAACCTTGTCATTGCATCAATGTATAACATTGTGTGCTAATGCATCAATGTATAGTTCTATAAGAATTCAATACGCTTAAAGTGGGTGGTGTGCCTGCCATGGAAGTAATTCGTACACACACACACACACACACAGAGCAAAGACAATATAATTACTCTAGGGTCCTGCCAAAAACAGTTAATTATCATAAATAATTACTATTAGTGATTATAAACTGGCATAAGAATAATTAAAAAATGGATCTAATTTTTACCAGCAATGGGCTTTATAATACTGAGTAGCTTGCCTCCTCAAAGCATAACCTTCTTTAGATGTTGCTACAGTTCACAGATTAAGCAATATAAAAAATGTAATTCATGTTTATTGTTTTTAGATTAAATTATAAATTTCAGACTACATTTAAAATAAGGTGTGATGTTTAAGGCAAATTATGTATTCATAGATTACTATAAAATTGAAGAAAAATACCAGTATTCTTTCAATCAGCATGTCATAATACTGCTCAGCAAGCTGAGGTCGACAAAGGACAAATCGACCTAGTAACTCCACTGCTGCCTCTCGAACACTAGTGGAGTTATCCATTAATCGTCCATGAACTCCGCGCTGCATGTCAAGCTAACGAAGAGGGAGAGAGATGTCATCTACGGCAGCAGAGAAAATCTTCAAAATTGAGGAGAGAAGTAAAATAAACTATTTTTGCTCTTACCCTTGCTAGAATACTGGGGTCTACAGCAACAACCTCAGACAAACACTTCATGGCTTTTGTTCGAACGGCAATTGCATTTTCACCAAGAACTCGTAGTATCTGCCAGGCAAACATTAACACTCTCATAAATTTTAAAATACTTAACACAATACAGCATGAAAATACATAAAAGAACAAAATCTACTTACTTTTGTTTTATGTGTGTGTAAACTATTTATTATCTGACTGGTCCAAAAGTTACACCAGTAAACACAGAGAAGTATTCTATATTTTCAGTATTCTCAATTAAACATACATATAGATTTATGTATATACACTTAATAACATTGAGCTTCACTAAAATCTAACGTGTAACTTTCATCACATCTTACGTGTAACTGTTATTTGCTATGACTTGATAAATGAAAATTGATTTTTATAGTGCTATACAAACACAAGTCCATTTTTTGTACAAGATCAATATGTAGAGGGCAGGCATAGCCAATGACATATGAACAACAAGGAACAAACGCTGCTTCCACAATCCACTGACGCTACCCTCAACAAAGATCACACAGTCCAACCATCTCCAAAAGTAACCAGAGTAATGAAAAAAAAAAAAAAAAAAAAAGATCATATCAATCAATTTACCTGTGTCAAATAAATATCAAAGCTCTGGGCAAACGGCCTCATAGAGGCCAAATATCGAACAATCAAGCACGCATCATCATAGTCCACAGTATCAGAGTTCATCCTACAACAGAAAGCACTGTGTGTAACTTGATATGTCCTCTGAAATGGACATATGTGCTTCATACATATCTGACCCATTTTCTCTGCATCTTACTTTAATGTGCTGAACTGAGAAGGTGTGGTTTTGATAATGCTTCTAAGAAACTTTTTCCGGTTCTCAGCTCGATGCATTATTTGACCAGTTGTCTCAATTTCTTTTGCATGATGTGTCCCATCAGATGACTCTTCATCTTTTTGTGATTTCATTGCTTTTTCTGTTTCCAGAGTTGTGTCACGGAACCATTGGGCTATATAGAATTTACGAGAAAACTGGAAAGACATTAGATAAATTTGAGTTGATGCAATTGATAACATTTCTAATTAATCGGGAATAGGAGTACTGAAGTTTTCTTTAAAACAACCTCTATTGGAAAGAAGCAGATTTAAAAGACAGATGAAATTCTGAAATATCCTGTATTACAGAATTTTTTTCCTTTTTTTGCATTTAACTACAAATTTAAATGTTAATGTAAAAAGCTAACTTAATAAAAACGACTGTATTAAATACAGATAGAGTAGTACTATCAACTACTTGAGGTAGACATTCACATGACTCAGTAAGATTTGGTGGTAAGACCACTGGGAAAGTTTAGAATAAATGTATAAAGTAGTGACGGTAAAAGATCCCCAACTGTTTTCAACTCTTATACACGAGTTAAATACAATAAAACAGGTCAGCACTGAAGCACTTCTGTGTATCTATTCTAAGACTATAGATTAGAAATCTGTAGTGGGTGGCTAAGATACAGAGGTTACCGTAATTCAGACCAATTAAAAGATAAACTGAAAACACCCTATGTGTTTATGTGCAGTGTTATTTATGAACTTTATGCCAGGCCTACAAAATGTACAAACATGGCCTATTATATTCTGAATATGTTACTTAATTTTCAAAGAATTGTATATACACATATATATAAATTTAATAGCTTCTTTGTATGTGCTAATGGATCATCTTCAACACTGAGTGACTTATACTCATTTTTAGAATTAGCCTAGATTTAGAGATAATCTATAAGCTAGGCAGTGGTGGTACATGCCTTTAATCCCAGTACTTAGGAGGCAGAGGCAGGCAGAACTCTGAGTTCAAGACCAGCCTGGTCTACATAGTGAATTCTAGGGCAATCAAGGCTGTTACACAGGGAAACCCTAAAAAAAAAAAAAATCTATAAAAATATTTCCAAATATTCTATTTCCTTTTTCTCTAAGTCCCCAATTGACTTTTAGAACAATTTAAATTAGAGGCAACATGGATCTCACCACTAGCGAAGGGTCAGTCTCAGTGTTCTCATCCAAATAATCAAGCAATGCCTTTTGCAACTGTTGGATTTCATCTTCTCCTCCGGAAACCTAAACCACAATAACAGCAACCAAAAAGTTATTGGTGGCTTATTTATTACTGACCCCCATCCACTTCTGAAACAGTCTTCCACTGTGTCTGGCTTCCAATTTGTGAACTTCTGCCCTAGCCTTCCAAAGATGGAATTACAGAAACATAAGCACTAAGCTACTGGTATGCTTTAATAGGCTGTGTAGATGTTAACACACAGCTGACAGGGAAAAGTGGAGAAAACACAAGAATAGCTATTGTAAGAATTAAAAAGTATGACTTCTGAAAAACATAAACTGCTACCTGAGCTTGGCTTTATGAACTATATTCTATCTTTTAAAAAGTTTGTAAGTGGCTGATGTAAATATTATCACAAAAATGTCCTATCCTGGCACTGGTACATAATTTACATTTGACAAAAAACAAAAGAAAATAAAATGCTAATTTTTTCCCTAGAGACAGGACTCACATATCCGAGCGCTGTTTTGAACTCATTGTATATTTTATACCTTATGAATATACACCAAAATTTTAATCTTGTAAATGAATGATGTTAACAGCTGTACTGATATGCACTATACATTTCGGGTGGCTTTATAATTACTATGGAAATAAAAATTAAGGGGAAGAAAGAGAGTGTATTTGTGGGCTTTAGGAATTTAATTGACTTTGCTTAGTGTGGATTCTGGGGATCTGAATTCAGGTCCCCGCACTTGTGTGGTAGTTTGAGCTATCTCCCTAGCACTGTTCCAGTTGTTCTTTGACTTTATTTCAAATTATACATAACCTTTACAAATCTTTCAGTCTCTCACCTGTGAGATCATTAATTTCTTCAAGGAATCCTAGTCCTTTAACTAATAAATGATAGTAAGGTAAAGAATGACTGCAGAAAAACACCTGAGTGGACCTCTGGCATCCACATGCTCATGCATACATGCACCCCCCCCCCCCCATGTGCACACACCCTAGTAATCACATACATCACAAACACAACAAAAACATATACCTACTCTCCTGTGCCACTAACACCCAAAATAAACTATAGGGAACATGTCAAAAAAGACACAGACGTTAGCTCAGAGGGAACTTCACTAGTCAAATGTAAGGAGGATTTGATCATTAAAATAGGAGCTGGAGAGATGGCTCAGTGGTTGGAGCGCTTACTGCTCTATTAGAGGACTGGAGTTTGGACCCCAGCACCCATATTCAGTGGCTCACAAAGGTCTGTAACTCCAGCTCCGAGAGGATCCAATAGACCACCAGCATATACATGCACACACACACACACACACACACACACACACACGAAATAAATCTCCCCAAAAAAGAGATGGTTATGGATTATAACCTAAGTACTATAGTCACTGGAAATATAGTAATGGGAAGTTTTTGCTTTTGATAGTGTATTATAAATATTTATGTGCCAATTCTTATAGGTACAAATATATACCAAGCAGCACTCAAAATTTAGCATTAATTTCAATTTTATGATCCACTCATTGGTTCTGGATTCAGCAGATCCAGAGAAGGACCTAAAATTTATCTTTAGGACAATTTCTTGAGGACTGTCAATGCTGGTGCTGCTTTTGTAGGCAATCACATTTGAAGATTTTAGCGCTAGAGAATTAAAGGGGGTGGCATGGGACATAATAGGACATTATGCCTGTAAATAAAAGAAAAAACATGCATATAAGGGACATCTATGAATTCAAGGTTAGCCTGGAACATACTGAGAGCTCATCACATTCAGGACTGAATAACAGAAAAACGCTTTCCTTGGATCTACAAAATCTATTCTTAGGCTATAAAGAAAGAAAGAACATGTAGGGTTGGCTGATACAGTTCAAGTAGTAGAACATCTGCCTAGAATTCACAGAACCGCGGGGTCAATCCCTAGCACGCCACACACTGGCCTAGGGACACATACCTGTAATTTCTAGCACTTGGGAGGTCATCTTCGACTACAGACTACATAGCAAGTTTGAAACCAACCTGGACTATATTAGACTCTATCTTCTTGTCCCACACCAAAAACAAACAAGCAGCTATTTATATATTAATTTAAATCCTTTATTTCAATACCTGTTTTAAAATTCGTTCTATAGACCCTTGATCCATCTTGCTGGTGACAGCATCTTTTCTCAGCCGTGCAGCAACAGTCCCCAGATAATCGAGAGATGCCACTCGTAAAGCCATTTCTGTTGACTTATTACTGAACTGATGAACCTACACAGCAAAGATGGGATATTACTGATTAAGAACTTGTAAAGACGAAAATTCTGTTGCCTACAAACCATTCTCAGAGTTTCAGGATAGCACTATTACTTTCTCAAGTTCATAAACAGTTAGGTTTCTGAAGTTTTGAATAATTTATATAGCACAACTCCAGATATACTTTAAAATGAAAAGAGAAACTACAGTATTTTTTTTCCATTACTTATATTGTACCATGAGGACTTAAAAGTGCCATGATTTTAAAATAATCTAAAAAAAATGAAAGAATGTTCTTACTAGTCAGTTTCATGCTTTCAAATTGGTAACTGCAATAACCCAGGACTCATAGATGAGATGTTTTAAAACAACAATGTAACAAATACAAGCCCCACCCCCAAAATCGACTTAAAAAGCATCGCTATTATATGTAATGAAATCAAAGTGCTAACATTCACATTCTTGCTTTCTACACATACTGACGATATAAAGTACAGTTATACACATGCAAAAATAGACGCAATGTTCATGTTCTTACACATTTTTAAAGAATTCAGCATCTGTGAATCAGAGTATATCCTCATTATGTTGTCTTCTAGTAATTAATAATCTTTAAATGCTATACTCTTACCAACAGTCTCCCTAACAAACTAAGGAGTAGTTCAGCAGCTGGCCACTCGGGCTTATTGACTGTTGAAAGAAGGTCTTGAACAAAATTTTCAAAAAGTGGTCTGTAATCTTCTTCACCTTGTTTACTACCACATCTAGTCAAAGAAAAACAATGAAAAAGATGTTCATTTTCATAATGTGTAAATTTTGTTAATTCCCCTCCCCCTGTATTTAGTAACAAGATATATAAGAGTACATTAAATTAAATGAGGTCTAAAATAAAAAGATCTATTTCTTCAATTGCACTTTCCATGAATTATAAAGACGACTACCTGATATTATTACTACTCTCTGGAAGTTATAACAATTCTTAACAGTTTTTTTTTTTATTTTTACAATTATCATTAATTCTCATGAACCTTGAGTAACCTCCTTCCATAAACTTTGTTTTACAAGAGGAATGCCTCAAAATTTTGTAAACAAAAATTCTAGAAATCCAACAATGAAATACTTAAATCTTGGGGGTTTAAGAGAAGCAAATTTACATAATTTTAGATTTTTAAATCTCTTCCTCAATTTAAAGGTCAGGTGTATTTGAGGTTCTGGTAATGGCAGAAAACTTGATTAATCTTCTTCTACAGAGACCACTCCACACTGTGGAAAATAAAACCATACTGTTGATCTTACTCACTTTTTAAGGAAGATGGAAAGAAAGTTCTGGGCTGTTCTCATAGCTGTTTCATAAGAATTAGTAATGACAACATCCTGATCAACCTAGAATGAGAAAAACAGTTTGTAAAGAGTGATGGTTTGTATACTCTCGGCCCAGGGAGTGGCGCTATTAGTGGGTGTGGCCTTGTTGGAGGAGGTGTGTCACTGTGGGTGTGGGCTTTAAGACACTCGTCCTAGCTGCCCGGAAGCCAGCCAGTATTCTGCTAGCAGCCCTCACCTCCTCCTGCACCATGCCTGACTGGATGCTGCCATACTTCCACCTTGACAATAATGGACTCAAACTCTGAACCTGTAAGCCAGCCCCAACTAAATGTTGCCCTTTATAAGACTTGCCTTGGTCATGGTGTCTGCTCATAGCAGTAAAACCCTAATGAAGACATAAAGATAGAAGAAATAATGGATAACCGAGGCCAGCTGCTACTGCCATGAATTATCAAATAGAGGTAATACATTCAAGTATTTAAGCTATCCTTTTATAGAAAATGGAAGAAACCACATATGGAATACTAAACACATACTAAAACATTACAAATACTTAGGGACAATGGTAGATTTCATTTAAGTTTATTAAAAATAATAAATGTAATTAATAAATATACTACCAGTAGTTTTTTTTAAAAATAATTTTCCATATCAGAACAAGAAGCAATGGAGTCAAAGAACAAAAACTCTTTTTTTAGAATTATAGATATATAGTTTAGTGTTAGAATATTAGTCAGTATCTTACTAAAACAGATATATGTAATTCAACTACAAAAGAATAAGCTAACTCCAAAGTTTATGAAACCACTATAGCATAAACAGAAATGTGAAACTTTCAGTAGAAATTTGTATGTATGTATGTATGTATGTATGTATGTATGTATGTATGAAATCAGTCCACAGCTGAAGAAGCTGTGATAGATATTAAAAGAGCATGTCAGATTTTGACAGTAACTTGCAATGGAACTATCACCAAGGTGAAAATGTGGATGGCCTCCAGTAAAGTAAAGGTTTGTATTCCAGAACAATTTTGTCTCTAAGCACTTTAAAGAGAATCTTAGCTTTAAGTTATGATGGAATTGTTATGTGTCAAACTCAAGACAAAAAGAATCTGACAAAAAATGTTGAGTAAAAAAATTAGCTGTTGAGGTTTGATCTGTTGCTACACACTATAATGCTAAATTCTGTGCCCGAAGGTCTAGTTGCCTAGGAGTGAATTGTCATGTTTACCAGCTTTAGCTATGCCAACTTTTCCCTCAATTTAAAACTATCAGTTAAATAAAAATGGCCACAGCTAATTACTGGAGGGATTAGAGGTAGGCGGGGTTTGAATTAGCTGGTTGGAGGTTACAGAGAGAGGAGGACACAGGAGAAAGGAGGAAGTGGCCATGAGAAGAGATGGACCATGAGCACATGGCCAGGAGAAATAGGAAGCATTTGGGGAACACCACTGGGGAGGCGGCGAGGCCAGCAGTTAGAAAAGTAGATTAGGGGTTACCCCCAGTAATTGTCAAAGCCAAGTAAACAACTGCAGTCTGAGTCTCATTTATTTTTAAGCTAGTCAGGGATAAGTTTAAATTGGTATAACTACAATTAGCCATAAATATGTCACTATCATTTATGTTGTATAAATTATAAAGCAAACCAACTTATTAAATCTCTCTATAAAAACAGAAAGAAACATACTCATGACAATGGTCACCAATGATCAGAAAGGGAAAGTTAGTCTAGGCTAATCTGAGGTGGAGAAAAAACAGAGAACTTCAATATTTTGGACTACATTTACTTTGTTAATTTTGTATGGAAAACACACACACACACACACACACACACTGCTCATACTATAAACTATTCTTATTTCTTTGAAACTATATAGTCTAGACCTGGGCATTGTGATACACAGCTTTAATCTTTGCACTGGGGAGGTAAAGATTTCCTTGAATTTGAAGCCAGCCTGGTCTATATAGTAAGTTCCAGGACAGCCAAGGCTACACTGTGAGACCCATCTCAAAAACAAAACAAAACAAAAAGGAAACAAAATGTCCTATAGGAACCAAAAATAAGTATTGATAGAATGTGTAAAACCAAAAGCAAACCTTATCTGTGAGTGACTCATCAGAGAACACGAAGTCACTCTCCATGTTGATTCCCTAGTAATTACGTGCATGCATCCATGTACGCCTAACTCTACTATTTACGCTGACATTCATTCCTTGAGTTTTACCGCTGCCATAATGAGCCTCTTTGGGTGTTGTTATGAGTTTCATAGTGTACAAAGAGAGTCAGAACCAGAACTCATTTTCTGTGGAATGTTCTACAAGAAACCTAAACCCCAGTCAAGAATTACAGAAAATAAAGGTTTACTTTAATGATTTACTATCATTAAAGTACAGTTATAAAACCTCTAAGCAGTTACTTACTTTTTTGTTTGAGTCTTCTTCTGAATTAGGGTCCTTCTCTGATGGTGGTAAGTGAACTACACACTGAATAAGTTGTAAGACTAGAGCTGTAACCATCTGAATATACATAGGTTCTCCGTCCACATCACTACTATTTAACCTTCAATGAAGAAGAGACAACTTAAGTCACAGAGTATGAGAAGAATGGCATATTATATGATCCGTTACCACCTGAAACTTCCAAAATGCTTTCTTTACTATCCACTTAGTATTCTGACGGTGTTAAGTATAACTTTTATTTGTTTTTATATACATTGGTGTTTGCCTGCATGCATGTCAGTGTGGGGTATCAGATTCCCTAGAACTGGAGTAACAGTCGTGAGCTGCAGTGAGCTGCAGTATGAGTGTTGGGAAATGAACCCAGGTCCTCTGGAAGTGTAGCCAGTGCTCCTAATCACTGAGCCATCTCTCTAGCCTCAAGTATAATTTTTAAAATCAGTTTGAAAAAACACCAAACAATGCCTATTCATGAGAGGAAAAAACACAGTATTTAATATAAAATTTTATATTTTTATGCACTGCAGATAAAAACTTAAAGAATTATTGAATAAATTATAACAATAAAAGTCTGAGGTTTTCCAAATACCCATGTATTTTGGTCCACACCTAAGGAGTAGGGTAGTGATGTGGTATTAAAACCACCTACATGGATGTGTATGTGTATAATGACAACGTCTTGCTTTAGGGTAAAGGCTGGTGTAAAACTTGCTATGTAGAACTTACTAGCCTTGAAATTGTAGCGATTCTCCTTGCTCTGCCTCCCAGATGCTGGGATTATAGGCATGCACTACCATACACGGCCCTAGTTAACTTAAAACAAAATAAATATATTTATTTATTCATTAATTTACTGTTTGTGCCATGTGCACCAGCTACTGTGGAATGTGGCATTCAGAGAACAACTTTCAGGGAATCAGTTCTCTCCTTCCAACACGTGGATTCCAGGGTTTGAACTCAGATCATCATGCTTGGTGACAAGGGCTTTTACCCACTGAGGGATCTTGTTATTTCTCAATTCGTAATTATCTGTGCTAGAGGATGAGGTCAGTGATTATATTAAACTCAATTTCCAAGTGTTTTAGTTTACAGACACTGTAGAAGTGTAAGAATTCATTTGTATGTTGAGCACTTTTCTTCAGTTGAACAGATGTTTATCAATGCACACTTAGTTCAAAATATAATTTTATAAAATTAACCCAAAAAAAAAAAAGCCTTATATAGCAGGCCAATGCATTTAATCATCAGAAATAATGATTACCTATGATAATAGACAATAAAGTTGATTACAGCAGTAAATAACTCATTTATGAATATGCTTAGTGATTAAATAGTATTTAATTTGTGTCTATTCTGTTATTCCCTAAAAAAAATATTTATTATTTTATGTGTATTGGTGTTTGTGTTTTGCCTGAATGTACACCTGTACACCATGTGCATGTCTAGTGCCCACACTTTCTTTATATGGGCACAGATGTTTTGTGTGCATGTATATCTGCATTTCATATGCGTGGGTGGTGCCTTGCAGAAGCCAGATGAGGGTGTCATATCCCCTAAACCAGAATTACGACACTTGGGAGCTACCATGTGGGAATCAAACATGGATCCTTCTCTGGAAGAGAAGCCGATGCTGTTAACTTCTACGCCATCACCCAAGCCCTTCTACACTATTCTCAAAGTCATTTTTCAGCTCTCTAAAATATTACTGAATAGCTTAACATTGTCTAAAAGATTAACTCCAACTTTCTTACCATAGCTCATAAAATCAGTTTAAAACTGTCTTTTGAACCACATTTCTTATGCTTTTCTTGTAGTTCATTTTGATCTCTAGACCTTGGAAATGTTTTTGTTGTTGCAAATGAAAGGAGATTTCTATTGGGTTAGGAATGCTACTAAGCACATGTAAAGCACAGGAAAGGCCTAGATATGAAGGCATTAACTGGTCCAAATGTTAATAGTTAATAGCTCAAGCTGCCACAGATGCTTTTATTTCAGGACCAATGAATATCATTAAGTCCCCTAAATATGCTGTATTGTTTCATATATCCAAGCTATCTATGGAGTATTTCTTTTGTATAAACATCCAAAGATAAACCAGACAGGAATGAAAAGTTAAGTATATGACAGTTCAAATGTAACGTTCTTCACGGTAGTCACATTCTACCATAGTTACCTGAAATTCCTTAAACTTCTCTTGCTAGTTGGTAATCTTGCAAGTGAAGTAAAAATTTCTTCCAATATTAACTGCCTATGCTTTTCATATCTTGAAAATACCTGTTTAGTAATTATAAAATTACAAATTAAACTTATTATGGCAGAAAACACAAAATAAAAAGTGTCATGAAATAAGGATTTGTATTAGTTGAGGAGAAACCAGAGTATACATGCTATTTAGAATTAAAATGTTTTCAACATGTTAAGCAATAATGATCTAAAGAAATACATTCAAATTTTCTTATTTATTTTCCAAAGTGAGAGAGTCTGAAGTTTTGTTTGGAGAGGGAAGTATCACAAGATTAGGAGATGCTAATTCATTCTGGTGCTTACAACAGCGTATTTACATTAAAAAGTAAGCTTTTCAAATTCAAGAAAAACATAATCAATGAAACCACATCCTTAGTTAATGAAATCTAATAGGGTTAAAGTAATCCTTATTGTGAAACAAATCTAAGGGAAAACAGAAATCTGTCATAATTTTTAGAAATCTGGACCAAGTGATGACAATCTTATATCATTTGCGGGAAACTGAAATTACAAACTGATTATACTTACTGCAGTGACTAACTTAATGGCACACAACTGTAGTTCACTGACATTTTCCACAAAAAATGGTGTTATTCCCATTGACGAAACCTGAAAATTCAAGATTAATTCTTTAGTACGTCTCTAGATGACTTCAGTACCACTGCCCGCACCCTACTGTATTCTAACGCTCGTACTTCAAAACACCTGGGACCATTTTCTTTTCTGTGACTTAATTAACATGTATTTCCTTCTATAGTCTCCTCATTCAGATTAAATAATTTGCTTCTCAGTTGCAAATTCTCTAGTCTCTACATTTTAAACTGAACACCATGGGAATTAAAGAAAGAAAAAACATTTTGTTTTCATGGATGAAAATATTCCAACATCTTAAAAACTAACGTATTTTTCACAGAAATTAGAATTTTGAATTTATATATTCTTCCCTCTTCAGCTCAGGATGCTTCCTTTAAAATATAATGGAATCTATATTTTCTTCAACTTACACATAACCTACTCTGAGTGGGTACGCTGTGCGGTTATTACTGAGTGAACACAACTGTACAAGATTGAAGATTTCTTGTGCCTAAAAATTTACAAAATGCTTAAAACCAACCCAACTTACCTGAAGAATTGTCGTGTCTGTAAGAAGCTGTATCTCCAGCAATTCTGACAAACTGCTGACAATGTCACACACTTTGTTATACAGCATCACTATTACTCTCTGCTTGTGAGTAGAACATTTAGCCCGTTTGGCCTTTGAACTTAATAACCCTCCTGAAATAAAAGAGAATTCAAGATAAGAAAAACATTAACTTTAACATTCTGCCATGGAAATTACTAGTATGATCTTCTAAATTAAGGGAAAACAAACAATTCAGGGTGCTACGTAAAAACAGTGCCGCAAATAAAGATGACTGTTAGTTAAAAGGGGAAATGGTTCTTCAGCAGCACGGTACTGGAGCGTTCTGATAAGTGGTTACTGTACTGAATTTTCTTTTTTCCCTATTCAAACAGGAAAATACGATTATTTTTCTCCTTTAAGATTCTTGACATTATATTACACAATAAGAAATCAAATAAACTGTACACACATTCAACCATTTTACTGATCATATAATTCAAGCTGGAGATATGTACATATCTTGAATCAACTCATCTTGTAGATTAGTATTATTTTGAGCTAGATTAGAAGGAAGATAAAAAATTACCCAAAACTATTATTATCTGGAATTTTCTCTAACTGAAAAAAAAATTATTTCAATTATAAATACTAGTTGAGTATCTTTTGTTCAAAAATTTTCACATTTTGTAAAACTTGAGTAGATTCTACCACTTGAGAATCTTTTTTTTTTTTGGTTTTCCGAGACAGGGTTTCTCTGTGTAGCCCTGGCTGTCCTGGAACTCACTCTGTAGACCAGGCTGGCCTCGAACTCAGAAATCCTCCTGCCTCTGCCTCCTGAGTGCTGGGATTAAAGGCGTGCGCCACCACGGCCTGGCCCACTTGAAAATCTTTAATCTAAAAATCATGAATGCCACAATACAAAGCTTTTTGTGTGCCATGGTAGTCCTTAAAGAGTGTTAAAGATTCCCTTCAAGTTTATGTGCATGTATGTATATGCCACGTGCTGGAATCTGCTGAGCTGAAGTGACAGGTGGTTGTGAGTTGCTCAGTATGGTTTCTGGGATCCAAGTTTAGTTCTTTAGAAGAACAGAAAACACTCTTAACTGCTGACACATTTCTCTAGCCCCTCAAAGACTTTTCAGATTTCAAAGCATTTTGGACTTTCAGATTAATGGGTGTTCAACCTATAGATGTCAAAGTAATGTAGTAGTAAATACATTCCAGTTAAACAAACAAACAAACAAAAATCGAAGTCAATGTATATTATACATAATATATTAATTTGTGCCAAATAAAATCTTAATATTCTGATTGACTTAGCACTGAAAATTTATAATGGATAATTCTGATAGTTTGCTTTAAAAAACAAACAAACAAAAAAACCAACCAACCAACCCAATCCAAACAAAACCAAAAAAAAAAAAAAAAAACAAAAAACAAAAAAAAAAACCTACCCGTATAAAGGGCCAACTAACCTCCATGTGGATCGAGTCTGTAAACAGGGTCGTACTGGGGATAGAGTGTGTTCTGTAAATGGAATTTAGTGTACTGTATAACTCTCTCAATCACATCTTCAATGTACACGGCCTTTGGCATGTTAGGGGACGTCATAATGTTGATGGTTGTAAGACAGGCGTCTGCCGACTTTGTAACTCTTTCCATAATTAGGTCTCTCCACAACCGTTCTTCTTCTTCAGTATCATTATTCTATAAAACAGATCATTGTTAGCAAAGTGGGAATAAAATACATATACAGCTTTACAATATTAATAAACAAAGATATATGATTTTCATCAGTGGGGGGAACAATCTACTATCTACAATCTTATCAGAAAGTCAAAAACAAACAAACAAACAAACAACAAAAAAACCACTCTGGAATAAAGTATAAATAACATATCCCTTTAGCCAAGATTAAAACAATGGTTTTTGTTGTTGTTGTTTGTTTGTTTGTTTTGAGATAAGATCTCACTGTAGCTCATGCTGGCCTAGAACTCTCCAGGATGGTTTGAACTTGGAGTAGTCCACCTGCCTCTTTCTCCTGAGTGCTAGGATTATTACAGGCATGCACCACTGCACCTCACATAGGCAAGATTTTTGTTAATATTTTTGGATTCTGTTTTTGCTATTGCTTCAGCATTTTCAAACACAATTACTCTTCTTCCTATCTCACCACTAGATGATACTCCAAAGACACAATCATAGCTACCTTTATCTTTGGTGTGCTTCATCCAGATCTAAGATTTTAACCTCAACTATACTGAATAAGAGTTAATTTTGTGACCTGGGCATAAACATGATAGTTAAACTAAGTGAGAACAAAGGAAGAATTAGCAAGTGAAGAGCTTTTATTAAAAAACAGTAAAATGTTACTGACTTAATTATTACTAACATCTGTTTTTATTGTTACAAGGTCTCTCTATGCATTTCTGGCAGGCCTGAAACTTGCTATGTAATCTAGGCTGGCTTTGAACTGTCTCCAAATGCTAGGATTACAGGCATATGAGCCACCATGCACAGCCAAGTATCTATTTTTTTTAGCACTGTTTTTGAGAAAGTTTGAAAAGTAAATATATACAGGACTAGTGGTCTAGCTCTATGGTAGAAATGTGAACTTGTTTCAATCTCCAGGACTTCTTCGTCTCCCATCTGCATATTAAAAGGAAAACCTAGGGATAGCAAAGGTTGCTTGTAATGCTAGTCCTTGGAGGATGTTGTGTTTAAAGCAAGTGTGGGCTACATAGCAAGTTCCAGTCCTGTCTGTGTTATATATCAAGATTCATGTCTCAGAAACCATCAGAACAGAGATATACAGAATACTTATGACCTAATCTTTTCTAAAATGGAAAATTTAACAATCGACATTAGTCATTTATTTTCTACACTAGCAACATAATATTACAATCAGAATAAATTGCTTTAGGCTTACTGCTAGAGCGTAAATCTTCCTATCACATTGTTTTAAAAACAGAAATACAAACTTTATATTACAGGATTACTTCTGAGCTTCATGTGCATGATTCATGTTCTCTATCACAGAGCTACACTGCAATCCTAGAACTCGTTTCTCCAGGGTATTCATTACATCTTCTTGGTGAAGTGTCTAAGGAATTTTGGACTTCACACTGCCATTGCCACCTTAGGCTTCTCTAAGCTTGTGTTCCTGCTCTCCCCCCTCTCCATACATCTTGATTTAAAGCCTGGTAAAAGATGGAGCTCACGGGATAGACTGTCTTCTATCACACAAGGCTGCTAGTTCAACTCCCAATGTTAATCACACACACTCTCTCTTACTCTCTATCAAACAAAACCTCAAAATAAAATTCTTTCCTTAAAAAAGACGCCACTAACTACAGATGAAATGAGGAACGGCTGTGCATGCCTGCAATCCCACCACTCAGGAGGGGTTATCTAGGGGATCTGAGAGTCCAAAACCAACTTGGATTATATGAGACTCTTGTCTTTAAAAAAAAAAAAAAAAAAAATCAACAAACATAATTTTTCTATAGATTTTTATTTCCTGTAGATCACAAAAAAATCATATACATTCGATAACAGTTTTCTCATGAGATAGTTTAGTGCATGTATTAAAGATAGACATGTATGTATATGTACAAATGAGAAGTACATATACATCAAAAATGCTAAATAAGTGCTTATCACTAGATGAGAATATGTTTAATTATGCTTTAGAAATTTCAGCAGAAATATACTACTTTTGTAATCAGACCTGTTTTAAAGACAGACTGTCCCTACACAGTCAAGACTCGTCTGGAACTTGTCACCCTCTTGCTTCAGACTCCCAACTGATGGGATTATATACACATCACAGCAATCTCCAGCTAGACATTTAAAAATAAATGTAGCTCAAAACTGTCCACAGGCTTTATGATTTTTATTAAATGCCTATGGATATCTATGCTTGCATTCACTAATGTTAGAAACACCAAGATGAGTACACATCTTTTGATAAGTCTACTACAACGCTAGGTAGACAGTCTAAACAATTTAGTCAATTGACAAACTACTGTAATTACACTCATCTATTTTGACATAACCAAAATTTAAATGTAGAAATTGTTGTAATTGATATTAATTTACTTACAATGCACTACTGTGTATAGAAACTTATATTTGTCCTTATTGTTCTCTTTGTGGCAACTCTTTTTTGCATGTGTATACATGTTTGTGGGGAGAGGAACATGTGCATGTGTGCTTGTGTCTGTGGAAGCCTAAAGTTGATGTCTTCCTTGATCATTCTCCATTTTAATTATGTGAAGTAAGGTCTCTTGCTGAACCCAGAACTTGCCAAATCTAGATAGTTTCATTTGCCAGCTTACTAGGAATGCCTATCTCTCTTCCCAAGAGAGGAAATTACAGGCAGCCAGCAATGCTTGCCTGGCTTTTATGCTGATTCTGGGGTCAGCACTATGGTTATCATATAGCTTGTGGGGCTGTCTCCCCAGTCCTGTGGCAACGCTGTTAATAGAAAATTCATATTAACATCGCTAAAAGTGAAATTCTAGTAGAAATGCTAATGAATGTAATTGGTAATATGTGGTAACAAATTCAAATGAAATTTGGAATTTGCTTAGTAAGTAAAAGTTGTTTGTGGAAAAAACTTTATGCATTAAAAATGTTCTCTAGTTAGCTTTTTGTTTTGTTTTGTTTTTCAAGACAGGACTTCTCTGTGTAGCCCTGGCTGTCCTGGAACTCACTCTGTAGACCAGGCTGGCCTTGAACTCAGAAATCCACCTGCCTCTGCCTCCCAAGTGCTGGGATTAAAGGCGAGTGCCACCACTGCCCGGCTTCTAGTTAGCTTTAACTGTCAATCTGAAACAGCCTAAAGAAACCTGAGAAGAAAGTCTCAAGTAAATAACCATCCTTATCACGTTGGTGAGTAGACATGTCAGTGACAGACAGTCCTGACTTTTAATTGATGTAGGAGGACCCAGTCCACTGTGGACATAGCATCTCTGGGCAGATGGTCCTCGACTGTAAATGGAAGCTAGCTAAGCAAGAGCCTGTGAGCAAGTAAGTACGCTGTTCTCATTCACGGTTTCTGCCTTAAGTTCCTGCTATGACTTCCTTCAGTGACAGACTGTGACCTGAAGTGTAACATGAAATAAACTCTTTCTTCTCCCCCAGGTTGCTTTTGGTCAGAGTATTTTTATTAAACCAACATAAAGAAAACTAGGACATTTAACAATATCAGGTGTAAAATTATTAACACAGGTCTTAAACTTACATGATTTAACAAAGTGGAAAGCTTTGACCCATCCTGAATATTCTTCTCCAATATATTTAGGACTTTCACGGTTTTGTCAGTTGAAAGCTAAAAGGAAATACAAGTTGCTTTATCACTCATTGGTAAAAGTTTCAAATTACTCAAGAACAAACCTAAATGGTACTTCTTTCGGCTATGGTGGCTAGAACACCACCATCCTTTTAAATAATAGTGGAAAACACACATTCCCCTTTAGAACCTCTACTCAGTAGCTCTGACTGAAAAGAGTAACCATTGCTTTGTAACGGCAGATAGTTGAACAGAGCGTTCATGGCTCCTAGCTCAACTCATACCATAAATCCTGGCAAGCTTGGGTTTACTCTGATGGCTTTGCCCTCTGGTCTTTGGCAGTGACATTCAACATGCACATGAAAACACACATATAAATGAAAGATTTAACAGTGCCACATAATCCAGCAAGTTTTTAAAAATTCAAGACGGGGGGTGGAGTGGGATGGGGGGCCTGGGGTGGGTTGGGAGGGGGGAGTCTAGCTATTTTGAGTACCAAGCATGAAACTGTGAGTGATAAAGTTAGGGAGGTGAATGGGAACGGGTGGGGCACGCCTTTAATCCAAGCACTCAGGAGGTAGGGTAGTCAGAGCTCTGTGAGTTCAAGGCCAGTCTGGTCTATACAGTGAGGGCCAGGGTTACACAAATAAATCTTGTCTTGAAAAACCAAAAAGGTTAGGAATGTGAAGTAATACTGTCCTACTTGCTGAATAGTATTTCTTTAAGGTTTCTAGAATGCTGGTAGCACACAAACTAGCCAGAAAAGCCAAGCAGATCATAATACTTGGGTCTAGCTTGATTACTTGTGCTGGCTTAGAAAAGACTGTTCCTCATCATACTACTTTATATTATCTTGGAAAAATAAAACTGAGCCTTTTTGACAAAATAAAATAAAATAAAAATAATAAAAAAAAAAATCTACATTTAGTCAACAGTTAGTGAATTTGCCTTCTGAAAAAGGAGTATTAGCTTGCCCGTACTTACCAAACTGATAAATGACTAAGATTGGCACTGGTATCTCAAAAAACTTTTTGAAATGGTCTTACATACAAAATTAATCAATAGCTTTTTAACTATATATAGTAGTCCATTCTTTCTTTTTAGATTAATTTATTTTTATTTTAAGTGTATCAGTGTCTTGCTTCTAAAGAAGGCATTGGGTTCCCTGAAACTAAGTAACAGCTGACCTGCCGTGTGGGCACTGGGAACAGAGCACAGGTCCTCTACAAGGGTAGTGAGTGTTCTAAACTGCTGAGCCATCTCTCCAGCCCCAACCCCTAAATTTTTAATTAATTTATTTATTGTTAAACAGATAAATTCTTGGTTCACTATATGGTATTTCTAGCTTTAAAAGCCAATTTTATGGAACACTGATTATTTGGAATGTAGGTAATATCTGAGCACCAAAAGCTATGACTGATCTCAAGTTTATTACCAGGCCCCACACATGGAAGGGGAGAACTAGCATCTGCAAGTTGCCCTCTAATCTCCACATTCATGCCACAGAGTATATGGACTTTCCCTGACCACACACAAAATAATCAAATAAATAAATGTAATTTAAAAATTAAAAATAAAACAAACACCAAAATATTTTACAGGCCATGTTAAAATTATGAAACTGAAAAGTAAGTAAACATCCTTATGGTGTTCAGAATCAATTTCAAAGTGAAGATATCATCATTCAATAACTGTGATTAGCCTAGAAGGGTAAGTAAGCAATGTAGACCAGGAAACGTAAAGACTCGGAGTACTAATTCTGTGAGACTAGTTAGAAGGGGAGGGGAACTGTATCTGCATACTAGTCAGGCAGTAATGTAAGGTAAATGGCAGATGATAAATGCAATGAAAAGCCACCTCTTGAGACTTTGCTATTCCGTCAGAAGAATGAGATGCTCCTGGGAAAGAGGACTGACCAAAGCCTGCTGCAATGAGGCAATTAACCAAACACTGCCGCATTCTATTAGCACCCCCAGCAATGTTACAACCACAAAGGACTAAAGTAACCACAAACAAAAGTTTAGTATATTTCTACACTGAATAATGTAAATATTTGACAGAGTGAAGTCACAGTCCATTCTATCAATGCATACATAACTTAGTTTAGATTTTTCTAAGACAACATTCATTTAGACTCTTAGATGTGAGTTTTCTTTTTAATATGTGCTTAACTTTGTAATTGACCCTGAAAACTTTAAATTAGTTTCACATGCCATATATTAAGAAAAATTTAAAGTTTTACTTTGCTGAGATACCTTGTCCATTATACCCATGGCTTTAATTTTAGCAGATTCACTCCCAAGTTCATTAAGCTGATGTTTTCCTAAAAGCAGTTCCTGAGGAATTTCATCATCATCACCTGAAAAATCAAGCCAATCAAACATAGTTATGTTAAAGAAATAGCTAAGACTGGTAGATTAAGAAGCTTTTAAAATAAACTTTTGATCGCATATATAAAGAACCCTAATTGGTTTCAGAGAGCTCTGTAAACCACATGTAAGCCATAGCCAAAGAGAGCAGAGGTGAAACAGAGTTCAAAAAAGGGAAGACAGGTGGCTATCCTGTCCTTACAACTGTCAGTCACGCTCTCTGCAGCAGGAGGCTGACCTGGATGATCTAAATCAACAATATCTCATGCCCTCTGGCTTCTGTGGGTTCGGCCAGTAGGGTGCCCTGTTAGAAGATCAGAGAGGAGAGAGAGCTTGGGCTACTTACATCCTCATTCCTTCTTGCAAGGTCTCCTCCATTATGCTCATCCAAAAAATACTGCTTCTTTCAAGATACAATATAATTTTTTCCTGCTGAGTGAGTTTTGGAGAATTCTCTTTATTTAATTCTTTTAGGTAACGGGGCTATAAACAGCTCCGTGGCTGTTAACCCTACGTTCTGGCACTAACTTTCTCAATATTTATAGTTACAGTTTTTTAAAAATAAATTATATAGAAGATAATTTCTTAGCATAGAATTTTTTGAAAAGATGAAACAGATATTCCAAATAATCAGAATGATACTTTGATTATACTTCTCAAAAAAAAAAAAAACAAAAAACTTTAAAAATAGTCAATACACTTTTGAAGGTGACTTCATATAAAAATATTATAATCCATACAGCTTTCATATACACATTAATGAAAGTGGTATATGATGCCTTAGACTAGGTGAAGCAATATATTCATTTTTTCTTTCTTTCCTTCTCTCTCTCTCTCTCTCTCTCTCTCTCTCTCTTTCTTTCTTTTGTTTTTTCAAGACAGGGTTTCTCTGTGTAGTCCTAGCAGGCAGTCCTGGAACTTGCTCTGTAGACCAGGCTGGCCTCCACCTAAGAGATCCGCCTACCTCTGCCTCCAGAGTACTGGGATTAAAGGCATGTACCATCATGCCCAGCTCAATCAAAAATTCTCAACAGTGTTCTTAACACACGCTGCTATACTTACAGATATAATTTACATCTTATCAAACTATACAAATATATCATTAGCTATACTGTATTTTGGCTGGTATTCTCTTTTATTTTATATATTGTATTATTTGTTCTTCTACCAGGGGCTCAGGTTGGATTTATGTTTGCACCTAATATCCTTACATAGCCGAACAGTATAATGAATGAACCAATGAGCTGATTCCAATGTCTGCAAGTTTCTCACTATCTGGGGAATATCCAGGAATTACGTGCAGAAATATTTCCTGATGCTGCCCTGCTGTGGTGGCAGTGTTCTCAGGACTTAAGATAGCCACCAACTTGGAGCTTATGTTTTGCAGTAGTTTTAGTTTGATAACATGAACGCACACTAGATTTCAAGTTTCTTGACAGTATACATTATGATTGTATTTTCTACAGTATCTTGCAAAAAACTAGACACAAAAACACTGTAAATTGGTTTTACCAAATGCAGTAAAATCCATATCTTCTAAATTATCCAAAATATTCTCTATTGAGGCTGTAAATCTCTTAAAAGTTGAAGAATCCATCATTTCTGCAAGAGAGAGAGAAAAAATTATGCTCACATTCCAAGTAGTAAGTAAGGCTGAAGATTCTAAAGCTAAACTAAAATGTTACCTTCGGGTGTTAGTTTTGGCTCATAAGCTTTCCTTTTCTTTTGTTTTTCTTTTTTCTTCATTTTTCTAGCAACTAAAACAAACAAAAAGAATCATTAAAACTCAAGAATGATACCACAATAAAATGTTCTTCAATGTTAGAAGAGGAAATTGAAATTGGTTTTAGAGACCCACTGGAACTGATGAATTACCCTCACTAAGGCTGGGAGGAGGAGAGTAATCTTCCATATCAGAATCTGACGGACTTCGGTTTCGGTAACGGCCACCACCTGAACTCCTCCTTCCGTCATGTGAGTGGCCACTTCTCCTATGATCCCCAGAGCTTCTTCTGTCACGCTCTTCGTATTCCCAAGCTTTATCGTCATCTTTTTTATGCCGTTTCCTAGAGGCTAGAAGCAAATCCCCATGACAAATAATTTACCTCACTTTAAACGACTGTTAAAACTTGTACTTTACAATGAACTACACCTTCCTTCTGTTGGTCTATGAAAGTCTGAGCCATTCATCTAGCCAGAAGATTAAATTATGGTCTAGAGAGGATGCCATAAACTATAGCATTATGTAATCTAAAACTAAAGATTTGTACAAGAAGTCAGCTTGCTAATAAACTGATAGGAAGGTTCTGAGAAATTAAAACACAGTGTACATTTCAGTGAAAGGTTTCAGCACATCAGTAATAAGTATATGTAAAATTCAGATTAATTAAGACTTATAAAACAACCTTTATTTAGACTTTTGGTTAAAAAACAACCACCATTTATATTTTTTTTGTCAGGAGAAGGGTTTGGGGGGCGGGGGGAAATAGTCAACTTTTGAGATAGTGTTACAGAATATACGTGACCAAATACTCCATCAATTAACAGCTAAGTTATACTTACAACTTAGCAATAAATTCCAGAGACTCTGATGACCTAACATCACAAACCTACAGAGATAGTATATATCAGAACTGCAAACACTAACACACTGAGATAATTCTCCGACAATTGGCATGCTAAACTCAAGGAAAGCTTCTAAGCTCACGCATGCTCCAGAAGCATGTTTATTATATATGTTACCTTCAAAGTTCCCCTATCTTTCCAAAGTTTATATGCATTTTGCTAAGATCATCAATATTGACAGGAGGAGCCTCTGTGGCAAAGAATTTCATCTGACATATCAACTGATGTAATTAAGTCGAAAATGATTCTGAGCTTTAAGAAAAGGTTACAGTTCAATATTAAAAAATGACAGTTTTTCAGTGAAACTCGAGGCAGTGCGAGTGAAAAATACATACTACACCTGGTCTCTGGTGTAGGCACCACCAGTTAAAAACAAGGTAGGACTCATGTGTCTGTCCTACCTTGAGATTATTACAACAGTATTTAAAAATATTTATTTGTTGTTATTTTGTATGTGTATGTGCATGTAGCTCAGAGGGCAGCTCTGCATAGTGGGCTCTCCCATCCCACCTTTTATGTGGGTTCTGGGGTTGAATGCAGGTTGCCAGGCTTGTGTGACAAGTGCCTTTTCACTGATGAACCATCTAGCTGGTCCCTATAGCAGTTACTACAGTAACAAACTGCTGGTGACTAGTCAGTTTATTTTTTTTAAATTCCTTCCTTCCTCTGACTGATTTCCTCTATGAATTCCTAACTACGATCAATACAGAAATATTAAGAGAAATTCCTTGACCCCACTATGAGGTTTAGATTTTAAGGATATAAATAGGCTCAAACACCCTATTTGTATCTGTGTTGGTATCACTATGTGTAGACAACAAATGTCTAAATGCCATAATTATTCCTATCCATGATCTGGTTTGTTTCCTGGTACTAAACTCTAGGATGGACAGAAAAGGGTAACTTGGTCTTAAAAGAGTTGCTATTAAAAACAGCTGTATGTGATATTCAATAATTTACTTCATAAGTAGGTGTGAGTTTGGTTTATGATTAGGGTATGCTCAAGAACACTATTTAAACAACTTGTCTCATTTATTAAAGAGAAAGGGGGAAAGAGATTAGATGGGTCATGTGTTTATATAATAATCACTAAACATCTTGCAACATTTCAACAGTTTGAACTGTCTACTAAATAAGGAACTAACAAAGTTGCTCAGAATGAGGCATGCTATAATGTCAAGTATGAGACCTTATGCTTATGAACCAAAATTACACTATTTTACTCTTTCTATATTTTAATTAATTAAAAAAAAATCTGTATTAAGCCTTTAATTGTAACACTAGAAATCCTTGATCAATCTTGTGGTGATTAGAAATTATACAATATGCTGCACTCATCATTCTTTAGAGGCCTCAGAGCATCTTTCTGTCTCATTCATTAAAGTTTGGGCAGTTTGGATTAAAACAGAGTGAATAGCCCCACGATGTTTGTAACACACTGTATGTTTCATAAGGTTAGCACCATCCCAATTAGTAGGCTAGCTTGTTAATGTCTCTATTTCTCTCACTGCTCTAGAAAAAGCAGAGGAAGGATAGGAACACAAATGAGAGACACAGGAAGTATGAACTCAGAGTTCTCTACCCCCCTTTGGACGTTTAGTGCCCCCACCCCCACTGCCGTCATCGTCCTTATCCACCTTTCCCTGGTACCAGTCACCTTATATTTGCATTCTGGCTAAGCTCATGTATGTTAAGTTCAACTTTTAAAGAGATTCTTTGGTTATTTATTTATTTACAAGTAGTAATACTATTTCTTTAATCCTTAGATTTTAGTAAACCAATTTGATTAAACTTCAGGGAAATCATAAATTTCACAAAGTCTATCTCAAAGCAACATAATTTTTCCAACTACTGTCCACATGATACTTTTTAATTTTGTACTGTAGTACAAAATTTTGGTTACTGTTATAGCAAATGACAATTTGGTTCTTTACGTCGACTACCAATTGAACATCTTTCAACAGTCAAATCAGTAGAACCTTGTTTTTTATACGTAACTAGATTGAAATAAACCAAGTAAATCTTTTTAAAGACCTAGAGAAAATTTCTTTTCTCATAGCAGAAGTTGAAGCCTAAATTCTCTTAATAATATTAATATCAGCTTTCCGTACACCTGGGCACAGCTACATGGCACCCGTGGTCTTAGGGTGAGGTTTCACACTTCCATGAAATGAGACAATATCTCTCATAACAGAAAGAACAACTGTGTCTACATTGATGACAAAGGTGTGGCTCAACTTTTCCCTATTTTGCAGTAGTGGACATCTCTGATTGTGTTAGCCTTTGCTTTTATTATTCAGTAGTTTCAGAAGCCGCACCAACTTAGCAATGCAGGCAGCCGCCCAAGCAGCTGGAGGTGAAGTGAATTTCTAATGAAGCTGCAAGTAAGGAATTTAGAAATGGTGAAAGAACAGGGGAAGAAGTAGCAGACAGACAAGCAAATAAAAGGAACTGAGTTTTAGGGCCAACACGCTTCCTTTGTCTTCTCACTTTCCAGAGCTAACCATGTCCTTATGTCACCAAAATGTTTGATTATAATTTAAAAAAAAAAAAAAAAAAAACTTTAGCCATTTTAATATACTGTATTGTTAATACATCTCATAATAATACAAATTATAACAATCACACATGTCAGATTATCTATGTTGTATATTTCAATTTTAAAACTTAAAATTTGTTCAGTATCATAGTCTACTGCTCTAGCTGAAGAGCTCACAATTTTGAAAGGATGAGTAAATGAACATTGATAAAAACTTTGGAGGAGGTGAAGAGCTTCCATCGGCAATATACACTTAAAATGGCAGCATGCATCTGTCCTTCCTGCCCTTGCTTGCCACACCTCACTCTACAGACACTAGGTGGAAAAGGTAGAACACACTGGTGGTCTTCCCACTTCTTTTGGTCATTAGACTAAGTCAGTTGGCACACAAGTGAAGATCTCCCATAGTCTGTTTCCACTGAATGCCGTTTAAGTCAAACAAGGTTGCTGACCCTCTTGGCTAGGCTCAATTCTCTTGCTCCAGAAGAAGGAAGATAGGGATAAAAGAGGAGAACTTTTTCAGTGGGCCAGTAGGAAGACAGGCGAGGTATAGCAAGTCTAGTGCAAAGACAGGTGGTCACAGTGTTGTAGAGAGGTAGCTGTGCAGTGAAGAAGCCAGCTCTGGAAAACAGTGAAACAAGGGAGGAATTCCAGGACACAGCTGGGCAAAAGGAGAAGCCAGGTCCAAACCACACAGATAATTCACAATGTGGCTAAGCCATTCATAATTTAGTGATAGTATGGTTTTAAATATTTCTTTATCTGGCTATCTCCTACGTGTCCTTCCAGACTCAAGTGTCACCTCTTCCAGTAAGCATTCTCAGAACCCCCACTGACATCGACGCCAATGCGCTTGCACAGCACCCTGCATCTACGGTTACCATTTGTAGTACAATCATTACAGATCCCCCAACAGACTGAGACTGTGAGATAGGGGGTCACATTTTTAATTTGCATTTAATTTCCAACGCCTACAACATATCAAGAGTCCAGCACAGTTAAATACAAATAGACACATAATGGGTGTTTTCTATCACTGATTACAGCTCATCTAAATTTTTTCTTGGTGCCAACTGAACTCATCTTTCACACAATTTTAAAGTATAAAGAAAAAAATCTTGCTATACTAAGTTATTAAGGATTAAGGTAACTGTGCTCTTGTTAACCCCCAAATTATGTTATACATATTAATCTGCCTTTAGTTCCTAAAGACAGTTAAATGATACTTACATTCAAAAGCTTCATCACTATCATTATCTTCATCTGAACTGATTTCAGCATATTTTGGCTTTTCATTAACTGTGCTACGTTTGCGTTTGTTCATTTTCACACGTTCACAAAGTGGCATGGTGGATTCAATTTCTGCCAGGAGTTCAGGGGGCAATTCTTTTAACACTGATTGATCTATACTACCTATTAATAAAAGGCAAGAAAGAAATTTAAATCTGAAGATAAAATTTTTAACCAAAGTAGAAGTATAAAAATAATATTCTTACAATTATAACTTAAATATTAACCTTAAACATAATACATTTTTATATGTATATATAATTATATAACAACTTTAAAATTGACTTTATCATTGTAATAACAAAGATTAATGACCCCGGCCTCTTGCCTGTGTTGGGTAAGCCGGTACCTCTAAGTTACACTGTTACCCCTACATTGTGTCTTCACTAGGTCTACAGCAGGCCACCATAGCCTGAAACTAATGCAACCTTCAGTACACGCGGTTAAGATGGAGGACACTTACCACCTCCATCTTCTATAATTCTGACAGTTGCCTAATGGTGTTTGGGGAAGAGCTTTGTATATCTTTACCTGTCACTGTCTATTTGAGAAGCAAATTAGTACCTTTAGCATCATAAAAAATTTCCTTTTAAGGACAAAACAGTGAACATTTAATTAAATATAACAGAAACCTAAAAAGTAGGATCAATACACCAAAATATTTTTTAAAAACCTTACAATTGAAAATAGTAAATAAATTCAAGTCTGTTATGAAACAGTTTTACATTTTCCAATAAAAGAGTAATGACAAAAAAAAAATCTATTAAACTATATTGAGTCATTACACCTTACCATGTAAACCTAGAGACATAAACATTCATACAGTTTCTATGAAGAAAAGTTTGTTAGTTCTTTTGGCAGTTTAAAAATAAAGTCGAAGTAGCAAACACTATTTTTTCAAGACAATTTATCTTTGATGACTAATAAAGGTGACAGACAATTTTACTTAACTTACTTACCTATGTAAATCTTGATGTAGAAGAACAGAATTGATTATCTTATATGAAAGAGTTAATAAAATGGAATCAAACAGTTCTTAACTGGTTTATAGCAGGAAATATTAGTAACTGATAGCCAACATTAACACTACCTCTTCTAATATTCAAGTAATAGTGCTTATATAAAAGAAAAAAATCACGCCAGAAAAAGAAATGGTCATCAAGATATATTTCCAAGTCTCAAGAATCTGTAACATTAGTTAAAACACATAATGTAACACCAATTTTGAGAATATACCCATTGCTGCTCTCAAAGCTTTTACTTACACAGGTATCACAAGGCCTTTAAGTCTCCTGCTACCAAGACCCACAGCTGCAGGGAGTTGGTGTAAATGTGTGATATGACTGGAGGGTTAGCAGAAGACTCAACTAGGGACTCCAATCTCCAGTGAGTGCATGGGGATGGACAGCTCGTAAACACAAACTCTCAAGGTCACAAAAGGCTGCTTCAGAGAAAGAATTGTTGATATATGTTCGAGCACTAACTTGAAAGAAAATAAAACCAATAGAAAACTGAGAGAAAAACTATATACTTTTGGCATGGAGGCTCGTATATGAGTCAAAACTAAGTAACTGAGTAAAATGTTAGTGGTCATCAGTGTAATAAGAAAGAGTACATGGTCATTCTTCAGGTCACAGAGCAAGGCCTTAACTTAAGGGAGTAGGGAGAGACAGCACCAGTGTGTAAAGTTGCCTTAAATTTTGCTTAAGAACATAGAGGTCTTGAATGCTGCCTGGAAACCTGTGGTTTAGCATCCCACTCCTGCACCCCCAAAAGGCAGGAAGAACAGCTAACAGCCATTTCTCTGTGGCTGTCAGAAGAGTTATCAGGGTAAGCCGTGCACGTGTGCTCTTCTGGTAGCATCCAAGCAGTGCTCCTGAAAGTAACAGAACTCTGCAATCTAGGAACTGGTGAGTCTTCTTAGTAATTTCCTAGTATTTTTCTTTTTAAAATTACGGCTGATTCACTATGTGGGGTGTGTGTGGCACAGTGCGTGTGTGGAAGTTAGAGGCCACCCTCATGGGGTTGATATTCTTTCTCTGCTGTTTGCTTCTCAGGGATGGAACTGGAATTTAGGTGGCCAGGTTTGCGGTCAACTACCTTTACCCGGGGAGCAGTCTTACCAATCCCTTACCAGTAATTTTCAAGTACTGACTAATAAGCAAGTTGGAAAATTAGGTTTATAGTTGCTCTTTCACTCACTCATTCACTCATTCATCCATGTAACTATGTATCTACATATCTATGTACATATGTATCTATCATTCATTCATTCATTCATTCATGTAACTATGTAGCTCTGGTTGGCCTGGAGCTTGCTTGCTATGCATATCAGGCTGGCTTCCAATTCACAGACATCTGTCTGCCTGTCTCAAATTCTAGGGTGGCATGTATCACCTCACTGGGAAGTTTTATGGTTCTGAAATTATTTTGAATGATTCAGGCTCTGCTTCCAAGTTCCTTATGTATATATACCATCTAAAAGTATAAAAATACAAATACATCAAATAGTGTTCAAACTCTTTAGCAAGACGACAGTGGAATAGTGAGTCAATAAAATAAAAGAGCCACACTGAAGATTTTTAGTTTTAACCAGTACAACCTTAAAACATCCCCAAATAAGGGAATACAAAGAAAGTAGATCACACTGAAAGACAATTACAAAGATGGTTGGTACTGGAGCAGCAGTATTTACAGAAGAGGCCTTCTGGCCTCTCATCCTTGTTGTATTACACTTAATAAAATTAAACAAAGTGATGGCTGTCATGTTGGTGGAATCACTATATAATCTACAAAGTCAGGGTCATTACAAAATCATCTGTTATTGGGGGAGTGGGATTATTGAGCATTAAAACCAGTACCTTGAGCCTGTCAGGCAGGTCTTATTGTGAAATGGCTTACTTAATAAAGTAATGGAATTACTTTACTTGTATGAGCTGAAAGACTACCAGTATAAACGATACAGGCAAAACCAAAACCAAAAAAACCAAAACCACCCAACCCAGTACTAGTATTATACTAGTTTTAATTTTGATACCAACACTACAAAAAATTTCAATGTTCAGTTGCCAAATTGCTACATGAAAGACTGTTAGAACACACTTTCTGTTAAGTAATTACGTAAATAACAAGATACTACTCAAGACAGAAAAGTAAGAATTAGGGGTCATGTGACCCCGTTTCTGCCGGGTCCATATAATGATAGGAATAAGTTCAGCAGCAAATATACAATGTTACGAACAATATACACATAAAGACATTTGAAATTGGAGTGGCTACATCCCATAGAGAGAGGACAGCTCTTACTACAACATTCACTTGCTCTGCACAACTACACAAAGCAGAAGAAAACTGGTTTCTCAGTTATCAAAGATGATGAATGTATTAAGCTTTGAAAGGTAATTATTATTCAAAGTATGAATTCCATTATTTCTAGTACTATATTTATATAACATAAACTTAAATGAGAATCTTAAAAAATTGAAACATTAGAAGCCAGAGAATTTTGGTGGGAAAGGTAAAAAGGCCCATATTTAAAATTCCCATTTTACTTATAGTACAATATCAAGTAAATATTTATTATGTTAATGTCTGCACAGATTCTCTTTAGCAAGGTTACCTTAATTTTATTTAGAATAAGGGAATTTAGTATGTTAAAGATCTTCTTTCTAAAATAGAAATCTGAAATTTTTGATGAGAGTTATTTGCTGACCCTTCTGTCATCAAATATGCGATGGCTAATATTGATTATCACTTGACAGGCTCTAGAACCAGCTATGAGACAAGTCTCTGAGCACACTATGAGGGTTTATTTAGCTTAGGTCAGGGATGTGTGTGCATGTCCTGGACTACATGAAAAGGAAAAGGCTAGGTGGGCCCCAGCATTTAGTGCTCGCTCTCTCTCTCTCTCTCCTCCCTGAAGGCTACAATGTGGCTGCTTTAACTTTATGCTATGTTGACATCTCTGTCATGATGGACTTGAACTCTCCTCTCCCCTCTTAAGTAGGTTGGCTGGAGTATTTTACCACAGCAATGGAAGAGGAATTAAGACATGACTGTCTCTACATGTTTGAGAACTCTACAGAAGCTATGCTATGAGGTGACGTGAAATACAAAATGATTAGGTAGTAAGAACACCTTTAGTACATGTTCATGCAGTACTAAAACTGAGCCTATTGCCTATACCAACCTTTATGCTGGTAATTACTGATATTAAACTGTTAAGAACTATGTAAAGCATGTTGATTTATCATGCCGCTCTTAAATGATCATGTTTTATTATTACTACTTTATTTGTAGATATCCTATACATAATTTGATAAAACTTAAAAAGAATTTTTGGTATTTTATATGCTGATATAAATATAAGACATTAAAAGATTTTCCTCAGTATCACAGGGACAAAGATAATGCTAAAGGAAACAGGATGGCAGAGAGCCTAGTGTATAATGCCTGCAAATCAAAACAAGGCTCAGGAGATGTGAACATACAGGAATATGAGTAGGTTTCCTTCGTAATGTATCAAAAGTCAGAGAGCTGGCAGGACAAAAAGTCATTACAAAGTTTGGGCAATAAGAACTTGGAAATTAAGTAGCTCTTGTTATAGAGTTTGTACCAACATAAAAGATCAAAATATACTTTTTTGTTGTTTTTGTTTTTTCCAGACAATGTTTCACTTTGTAACACAAGCTGTCCTCCAACTCAAAAGAGTTCCCCTGCCCCAGCAATCTGCTACCCCAAGGGCTGAGATTAAAAGGTATGTACCACTACTGCCTGGCAAATTAGTATTTTAAGGGTAGATTTTCATGGCTTTTTTTTTTTAAACAAACAAAAAGTTACTAAGAATTTTTGTGCTAAGATAAAATTAACTGTAAATGTATCTTAGCAATATTCAAACTAATTATTTTACCTAACTGTGCTTTAACTACCAATAAAATTTACAATTGTGTAATTGTGTCAGCTTAGTAACAGATATATGTCACTAAAAACAAAACAAAAGATCTAGATTCGGAGTTATAACCCACACTCCCTGATCTAATATGTTGTCTGGGAATAAATCTGAGGACTGAAAGATATTTTTATCAAAACTCTCGCCATGCTTCAGTATGGTGCACACCTTTAAATACAGCATTAAGGAGACAGAGTACCAGGCCTACATAGTGAGTTCCAGGATACTCAGGGCTACAATACTATGACCCCGTCTTAGAAAACAAACAAAATATCCCCAAAATGCTGCATATTGTAATTGCAGGTCTATTAATATATGTATACAAATATCCCCATATTTTCATATATATTACTAATAGGTAGACACCTTCTAGTCTATTTCCTTACTAATATGACATCAAGCATATGTTTATATTAGTATACTTATAAGAAGAGACATGCATTAACATTAAAGAGATGTGAAGAAACTATGCAAAATAAGATTGCTATTAACAATTTGATGTAGCCTGTCCTCTTTCGCAGCAAGTACCTTTGCCCTCTGAGCCTTTTCACTGGCCCTATAATATACTCTTTATGCTTGTGTTGTGTTTCTGAAATCCTGTCTCACCTCTCTACAGGAGCTCATGCTCGAGTTCTCGCTGGCCCATCCCCCTATGTAGATAGACCAGGCAGGCCAACAGCCTGCTCCTGTCTCTGATGCCCAGGTGCAGATTCCTGGGCTCACAGGCTTGCACCATCACAATCCTCCTCTATACACTTAATAATGTTCTTTAGGAGCTGGACAAGACTTTGTCAGAACAGAGCTTAAAAAGGGAGACAGCTGATGGGAGGAAGGGGTAAAGATGGTCTAGATCAAGGGAAGAAAATGGGTCACCACTTTCCATCTTTCTACTTCTTCTAATAAAAGTACATATTATTTTGTGTGTGTGTGAACATGCACGTACCTATATTGTGTGTGTGCTGGCATGTTTGCCATAGTATTCGTGTAAAGGTCAGGAAGTTTTGTGGACTTGATTCTCTCCTTCCACATTCATGGAGATTCTGGGACTCAAATGTAGGCTGTCTGGCTTGGGCACCAAGTGCCTTTATTCTGTGCCTTTTCACTGGCTTTTGTTCATTTATTCTGTTTTTGTGAAACAGGTTCTCACTAAATAGTTACGGCTGTCCTAGAACTCACTATGTAGACCAGGCTGGCCTAGAAGCTCACAGAGATCTGCACCTCTGCCTCCTTAGTGCTGGGATTAGAGGCATGTGCCACCGTACTCAGCTCCCAAACCTTTATACCTATATACCTTTAAACCTCTTTATACCTATAAGCTGCCCCCAAACTTTCACTAAGAAATATTTAAAGAAAATCTTCATTTAGTTGAGCATGGTGGCGCACGCCTTTAATCCCAGCAACTGGAGGCAGAGGCAAGTGGATCTCTGAGTTCAAGGCTAGCTTGGTCTACAGAGTAAATTCCTCCTGGACAGCTAGGGATACACAGAGAAACCAACCAACCAACCAACCAACCAACCAACCAACTAACCAACTAACCAACCAACTAACCAACCAAAAAAACCCCTAAACCAACAACAAACCCTATCAAACAAACCAACAAGCCTCATTGAAAAGAAACAATTCTTGTGCCAGTCACATATTCCATACCTCTTTGTATTATTTTAAGAGATAACTGCAGAAAGACGCATTCAAGCCACAATTAATAACACCTTTTAGTTTGTAGTTCTGACTGCCCTAACAAAACCTAGATGGGCACAAATAACAGTGATTCAGAAAGTAATCTTTGTTTCTGAGAAATAAAACAGTAAGAAAGTGAACGTTTGCTACAAATCAAGTAAAAGTAAAAACAGATTAGCCACAAATCACTTTGAATAAAGAGATTTTTGTACTACTCTTCCTCTGTAGCTAAGCTACAACAGTATGTTACAAATAACTTGTTTTGATTATACTGCAGTGCTATACAGTTGAACATTTTGTAATGATACAAATTTTCTCTATCCCTGCTGAACAATACAGCAGTCAATAGACACATGTGACTACTGTAAAACAGAGTTCAATATTTAATTTATATTAATTTGAACTAAAACAACCAAAAGGCTACAGACTACTATACTGGACAGTAATTATGAATTTCATATACTTGTTTATAAGTATATACAAAGTTAAGTTTTAAGTGAAGGTCACAGAATGTAAACCTAAAATCAAACAAACTTTGGCTCTACTGCCTTTAAAGTGTAATTTATTTAGATTATATTATTAGATCTTACCCAGGCTAAGCAGGTCTTTTCCCGTGGCACCCTATAAAACTATATTGTAAATACAGGCACACAAAGGAATACAAGGATGTATTTTCTTCATAAACTACAACTCAATTCTCAGCATTTAATTTTAGTTGGGTAACTTGAGAATTTAATTCAGCAACCATGCAAAAATAACACTAACTTCAACTCCACAAAGTAACAATTTAAACCAATTTAAGAAGTAAACACCATCCCAACCTTTTTGTATTTTTAAGTTATAAAACCTTTTCCACCAACTTTCTCTCCAGAAAATAACCTTTTACATTATTTTATAAATAACAAAAACTCAAATGATTCAATAATGAAATCATAAAGTCTGTAGGTAAGGAAACAGTATAAGACAATTAAAAATTACAAACTTGGTCTTTCATAGCATGTGTAACTTTACTGAGACAATAAAAATTAAGCATTTCATTGAAGAGTGTATCTCTATAGTCAAGGTATCTTTTTAAAGCTAAATATGTCTACCATAATACATCATTCATTTGATTAACAAGTAATTTTCAGAAATTCCTGAAAGAACAGAGAGAGAATGTCTTTCTATACCCAAACAGACAGAAGTAAAATTCATGACTATCATGACTAGTTCAAGTACAGGTGAGAGAAAACAGTTTACTAAAAAAATTTATATATCCCTGAAAAAATTCACTGTTGTTTTATTTAACTGTTGCATTTTCATGTATCAGCTTTTTTTTGATTTTGTAGATGTGCACTGCTTGTATTTAGCAAACTTAAAGAATACAATGACAGTGGAAGTACTCTTACCTTTATTTGATTTTGATGGCTTATTCTTGATAGACTTAAGGGAACTTCTCGATTTCTCCTCTCTATCTTTAATTAGCTTCTGGACATCATCCAGCGATAGTTTTTGTAGGACAACTACAGGCTTAGCTCCTTTGTTTAGATCTTCAACTAATCCCATTTTTTCTACTTTGTCTTTCTGCTCTCCTTTCATGTCCATTTTCTTAGTTTCCTGAGTTATGTTGCCATCTTTATCCCTCTTGATTTTTGGAATGACGAAATTTTTCAATGCACCAGACCTCCCCCCCAACAAATAGCTTGGAAATTCGGTCTTATTATCAGTGTGCGCTTTATTACTGTCTACTTTACTTCTGTTACCCTCTGTCCTTTTGTCATCTTTACTATTTGGTGACTTAAAACCAGGTCTTGATTTATTAGTATCTCCTTGTTTTACACGAGGACTGTCTGGTCTTGATTTTTGTTCCCCAGAAGGCCTGTCCCGTGAATCCCCTGATTCATGCCTGTATTTTCTTTCTAGCTTTTCAGTTTTTGAACCATCTGATTTAGTGCTATGTTCATTTCTACTAGAAGATCTCAATGTTTCTGGTCTTCGAACCCTTGACTGATCACCCCGATGTCGTTCTGACTCACCCCTGTCATCTGATTTTTGTTTACTATCATGGTCACGTCTTAGTGACTCCGATCGCCCATCAGGTCTCTGCTTTAAGGCTTCAGCTCTTTCTGATTTTAAGCGAGGCGAGTCAGATTTGATATCCTGTTTATGCTTAGACACATCGGGTTTCTTCTCTGTTGATGGCTTTCCAGAATCCCTCCTATTTTCATGCCTATGTTTTGGGGTTTCAGGCCTGCCTTCACCTTTCTGCTTTGGAGTTTCAGGCCGGCCTTCACTCTTTTGCTTTGGAGTCTCAGGTCGTCCATCACCCTTCTGTTTTGGGGTTTCAGGCCGGCCTTCACTCTTTTGCTTTGGGGTTTCAGGCCGGCTTTCAGCTTTCTGCTTTGGGGTTTCAGGTCTTGCTTTTGTGTTTTCTGACCTGGCGTTGTTTTGTTTGTTGTCATTTGGTTTTGTGTCACACAGTCTATTTTCATTCTGTTTAGGCTCAACTACAGTGCTCTCACTCTGTTTGGACTCTGTCGTTTTGTTCTCATTCTGCTTAAGTTCTTCTGTTGGGGTCTCAGTTTTCGTTTCTAACTTACTTTCATTTGATTTTGACTCCCCCAGTTGGTTTTCATTTGGTTTAGATTCTGACAACCTACTTTCGTTTTGTTTCATTTCGCTTTTTGAAAGCTCAGAATCAGACTTTTTTTTAGGAGTCTCAGGATGGTTTTCTGGTATAGACTTAAGACTTCCAACAATATCTTCCTGAAGAACAGAAATGGGTGCATCATTACACTGTTTGGTTTCTTCAGGCTTTTTTATGGAGTCTGAATCCTGAGTTAGAGAAGCCTGAGAGTCCACTCTTCCTGCCTGATGAAGATCAATGCTGACCATTAATGCTGGCCTTGACCCATTGCCTGTCTCCTGAGAAGCTGCTCTATTACCTCCTGTAGCACCCCCAGCCTCCTGTGGGTAAGAATCTTGTTTTCTTTTTTTCAAAGGCTTATCTGAAATTTAAAGATAAATATTCAATCAGTAACAGACACATTCTTTATCTTACTAAAAACTATTTTTAATAGTAATTTTTTCCAATGTATTGATTACAAATGTAAGTACGCAAATATAAAACAGCATGGATGACTACTTTTAAAACTTAAGTTTTGAGAAGATATATATGTATACTTTCTGAACTTCGATAATTAACAGAGGATATTAAATATAATTCAATAGCAGTTTTAAGGGTGTAAGTACAAGAATACAAATGAACAGAACTTTTACCACATACACATGCATTTTTGTTTATATATATTACCTAAGACTAGCTATGAGTCATATTATTTTCACTTAATATCATTTTAATTGTTAAAACAATTACAAGTCCTAAATCTTCCAAATACAACTGCAAACACATCTTTTACTACATGCAAAACATATGAAATAGGAAAGAATAAACGTAAAGAGTGGATACAAGTAATCACTGGAAAAGGGCGCCCGATCGGAGGCTAACCGAACACTCCGACTTGCAGTTCTCGATCGGAGGCTAACCGAACACTC
>JADRCH010000047.1:4454520-4486183 GCA_019843965.1 Rhynchomys soricoides
CCGACTTGCAGTTCTCGATCGGAGGCTAACCGAACACTCCGACTTGCTGTTCTCGTGTAACCTAGCATTCTCCTTCTCCAGGTATTACCAGCACACGTGGACCTTACAAGCTAAAATACAACGAAGTAAAATGGAATGGGAAGCTGTGTCACGGGCACACTCAGACGCATGGAACAGGTCTCCATTAACCTGGGCTACAAGTTACAGTGTTTTTCTTTGAGCAACTTCAATGGACAAAAATGTCTTTAGGCTTTTCATTCTAGTGGTTTATATTATCAACCACAAGGGGAAAAAAAACCCTACAGTATCCTGAAATATAATGATGCATGTATACTAACACAAATCTACTGTTTGATAGATTGTGAAGCACTTTCTAAAAAGCAGCTGAGCATTTCTATGTCTGTTTGATTCTATTTTTAACTCAGAAGATTTCTGGTTCACTGTCTATGAACTGAATCTCTAGTTCTTAGGAACAGTTAAGATTTATAGTACTTTGTAGATTCTGTGTATTCAATCTATTTGCCAAACTTCTTGATTATGTTTTAAAGGTTATGAGTTACTGTAAAAGGAGACTTTCTAGATCCTCTGATAATATTCATCAATGGGATATAACACTTAAGGAAAACAGTATCACAAGGTCAAAATTAAAACTTCAAGGTGATTGGTGAAAAATGGAATAAATCATGAAAATATTTTTTAAGGTTGTAATGCTTATTTTATATACCTATTTTATATACCATTGTTTTATTCGTAAAGACTAAAGGAGCAGCTCATTCCAATTTGAAGTCTAATAAAATATAATGAAAATGTACTTTGGGACTGAAAATGTCTCAGAGGAAGAATGCTTGCAGAGAATGTACGAGATCATGAGCTTGATTTCCAGGATCCTTAACATACAATCTGCTCTCTCTATTACACAGAAGTCAAACCCGTAGTCACACAGACTACACTTCTAAAACAGTAAGAGAGTGAAACTGTTATTGCATTGTTTCCTGTAGTTCCAATTCCCTTCCAGACAACAGTCTATATAAAGTCTTTTGTATCAGTGCCTAAGGAAGAAACTCTCAGAATATAAAAATCACGTTTATAGAATCCCTTTAAAATACTGCCACGAAAATTTTAACCCTGTCACACAGCATACAAGACAATTACTACACTAACCAACAGAATCTCTTACTAAGCTTAACCTCAAAACCCTTATGACAAGAACAGAAGCATAAGACTTCTATATTGTCAAGGCAACAGACTTGGTAAATGTCATTAAAATAGTAACTTACATAAACTTCAGAAGTAACATAAATAATCCTAGGCATCTGGGATTTTATTAACTCTGTGGCTCATTCTTTTACACACACACACACACACACACACACACACACACACCAACAAACAAACAACTCAACACATAGAAATAAACATTAGCTTAGCAAGTGGACCTTTATAGGATTTAAAAAACAAACAAAAAAACACTTAAAAGGGTTTATGTATTATTAATGTCATTCTAATTTACCTTTTGTTTTAAAAACAAAGTTTTGGCAAATAAGTTATTTCAAAGAAATTTATTAAAACTACAGAACCTGTGAACTCTAACAAAAAAGATAAGTTGTATACAAGCAATACAGTAAAACTAAGAAAGATCTTACTTTTTCTAGCATAAAAACAATCCTTCAGGGTTCAAAGCTTTAAGTCAACCCTCCCTCCCTTTTCTGCCCACCACTCTTTTCTTTGACAGTGGCCTCAATCTTTCCATCTTCCTGCCTGGCCTGCTGAAAGTCCAATTCTGGACCACCACACCAGGTCTAATTTTTCATATTTTTCTATAAGCCAGCAAAAATGTGTCACTTGCAGGGAGTTCAGAGACAGGAGCACTGACTTTCTGGTTTCAGCGGCTGATTCCTCCTTGCACAGGTTGATCCCAGTAACAAGGCTCACTCTAGTTGTGGACAGCTCACCTCTGCCCACTTCTGTGTCTTCACTATTTTATCATGACCTTCACCTGTATAGTCCTTCATGTATAGCCCATCTGTAAAGAGTAATTTTACTATTCGGGACACTGAGTACCTTTAACTGTTCTTCAGAATCAGGTATCTTAACCGTAGCTATCAGAATCCACCACACTTCTGAAGAAAATGTACACAAAGGGTAAGTTCGAAACCATTTGTCACCTAATGGTGAATGTTTTGAAAATAAGACCAAATCTTTTAAAAACTCCAGCTTATAAAAAACAAATTGTAACAGTTGCTAAATATATTTTAAGTAAAACCTAAACCCACCAATGGCAGAGTACACAGCAGCCACCAGGACAAGTGACAATGCTCCACACCTACGGGCAGCACAGCAGCCACCAGGACACGTGACAATGCTCCACACCTACGGGCAGCTCACTGTTCTATTCTTACCCCAAATATCAGTACCACTAGTTCAAAAGATAGTAGGTACTATAGTTCAACTACCCCTTATCTGAACCGCTTGGGCTGAAGCATTTCTGATTTTGAATTTTTCAGACTTTGAAATATTTTCATGTACTTTACTAGTGGAACATCCTGAATCTCAAAATATAAAATTCAAAATGCTCTGGAACCTGTAAAGTTGATGCTTAATAAGTTTTATATGAGAGAGCATTCTAGATTTTTGGGAGGTGGAAATCAAAGATAATCTATACTTTTTATAAAAGCTACAATCTGAGTATCTAACAATATGAAAAATGGTAGGAAGCTTGGCTATTTCTTACATTTGCTGATATGGAAAACAGACCTACGGAAAAGAGAAAATACAGAAAGATAAAGCAAGAAACAAAAAGAAAGCAGGAATATTCAGCACATGAAAAATAGCTACAAATCTGATCGGTCATCCTAGAAGCAAAATGAAGTCTATACAAAAATCAGCGTACACAATTACAGATGATACAAGTATGAACAAGACAGATGGAAAGAAACATTTGGGGATGGTGTATGTAACATTAGGCTGCAGTTTGTCTTTTAGTGTATATTTTTGTGAATGTCTAAAGAATAAACATAAATACACAGCAGGCAGAAAAAGGGTTTGCCTGTGTGTAGAACCAGGTAGTATTATAAAAGTATAGTTTATGTAAAAGATTTAAGGCTAATCTATTTGGTCTTTTTAAAATTTACAGCTTTATTTATCAGCTGTAAATTTTAAAAAGTTATCAGCTTTTATTCTGACTTATAAGATATAAGTTAGTCTCTGGGTTTTTTTTTTTTTTTTGAGACTGGGTTTCTCTGTGTAGCCCTGGCTGTCCTGGAACTCACTCTGTAGACCAGGCTGGCCTCGAACTCAGAAATCCGCCTGTCTGTGCCTCCCAAGTGCTGGGATTAAAGACGTGTGCCACCACTGTAGTCTCTGTTTTTTGACAGAAATCTTGCTCCATAACAAATAAATGTCATGGGAAACAACTCAGACACTAGAAAGAGCACACAACAAAATTAGACCAGACAAGCAGTTCGTGTGATCCTTGTTTCCAGTGATACAACGAAAGTTCTAAGAGCCATATTCTAGAATACATTCAAGTCAAAGTTTAGGATTTAGTCTTAAAAATCAAAATAATGGTAAGAAATGATGAATTAATTTCAAGTGCGTATTGTATCTTTTCAGGGCTCACTTGACAAAAACCATCACCTCAGAAGAATAACACTTTCACTTATAATCTCACCTACAACCTTGGAATATCATAATAATTTTAGGTAGGACTGGCATCAGAAAACAACTTAAAAATGGCAACTGTGACATGAAGTTAGTAAGACCTCCTTAGTCCTTAGTCACAGAACATGCATGAACCTTCAGTAAAATGGCACACTAGCTTTGTGCTCTGAGTTTCAGTTACATTTGTTTTAGCCATGTAATCACAGATTATGGAGAAAACTACTTAGATAACTCAAATAAAATATGTATTACAAATTCTTAGCGGAATAAATTGTAATTGCTCTGTTTTATTCTCCCAAAGAAGAGTATAAAGTGTGTGTATTAACAGGCAAATCCTACCTAGTATAATTACCTTTATTTTCACTCAACTTTTTAAAAATATGTGTATGGATGTTTTGCTTGCACGGTATATCTGTGTACCACAAGTCTGCCAAAGTCAGAAGCGGCAACAGATTCCCTGGAACTAGAGTTATGGAGGATTGTGAGCGGCATGGGGGTACTGGGGCTCTGCAAGAACAAGTAAGTTTAACTGCTGAGTCATTCTCTAGCTCTTTTGTGTGTGTGTGTGTGTGTGTGTGTGTGTGTGTGTGTGTGTGTGTTTACACGTGTACAGGTGCCTGCAGAGGAGAGAAGAGGGCACTGGATCCCCGAGAGCTGTAGTTACAGGCACTTGTACGTGCTAAGAACCAAACCCCAGTACTCTGCCAAAACAGAATGTGCTGTTATCCATGGACTCATTCATAAAGCCCCTCATTCCACTTTGAAAAATAAAATCTCTGTTTTCAACAAATGTGATATTATAAAAATACAGAAAAGGTAACAAAAGTGTTCACCATTTTTTTTTCTGTTTTTGTTCCTGTCAACAATTACTAAAAATCATTTAAACAATCCCCCAGAACAGAATATGCCATAACAAAGATTAAATGTCACACAGAAATTAAGTTCTCTATACTACTACTATTTTTGGTCAGCCAATCACAACTTTCAATATTTGTTGCAAAATTGTCACAGTAATTACCAATTTTGTGTAGATCAATATTATCAAGAAGCACTTAATAACGTAACATGCACACATTTTTATAAAGTCAGAGTACAATGCATATTACAACCGATATTGAAACCCATATTACAAAGTAAAGTAAAAAAGAACCAGCAACACTTTCTCTTTAACAAAGGTTTATGACCAAAGCTTTCAAAAAGTCAAAAAGAAAGACCGAAACCAGATTCCAGGACTCTAACTAGGAGAATGAAGAACTTATGGCTTCTATTTAAGGTTTATACTGCAAACACTGTTGTATAATAATTTATAAATATATACCATTTGTTCTCAACAATGTTACAAGTTCATCATGACAGGAGAGATAACATAAATCTCCAGCATATTTCATAGAATAAAATACAGTTATTTAGTTACGGACCTGTCATATAACAGAGTGGCAAAAATGACCTCCATTCAGTATCAAGAAATAAAATTAAACCACAAAGCATGCTTTAAGTTTGGATAATCAAATGTACACACTGTACACACACATTTGTAAAGACATCAAATTCATAAATTTGTAAACTGTATTTATAATTTCAGCAATTCGTGTATCTTGCTTAAAACTTTTAAGGGATTTTGTTGCTAGCATTTACCAAATAATTAAGTACTAGCGACTTACTTTTATTTCATTATGAAGGACGAAGTAAACCTACAAGCTAATAATATAGGCATACCTTCAAACTGTGCCCTACTATTCACTAGTCTGATAAAAGGGAACACTTGCAGGTTTTTTTCTTTCCTTTAAAGGGTAGCTTTATTGAGTTCAGGTGACAACTATCCATTAGATTTAGCAAAAAAAAAAAAACAAAAACAAAAACAAAAACAAAAACAAAAAAACCCAACCAAACAAAAAAAACCTGTCAGTGATCTTTGAACTAGATCTCAGCTTCTTGTGAAAGTTTTTTTCTTCATCTAGTTGTCTGAGGCTAGAATATAATCTGTTAAACATAAAATACTTAATTTGTTTTGCTTAATGCATTCTAATGGTAATTACATTCCTGTTGACAAATTGATAACTTTTAACTGATTGATACTCTCTAGCCAAAGGCTGGGAAACTCTCAGTTGTCTTTGTGAGTACAGAGCATCAATAGGAAGAGTTGAAGTTATGAATACGGTTGGTAAGCTTATCGATTGCTTTAAATTGTGCATGAAATTTTATCTAGTAAACTTATTTCTAGGAATTTATGTTGACAAAAATATGTATGTACTGTGGGATATCTATCACAGTATTATACACAATGGTGAATTATGAGAAACATGTCAAAATTAAATATAGAAATAATAAATTATAAAGTTACTTGTAGACATTTCTATAACAATTAAAATACTATTTTCTAGGCTAAAACTTTAGAAGCCAATATTATTATCATCTTATAATTTCACATTATAAATATAATTAAAATAAATTAACTCACTTTGTAAAAACACTACGCAATTGGAAATTATTTCTGACAGATCAACTCTTACAGTTTTATTGCCCATTCATTTTTTTCTCCCTTGAAATGACAAAGGAAAGTTGACTATAGTCAAAATAGCCACAACCTAATCTCATAAATCACACGTTTAATGTTACTTGTTTTCAGTTTAAGTTTTGAAAAACCTTACTGTCATCCTCAACTAGAAATAAGCTGACAACTCCTGACTAAATTCAGAGAAGTCTTCTAAAATATTCAGGACTCACCTCCCGAATGTGAACATAAAATTTAAATACCTCCAATGTTCTCCCTTGAAGATATGTTAGCTTCATTCTGAGCAAAGAGCACCATTCCTTTGCATTTTCCAAGGCCATTACACTGAGATTCATCAGATACCTATAACACTTGCTGAAGTTACCCCTTAAATATTTCTATTTGACCAGCATGAAGTGTCCTTCCTTATCTTTTTTGATAACTTTTGATTGAAAGTTGATTTTATTTGGTATTAGAATGGCTACTCAAGCTTGTTTGAGACCATTTGCTTGGAAAATTGTTTTCCAACTTTTTACTCTGAGGTAGTGTCTGTCTTTGTAACTGAGGTGCGTTTCCTGTATGCAGCAAAATGCTGGGTCCTGTTTACATATCCAGTCTGTTAATCTATGGTTTTTTATTGGAGAATTGAGTCCATTGATGTTAAGAGATATTAGGAAAAAGTGAGTATTGCTTTTTGTTATTTTTGATGTTATTTTTATGTTTGTGTGGCTATCTTCTTTTGGGTTTGTTGAAAGAAAATTACTTTCTTGCTTTTTCTAGGGTGTAGTTTCCCTCCTGTGTTGGTGTTTTCCATCTATTATTCTTTATAGGGCTGGATTTGTGAAAGATACTGTGTAAATTTGGTTTATCATGGAATATCTTGTTTTCTCCATCTATGGTAATTGAGAGTTTGCTGGGTATAGTAGCCTGGGCTGGCATTTATGTTCTCTTAGGGTCTGTATGACATTTGCCCAGGATCTTCTAGCTTTCATAGTCTCTGGTGAGAAGTCTGGTGTAATTCTGGTATGTGTGCCTTTATATGTTACTTGACCTTTTTCCTTTACTGCTTTTAATATTCTTTCTTTGTTTAGTGCATTTGGTGTTTTGATTATTATGTGACAGGAGGATTTTCTTTTCTGGTCCAGTCTATTTGTAGTTCTGTAGGCTTCCTGTATGTTCATGGGCATCTCTTTCTTTAGGTTAGGAAAGTTTTCTTCTATAATTTTGTTGAAGATATGTACTGGCCAAAAGGGATCACTTAACTGTATTCATTATCAAAAGATGTTTGATCCTTAGTGTTTGTTATTTAATATTAGCTTAAAACTTTCCAAAACTTATGATAAAAATCTTCATATTTTCAAAATTCAACTGGTAATAAACCTTGTTCTGGCAGAAAAAAAATTGACAGTATGTAATTCTGTTAGCATAACTTAAGATAAAATGAGTGTAATATTAAAACAACAATGCTTATTTTAGTAGAAAAGTCATGTAGTTTGATAATATGTGGTACAGAATTATCAAATCTGATAGAAATGCTTCAGATAGTGAATGGAATTCCTACATGAGAAAAGATGTAAGGATTAATTACACACATGCCCAGATGCTGAAAGTAGTAAAAGAGATCCCATACCTTTATCTTGAACCTCCTTTGAGAAGCGTTCCCTTTCAATGGCTGATTCTCTCTCTATCCGTTCAATTTCTGCCAACGCGTCCAATTCGACCTCGTCATATATCGGCCCCTGTTGTGATACCTGTTGCTGATTCTGTACTACAGAAGTCTGTGGTTGTTTTGTAGCAACTGAAGTGTTCTGTTGTAAAACAGGCACTTGATTTGCTGGAAGGAATGCTGTTTGTTCTTGCTGCGACAAACACTGAGCAGCATTAAGTGGGCGGTTTATGTCCTGTGGAGTAATGGGTGTTTTTGAAGTCTGTCCTGGATACTGCACATTAAAAGGAATATCATTTTCTGAAACATTGCTATTTTCCATACCAGATAGCATATCCTCTTGCTGGTCCATATCTGAAGATCTTACACGAGAAAGTCTTAATGTAAGTTTAGTGGAGTCCTTGGTTGGAGAGCTAATTATATCATACATTGCAGCTTTCTCGTTCTGGTCTTTTTCATCCTTGCCTAATTTCATTTTCTTTTGCTTTTTTTGTTTTCTTTCTGGAGAATCTAGCAAGATATCTGGAGGAACATCTCGAGGTGATGAACAAGGTAAAGACTGAGACTGTAGAATTAAAGGTGGTCTTGATCCTACAAAAACAATTCAGCAGAAATAAATGGTTGTGCCACTTCACATAGTAAGTGCTAACACAGTTAAATTGAATCAAATATTAAGAACTCATCTAATCCAAGGTACTTTGGAACTGTAGCCTGAACTACACAAGATACTTCATGTACCACCACTTCACTTAATTTTCGAGACAAAGACTCATGCTCTCCTGGCTGGCTGGCCCTGAGCTTGTTAGGAAACCAACACTGACTTAGAACTCCTGATATCGCCATCAGCTCTCTAATGCTGCAACTACCTGTATGTACCATCTTACTTCATTAATTCTTTTATTTTTAAGAACATTCTTGAGCATTACTGTCACAATTTTGCTAAAAACGAACATGTTTACAGAAGCTAAGAAAATTTTTATAAAGTTAAATAGTTAGCAAGCAAGAAAAGCTAAGGATCAGATTTTTCTGTCTGAAGTTTTACATAGTAGGATGCTTTTCTACTTAAAGTTTATGTGGTAAATTATATATACCTTAGATTGTAACTATTTACCTTAAATCAAATTAAAATGACTGACAACAAACTAATATTTTAAGACTAGTTGGAAAGCAACCTGAAAAAGTGAAGTTTAGGCTTCAGATATATAATGTATTTATGATACTGTTTATATGATTTCAATTTGAAGTTTTCTACCATCTATCTATCTATCTATCTATCTATCTATCTATCTATCTACCTACCTACCTATCAACCAACTATCCTTCCATCCATCTTCCCTTAAGTGTCAGAAGAAAGGAGGACTCATTATTTAGATTAACTATCTATTGCTTTGTAGCTTCCTGGAAGTCATAAATAACTCACCTTGACAAAACTTCAATGATAACTTTTAACTGTGATGGCTAAAGAGAGTGAACTTGCACATTATTTTCTGGTTTAGAAGCTGAGTTTTTAAACCCCTCAAAATGTATACATTTACTGAACTAAAACGCCATACATTTCAGCTTTCTCACTCACTCCGTTTTTTTAAAACCATTCTTGCCTATTTTAATTTTCTTTCTTTCTTTTTTTTTTACTTTATTTTGTTTTCTCTGTAGAGAGTCTAGCAAAAATTCTGGTATAAAATCTTGAAAAGGAAGATTCAGCCTCTACTTTATAAAGGACATTTGAGCTGAAACATCATCTGCAAAAAAAAAAAGTGCTTTATCATATGGGGCAGAATAGCCCTTATTAGACATTTACAATGAATGATATATTATTAACTGTCTTGCAAGTTACTGCCTTTTTTCTATAGACAGGGTCTTATCATATAATTTGGGCTAGCCTGGAACTCACAGAGATCTGTCTCTGCTCCCAAGTTGGGATTAAAGGTCAAAAGCGTAAAAAAAAAAAATACAGTAGGGACACTGATTTCTAGCGATGGAAATCTTGAAAAAAAAAAAAAAAAGAGTAAAGAAGAGAGAACCCACAGAAATGCATTAAAATTGAAAATAACTGTCAATGAAAAGAGCAGAAGAAAAGCTGGCCAGTTCAATATGAAGTAAGTTCTTCTTCGGGAGGTGGACAAATGAGTCTTATTAACAAACATTTAGGAGAGGTTAAGATAGTTTTGATGGTGAAGGGCCATTGAATGCATTAGTGAGAATGATACTGTATAACCTAAGAATACTGTAAGAGTTTACTTGGATTTAACAAATATAAATATGAGGAACTTAAATAAATTGGAACTGATTTAAATACACATACACTTGGTCTAGACCTGCCTGAAATACGAAGCACACAGAAGGCAACTCTAGTTCTGATACCTTTAGGAGTCCCGTCACTTCCAGCAGGGGAACACACTGGCTGCGGAGACCTTAGGGGAAAAGACGCAGCAGTCCTCATTGTTGAAGAGTCGCCATCCTAAGAATAAAGCATAAATTTTCTATCTTGAATGCTAGGAGATACTTTACTGCAATCTTAAAGATAACTAATGGGAGACATAAATTACTGACAGGTAAAGTGTTGAAATTCAATAGTATAATTCTTCTGCACTTTCCTGTTTTCTTCATGGTACATCTTAGAAGAACTGAAATTGTATCCAAAAGGATCAACAGCCTATGCATGGCAATGAATAAAGAAAACTGATATTATGAACATGCTCCATATGGGTTTGCTTTCTCTAAAAGGAGATGTAAAGAGTACCCCATGAGGCACAACTGTCTTAAGGGCAGAGTCCACTGTCATCTGTTATCTTCAGATATAGGCAATTTACATAAAAGTGCTGTGACATCCACAGTAAGAAATGTTCCAATATTTAGAAAACATTAAAAATGAGGAAGGGGGAAGTTGAACACAGAAAAAAAGCCAAATACTAACAAACAAAAGTTTGCTACTTGAGATAAGTTTTTTGGTGTAAGCACTGTTAAATTAAAACTGAAATTTAATCCTGCTCTGTGGATTAAGCTTTGTGGGAAAGAGGAGCCATGGTGTTCATACCTAGATTCTCAGAATCTAGTCTAATTCTCAAGGTAGAATAAAGAGCCTTCACCTGTAATATGAAAGTGCTGGGCTACAAAACAGACATCAGCCACTACCACATTTATAGCTGGCATGTTACATACATCACTACTCAGCCTGTGCACCATGTGTAGGTAGTCGTCACTTGAGCCATGTCTAGGGTTATCAGCATGATGATTAGCTGAGTTGCCAGATAATGGACCAGAAACTTTGTTGTCATGAATGTTTCTTAAGCCACCCGCAACAATAGGACTTGATACCGATGCTGGAATAAAAATTTTCAAAATTATAAAAATTAACTAGAGAAATTCTTAGACATTAATTACAAGAATATTTTAAACATACAGAAACTATAAAGAACATAATGAACACTTATGTATTGATCCTTGACTACATAGTAAATATGAAGCCAGCATGGGCCACTTAAGAGCCTGCCTTACCAAACAAAATCAAACCAATCACAAACACCGACTACAAATCTTGATAGTGTGACAGATGTCACTGCAGATCCATTTGTAAAGAATTGTAACATCACAGGCATGTGGGAAACTCTCAGTATAGAGAGTGTTTTCTTTATTTTCCTCTCTATTTCACAGGACAGAATAGTTTAGCTTCAGACCACTCTATTTCTGCATGCATATCTTTATAGTTTTACTGTAAGTAAACATTCTAAATAATACATAACTACTGTTTTCAGTAAAGTGCTCTAAATGGTCTGTTTATAAATCCCTTTATAACTGATATTTCTTCTTCTTTCAAATAGGCCCTCATGTGACCCAGGATGGCCTCAAACTTGCTATGTAGCTGAGGATTTTCTTCAGCTTCTGGTACTCATTCCTTTCCCCCTGATTGCTGGGATCCCAAGCTCGTGTGCCACCTAGTTTTATGCAGTGCTAAGGACAAAATCCAGGGCTTCGTGAATTCTAGGCATGTAAGTTCCTTTTTAATTAGGCATTATGTTATGGTTTTTCCATTTCTTACATATGCAGTCTTAAGTTTATCTGTTTTAAATAAACAGTTACATATATTATGCTGCGTAATGTACACAATGTATTCATTTTTATATGGGAATGGTTAGATTATTATAAATAATACATAACAGTGGGCATCACTGTTTAAGATAGATACATGAGGCACTTTTTACAAATGTACCTATAACTTAAAGACTTACACCAGCAAATAAGATTACTTGTTACAAACATTTGTAAGTCTTTCTAAATGCTACCAAATAACTTTACAAATTACTCAAGTCCTGTAACTCATCAGTAGTACGTGAAAATTCTCACCGCTTTATATACTTAGCTACAATTTCTGTTACTCTGAGGGTAAAAAATATTCTTGATAGTGATTTTAGTTTACATTTGTTAATTCGTAGCAAAGCCAAGATTCTTTCATGCATATTGTCACTCATATTCCCTGCTTACCAAAGTTATAGAAAAGTTTTATAAAATAAAATTTATTTTTAAGTATACTGTAGGGAAATGACCCAAATAAGCTTTCTTTCCAACTGTCATAGCAGTTAATTAAATAATATTCCCCTATTATAATACACTATTAATATACTATATAGTACATAATAATATGTTATTCCTATTAAGATATATATGAAGTTTCCATTTGCTTTCCTGTGTCTGTACTTAATAGTACAACTTTGTTTCCTGTTAGACTGAGCTATACAAAACTACTTTAAAAAAATTATCCTATCCAAAAACAGAGGCCAGCTGAATATGATAATGTACGCCTTTAATCCCAGAACTTGAGAGGCAGAGGCAGGCAGAGGCCAGCCTGGTCTACGTAATGAGTTCCACGACAGCTATGGCTACTGAGAGAGATCCTGTCTGCACTCCTCTCATTCTCCCCCCCTCAAAAAAATCAGAAAACAAAACAGAACAGAATGGAACATCCCCAAACAGGACATACGTTTGAAAGTAAGCAAGAAAGGGTATGTAGGAGGGTTTAGAGGTAGGAAAGGCAAAGAGAAAAGGATGTAATCATACAATCAAAAAAATAAAAGAAATAAAAAAAAGTCCTGCATATCCTTAGACTTTTATTCTTTTATACGAATCTTAAGAAGTTGCTTAGGTTTCACAATATAGTTTGCTTTGAATTCATGGTAATGTTATACTGAGTTTATAGATTTGGAAAAAATAATCTTTACCTTGATATCCTTATCTACGCGGGCAGCACAATATCACTTTTTATCATGTTGTTAACAAAGATCATACAACTTTCCCTTATTATTAGGCATCTTGCAAGGTTTCTTAAGGAGTGCTAATGACACTAAAAATCTGTAGCTGTAATTGTTTATTGTTGTATAAAATATGGTTAATTTCAGGGACTATAAAGAATTATTTTTACTGAATATAATAACATCTTTCCTGCAGCTTCTTTTGAATTTTCACCAAGACAGTTTGTACTGGCTGGTTTTGTATCAACTTGACACAAGCTGGAGTTATCACAGAGAAAGGAGCTTCAGTTGAGAAAATGCCTCCATGAGATCCAGCGGTAAGGCATTTTCTCAATTAGTGATCAAGGGTGGGAGGACCCAGCCCATTGTGGGTGGTGCCACCCCTGGGCTGGTAGTCTTGGGCTCTATAAGAAAGCAGGCTGAGCAAGCCAGGAAAAGCAAGCAAGCCAGTAAGTTACATCCCTCCATGGCCTCTGCATCAGCTCCTGCTTCCTGCCCTGCTTGAGTTCCAGTCCTGACTTCCTTTCATGATGAACAGCAATGTGGAGGTGTAAGCTCAATAAACCCTTTCCTCCCCAACTTGCTTCTTGGTCATGGTATTTGTGTAGGAATAGAAACCCTGACTAGGACACAGTTATATACCCAAAGTGACATTTTATTTTTTCCTTTCATAAGCACACATATGTACATGTGTATATCCACACATATACATTAGATATGTGGAGAGATCATATGCTTCTCTATGTTACCCGTTGCTCACTAAGTTATGGTAGTGACTACAGGTACTCATGTCTGATACATGATTTAGAGGAAAATATTTCTAAGTTGAAACCACTGGATAGATAACCTTTAGCCGGATAAAGCTGTACCAACTTACTATCATTCAGTAATGTTTTTAAAATAATTAAATAGAATGGTTTTTTTGGCCCCTATTAAGGAGCTTATAAGATGTCCCCGGCCCCCATCAATTTGAATTGGAACAATTATAGACTCTTAAGCATTCCAATAATCCCTAATATATATCCAATTTTGACATAATGATTGATAACAGCGAATGTCTTCGGGAACATGTTTATGACAGGCTCATCCTCTTTCTCATCATATTCTCTTTCACTCACCTACTGTGGAATTCAGTTATTATTTGATTTTATAAAATAAGGTGGAAAAGTACACATGTGTTTCTTGTTGATAAAATGGTTAAAGAGCTGAGTAACTTCATTAAATGTTCTGTAAATATGATAAAAATGGTGTTTTACCACCTAACCGCTTTTAAAAAAGTTTTCACCTACCAAGTGAGGTATGTAATTTATAAGCTAATCAAATTGCTCTCCAAAAAAGTTGTATAAACTTTTACCCTTATTAACAATGTAAAACATTTACCAATTTGACATAAATTTTATTTCAATTTATACTATATCTGTTTGTTACTTCAAGTTAATAATTATTTTAAATATGTTATACTTTTCTGTGTCTGTTGGTTATTTAACTTAAAAAACGCCTATCTGTCTACCTCATAAGCTAATTTTTGTCTTGCTCTTGACATATATATATACAATATAGTAATAATCTTTATCTAGCTTGGTATCTAAACTTAATATGTGTATATAATATGTACTCCAAGAGCTTTACTCAATATGCACTTAAATACTTACATAGTCATATGTTCTCAGAAAAAAAATGTAAAGTTAGTCTTTTTTTCTCTAATCTAGATGTTCAATCTGCTCAGAAACTGGCTTATCTCATTCTCAAACTACTATCAATTTGCAGTTTTGTTGTATAATTTAAAAAATGTACAGTTTATCTATTTAGAGCATTTTGTTCTAAGTGACCCAGTAATACAGGTATAATTCTTAAATTAATAAACCCTAACTCTAAACCATTAAAATTAATGACCAAGATGACTACATAAGAAATTCTTACAAACTTATTTTAAGGTGTCAACTTTTGAATGAAAATTAAAACTATTACAGTATTCTGATAATCAGTATTAAAAATCTTAAAAACAGATCATCTCTCTATAAGATAATGAAAAAGAGGATATTTATAGTGTCGACCCAGAATACTTAGTAATCATTGTAATGTACGCTTAGATCAGTGAACATGAGATGGTGCCACCAAAAAGCTACAGTTAAGTGGACTATTGGGACCTGTGTAGTTCCAGATATGATACATGACAAAGTATACATTATGGAATGTTCTTGCAGATACATTTAACAAATAAATCCTTTAAAACATATTTCCAGCTGATAGGAAATATAAGGACTATGAGAACAAATTGAGCCATGATATGAGAAAACAGTGAAGTCTAGACTATGAGATTTATGTCGCAAAATCAGTAGAGACTGCTGCGTCCCACCACACAGAAATAAGGAGCAAGCCTAGTTGCACAGTCTTGTAATCCAGCTACTCAGGAGAAAGGCAAGTTCAAGGCTTGCTTGGGAAACAGAGCAAGTTTACTGCCGGTTTGGGTTCTGTCTCAAAATCACAACAACAAAAGAATGGAACTACGGCTCAGTGGTAGAGTGTTTGCTTAGCACATATGAGACCATTCAGTGAACTATGGCTCAGTGGTAGAGTGTTTGCTTAGCACATATGAGACCATACAGTGAACTATGGCTCAGTGGTAGTGTTTGCTTAGCACATATGAGACCATTCAGTGAACTATGGCTCAGTGGTAGTGTTTGCTTAGCACATATGAGACCATACAGTGAACTACGGCTCAGTGGTAGAGTGTTTGCTTAGCACATATGAGACCATACAGTGAACTACGGCTCAGTGGTAGAGTGTTTGCTTAGCACATATGAGACCATTCAGTGAACTATGGCTCAGTGGTAGTGTTTGCTTAGCACATATGAGACCATACAGTGAACTACGGCTCAGTGGTAGAGTGTTTGCTTAGCACATATGAGACCATACAGTGAACTACGGCTCAGTGGTAGTGTTTGCTTAGCACATATGAGACCATTCAGTGAACTACCAGTATCACAGAAAACAAAGCAAAATTAGTATACTGAAGGAAAAGGAGTACCAAACCAGGTTAGCCTGAGAGCCAAACGAGCTGGGCGCTGTTCCGCAGACTGTTAACTCCTGCACCTGAGACACTCTATGGTAGATCAGGGACTTGAGGCCAGCCCGACCTACACTTTAACAAGTTGTCTCAAAGAGGGAAAATTCAAGAGAGAGAGAGAGAAAAAAAGCCAACTACAACATTCAAGAAACTCGGTATCTTGAAAAAAATTATATATGTTAGAGACATATTTATGACAAATAAAGCTGGTGAAGTTGAAATACACTGTCTATTACATGATGTTAGAAATTAATTTCTTAGAAGTAAAATAATCTAATGAACACTGATTTAAAAGGAGAAAAAAAAAATTGAAGGGCCGTGGTGACACACACCTTTAACCCTAGCATTTGGGAGGCAGAAGAAAGCGGATCTCTGTGAGTTTGAGGCTAGCCTGGTCTACAGAGTTCTAGGAAACAACAAAAAACCAACCAACCAACAAAAAAAGAAAGAAAAATCTTTCTTAGAAAATGCTGAAGGGGCTCATAGGGCACAGTGGATTTTTCTACATTGTTAAAATTTTCATATGAAGTTGAAGAATGTTTTCATTTTCTTTCTTTCTTTTTTTTTTTTTTTTTTTTTCGAGACAGGGTTTCTCTGTGTAGCCCTGGCTGTCCTGGAACTCACTCTGTAGACCAGGCTGTCCTGGAACTCAGAAATCCGCCTGCCTCTGCCTCCCAAGTGCTGGGATTAAAGGCATGCGCCACCACTGCCCTGGCTGAATTTTTCCTTTTCAATGTTATGTTTCCCATACTCTAAATCTTCCTATCTCCAATTCTTTTCTGTTCTTCTGACTTACCATGTGTTCTTGTTGAGTAACATCTAGAGAGCGCTAACCTCTCAGTGATGTTTTTTAGTTTCTCTGGTACCTGAACATTCTCAGGAATAACTCATTACTGAATTGGGCCTTAAACTATATTTTTTCTTTTGATTCATTTTGAAAAATGAATGTTTTGCTCAACACAGGGAAGTTTCTAGTATGCTTTTCCACATGCACTCCTATGTACATGGCTGTTTATATGTTAAAAGTTCTCTTTGGGTTATTGTACTCTGGCTTACTACTCTTATGGGAAACAAAACCAAAGATATTTTGTCTTTTATCTTTTCTTGAAAATTTATGTTTTTTAAATACTTAAAGTGTGTGAGATTTTATACTGCTAATAAATTATTTAGTAGTCATGAGACACTATAATCTTTAAAAGATAAAAGTTCCCTGAAGCAAGAATATCCTCCTGGGCTAGAGAGATGGCTCCGTGGTTAAGATCCCTGGCTGTTCTTGCAGAGGACCTGGGTTTGGTTCCTAGAACCTACACAGCAACTCATAACCATCTGTAGTTCTAGTTCCATGGAAATCTGAAGCCCCCTTCTGGCTTCTGTGGTCTCTGCACTCATAAGGTGCACAGATACACATATAAGCAAAACTCTGGGTGAAACATACAATAAAATGAATTACTTAAAAAAAAAAAAAAGAAAAAGATAAAAGATATGTGATATTGAGCACTGGCAATAAATTGAAATTAGTAATCCAATGCAGAAAATTTTATATCAAAACCTCTATTTTTAAACTATAAAATGAATACCTGTTTTCATAATATATACTTAATTAAAATGCTACTGTAAGAAACTCAATTAAAAGAAGAGTCCTTAATTTCATAACAAAATATAACTACATAGTAACCTAATCCCAGTGCCAAAGACAATGCCCTATTTACCTCAATGATAAATCACCAAAAAAAAAAAAAATGTAATGTGTTTAAAACAATTTAAGCCACAGTTAATTTTTTGACAATGTGCACAATATATTATTTTAGTTTGTGCCTAAAAATATTTTTAAAATGAACATACTTGAAATTACAGTCATTCAGGCATATCCGGTAGTTAATCTGATAATGTGGGTGATAAGCCACTCTTACCTGGCTGCATCTGTGGATGTGTTGTGTAGCTTGAGGGATGGGAGTATGGCATGTACCCTGCAGGGCTCTGTGGGGCATACGGACTAGGCACTGGGCTGTTTTGTTGTGGCATAAATCTGTTCCCAGAGCTCGTCTGTGGTGGCACAAACCGGCTAAAACCCAAAACACAAATGAAGTAGGTCAGGAAAAGATAATCAACAGGCTACTTCTTAAAATTTAAATGTGACAAAATTCTTTGAACTCCAATTTAGATATAATAAAATTGATACAAACAGAAAAAGAGCAAAATAACATACAAATTATTAACATTCATAATATAAGAGTCACATCAAATAATTAAAAACTTATTTAACTACATAAAAACCACCATTATATTTAGGAATACCAATCTATGTCTCTTCAAATAAACTGTCTTCCAACTTTTGTTATTTAAAGCAAGCTTACATCAAACATGGTACTTTTTTTTGTGTGTGTGTCTGGTGGTAGTGCTGCTGGGAATTAACCCATTAAACCCAGGGCTTTGTGCATGTTCGGCCAGCACTCTGCCAGGGAGCTACATTACCACCCCAAACACATTATTTGTTTTATCAAACTTTTTCTATGTAAAAATCAATTAATATATGGTAGCTCCTTTAATTAGTAATCATAGTAATTCCACATGCAACATTTTTAAGTGAATGTTCATAAGGTCCAGTAAGCACAGAACTACTTATTTATATATAATTCATGAATATTTAAATGTATGTGCTTGATATTCACCATAGAATATTTAATAAATAACATATATATAAGTATCTATTTACCTGGAGGGGCTATGTGAGATAGTGGTTTGTTGATAATTGGAAGATGCAGGACTACTGTGCATGGAATTCTGAGAAAGTTTATACTGAGACATCATCATTCCTGCTCAAAAGATAAAAAACATTAAATATTAATTTCCTTTTACTATAAATACTCAACTCATTATTTTTAAACTGTTTAAAGTTCTGTTCTTCCAGAATGGTTTTGTTTGGGGGAAGCAATATATAGCTACCAGGAAAACTAAATTTCAAGCACAGTCAAGTTTATAAAAACACAATTTTAATACCATTAGTCTAGTACTGGAAATAAGAGATGATGTCAAGGATTTTTATAGAACTAGGAGTTGACACAGGGCATCATATACACTAGGCAGATCCTCTAACATTGAGCTAATACCTCCAAACTCACATTCATATCCTGTTATCATTTAGACTTAGAACTAAAAAGAAGTTTTAAATGACTTCATCTAGCTATTGTCAAAATACTATATACTTTCTTTTATGCCTGTTTTATTATTATATAGAAATATATTTTAACATATACTTCTCCTGTGCTTAGGAACTTAATTTCACAACAGTAATTGTTTTACACCTTAATCTATGGACAAAAATTTTGAGTTCCGACAAATTATCCAAAATTCTATTAACAAAACATGATGTTCCCATTTCTTCTTCTAAAATAACTTTTTTGCAACTTAGTGTGAATTATAAGAGTATTTCGATAGTAAATGAAAACATGAGGTTAGCTTTCATTTTTTTTATATTTATTTTATTTTTCTTACGTGTATGAGTATTTGCCTGTGTGTTCATATATGTGCCATGTGTGCCAGGTCCCCTTGTGAGCCAGGACACTGGGCTCACTGCAACACGAGTTAAACAGCTGCCAGCAACCACACAGGTGCTGGGAACTACACATGGATTATCTGTAAGAGCTGCAAGTGTTGTTAACCACAGTGCCCCCATCCAGCTTGACTGATTCACAAATGGCATTTTGTAATAAAAAAACAGCAGAAAAATTCCATTAATTAAATCAGAGAGAAAATTTGCAACTAACCCTGAATTTTCTTATATTTTTTTCTGGGAACTGAAATCAATAAATTAATATTCCTAAATTTCATTGCTTGCTGTTGATATGAAAAGTATCTTTTATCAGAAATATTCAAACAGAAGGCATATGTTTATTGCCAGTAATACTACAGAAGAGACTATAGTTCTACAGTCAGGAGCAGAATGAGATTTGGGTTCAAGACCACCTCAAAGACTACCACTAAAACGGTGAATAAAAAACTCAAAACAAAGTAGTTTAATTCCATAACTTAATAATTTAATAACTATAATTACTGTTCCCGGTTGTCTTTTTTTTTTGGTTGTTGAATGGGGAAGGCAATACCATAAGATGGGAATTAAAATTTTTCTCAATTAACAGGCAAAGCTGAAATTACTAGTTAGTTTGAAAGTAATGGCTATTTAAATAAAGGGTCAAATAAAATCAGAACAATCCTCTCTGATTACTTCCAAGTTCTTCTAAAGAGCTATGAGTTTAGTGACTTCTATACAGTAAGATTTCTTCCTGTGTTAATGTCATTTACACTTAGCAACAGAAAAGTATCTGTCTAAGGATGGCGACGGCTCCGTGGGGAAGTACTTGTTCTGCTGCACAGACATGGGGGCTTGAGTTTGGAGCCCCAGAACTCACAAAACCCATAAGATGCTGGCTGTGGCCACACACTTACACACACTTAGAACCCTAGTGCTGGGACAGAGTTACAGTAAAAAGGGGTGGGGCCAGGTGAGTTCCTGAAATTTGAGGACCAGCTGGCCTGGGCTAGCTGATGAGCTAAGTTCAGTTAGAGATTCTGTCTCAAAATGGGAACAATGAAGAGTGATCACTGTGATAAGCACACGTGCACACCCACATAAGTGCATACTCACAATACAAGGCACATCTACACAAATTAACCTTTAAGAATTTAAGCCTTTTCTTATGAGAAATTCTTTTAACAATGACAACTATTAACAAATTACTTTTAAAAATTCTTTAAACTTTAAAGAAACTTTTTTCTTAAAAAAGTTTCTTAAAAGTTTTTAAACTTTTTAAGAATTAAAAAGAATTTTTTAAATTCTTTAAATTTTTAAAGATAAAAATTCTTTTTATCTTTTCACAAAGCAGGATATACAGAAATATATAGTAACTATACAGTTTAGCTAAAACTATATGCAGAATTAAACATAAAATATGTAACTTGGAATTAATGCTGTAGAACTTTTTATTACTGTGATTTTTTTATCTAAATTCATACTCAAAAATATAGATTACAAAAATGTAATGTTGGTATCTCTGGATGATTTGAGTTATCAAAAATTGTATCTTTATTATCCTACATTTATTAATTCTTTTAGGCCTTCTTTTAAACTTTTATTCACATTATTTTTAAAAAGTAGTTTCGGCATGTGCTTTCCTGTGTGTATTATACACACTTGAATGCAGCTGCCTGAAGAAGCCAGTATTAGATCTCTTAGAAATGGAGTCATAAGCATAAGGTAGGCAATGAAGACTAGTACATGCTTTTAATTAACTACTGCACCATTTCTCCAGTTCCCTACTTCTGTAACCAGCTAGCTTGATATTCTCTTTTGACTCCGGCTTTCAGAATGCACGGCTTTATTTCCTTTCACTACTGCTATGTCTTCTAACTGTACTCTAGTTCATTGGTCCTAGGTTCAATTCCCAGCACCCACATAGCAGCTCACAACTGTCTCTAACTCCAGTTCCAGGGGATCTGACACCCTCACATAGGCATACACAGAGGCAAAACACCAATCAATGCACATGAAATAAAAATAAATTTTAAAAAATTTCCTGATAGTTTCCAAACCTTCGATGATTTTCTAAAAGCAAAATTTCTAAAGTTCACTTAATACATTTCAAGATACCTTAAAAAAAAACAAAAAAAAAAACCAAACCCTTTCAATGTTTTGTTTAATTCCATATTAAACCACAAAAATAATGTTTTCTTCTCACTTTTGGCTTGATTTAAAATATGGACAGACATTTTTAAGTGAGAAACCAGCTAGTTAAAGCAACTGAATTTAATCACATGTAAAAAAGAACCTCACCACTTTGTACATATCTGTTCTGCATGCTTTTCTCCCTGAAAACGTTAGGACTCCTTGCCAGGACGGCCTGCAACAAAACTGGTATATCGCCTTCCGGATCATCACTGCCAAGGTTATCTTTCAGTTCTCTGGCATTGAAGAAAAAAAAAATAATTATAACCAAGCTTGATTTCTTAAGAAGATTTAAAGAATAAAAACATGTAACTTCAGTAGGCCCAAGGTACACTTTCAAAGATGCAATTCCCAGAAGAAATGAAATCATCAAGGAATTCCTACATAACGCCCTACACTTTATTTTCTAGAGGATAGGGAAAGGGATGCTGGAACTCTATTTTTATGGAACTATGGGTTTATTTAAAAAATGTTCATGTTAATTTTAGGAAAGTGAACAAGCAGTCTATTACATACTACTCACTAATGAAAACCACAGACGTGATAGTGATATTGAACTGCTAGTGACTTGGAATATACTGATTTTCCCTCATGTCTGAACACGAGTGAGTGTGACCGTCACAGAATTGTTCTTCCAATGAACTATGCAATGTTACCATACTAAGAGAAGACATACAGGTTATGTGATTTTTTCAATCCTGTACAAGTAATCATCCAATTAGCAAATTAAATTAGACATGCCTGTTTGGAAACAAACTGTCTTCAATTTTACATTCACAATCTGAATACTATGCCCAATCCTGCCTAGCTTCTGAGATCAGAAGTCATTGGGAGTACTCATGATGACATAGTAGTAGACTCTACTTTCTAAACAGCACTTTTCTCTGCGCTGCTTCAGCACAGTGGAAGCTGAGAACTGCCGTCTGAAGTTTTCTTCTGACATCCACATTCATTCACCCTGGCACGCACATGGGCAACCCCATGCACAGTATGCACAGAAACTAACTTGGAGCTAACAGTAAATACCTAAAAGATACATACAAACAGTAAGGTCCAATAAATTCCAGGGAATAATCTTAAAGGAACTTCATATAAGATAAATCCTAATTTTTATGTGCCTTTTTCTTACCTCTTTAATATTCAGAAAAACTGCAGAGTGTGCATTGACAAAAGCAACTGTGTGATATCTAGATGGTGAAATTTCTAGAAGGATTAAAACATGAACACTGCACTTCTGGTTGTAAGCAACCAATTCCTAGTTTCTCTATCAGAAACGCCACATTTAACAAGTAGTTCAACTGAGTCAATTTGAAACCCCCCCCCCCCATATGTACTGTACCTAATACGGGTCATCTTTTTTCTAAGTAATGAATCTTTAAATTTGAAAAATTAAAAGAATAGAGGGTATATAAATACTATTTAAGTGATTGATCTTACTTGAGAAAAATGTCTTATCTTGTATGTATGTGCATGTGCAGGTATGCACAGATCATGATACAGATGTGGAGATCAGAGGACAACTTTCTGTTAGTTCTCTACTCCCACCTTTATGTGGAGTCTGGAACCTGAACTCTGGTCGTCAGGTTTGAATCGCATGCACCTTATCCACTGAGCCATCTCCCCGGTCCCAGATGTTTTAAATACATTTTTGTGTTGTTAAGCCTGTAAAGTATGCACTGCTTTTGTAGCGACAAACATATTAAGTATAATCTTGTTGTTTAGCTCAATTTTATTTTTAAAAGTCTACTATATGAAAAAACACACCTATGCTCAAATGAAAACGAATTTTGTTTTCATGAGGTTAAATATTGAGTTGTTATATTCAGCATATTCCTATGTCTAGAAATTTTAATTACTCTAACAATATTAGAAAAGGGGAGGTAAGTTTTATGAGCACATTTAAATCTGTGTGCAAATGAGCTCAAGATCATTTCTCTAAGTGGAAAAGATATGCAAAGACACACGAGCCAATACTTGTGTCACAAATGACTATGGCCCATCTAAATCTCCTTAACATCACACTGAAGTGGGCTATACGCTCACTTGATTACAGATATTTTCTTGTCTTTCTTTTTTGAGACAGAGTTTCACTAAGTAGCCTTGGCTGCTCTGTAACTCATTAGGTAGACCAGGCTGGCCTAGGCCTCATAGAGATCTGCCTGCCTCTGCCTCCTGAGTGCTAGGATTAATGGCACGGCGTGTTACCAACTACTGGATGCATAGTATGAACTGTATGTAATTCTAGTCCTTGGGGGGCTGAGGTAAGAGAAGGACAGTGGGTCTTAGGCCAGGCTGGGTTATAGGTGAGGCTACAGCTTTACTAGCAGAGTGTACACCTAGCACACATGGAACTCTGCATCTGACTCGCAGCACCACATAAACTCAGCATGGTGGCGCACACATGTAATACCAGCACTTAAGAACTGGTAGCAGAAGAGAAGTTCCAGAACTTCTTCAGCGGCAGAGCAAGGTCAAAGCCAGCCTGGGATACTTGTCACAAACGACAATAAAACAAGACAAACAGAACCTCCAAAAGTATGAATCTGAAAATTTTGGAAATAACTTAAAAGAAAACGATGATAGACCAAAACATTTTACTGTTAGATGTAAAGTTGATTGTACTTACATGTGATCTGTGGATACCTGGTTGAGACTATGGACAAGCTGTGAAACCAAATTGTCATCCCTACAGGCCAAAAGGCAGTTCACCTCTTCTGCTATTCGTGAATTAAAGAGGAGGCTCTTTGTAGTTGTAGCAGGTAGAGGAGATGGAAGAGGCAGCTGGTTCAGGACTATTTAGAATAAAAGCAGAATATTAAAAATTAACTGGCTGCGAGAAGCCTTTATATACACGGCTGTGTTTATGTAAATTGTAAGACTAAAAATAAGTTGTAAGTTTCATAACTGATGACTGAAAAACATTATTTTCACTCTGAAAAAAATCTCAATCAACTCAAGAAACCACTCCTCCCAAAATACCAGAGGCCAGTACAGACTATATTACTAGGAATTGCTGAGCTTCTTTATATTCATGCTTCAATTTTCATTTAAAATTTGTTTTAATTAACTAAATAAAGCATGACTTTGAGACATAAGGTTAGAAAGTAGCTTATCTACAAGATGGACCAGATCAGTAGCACTCTTAGACAAATAAATCAAAAACAATACCTGACTCTACATTACACTGATATGCAATACATTTTTTAAAAGCTTAAGAGTATAGAAACAAACAGCTCACGGCAGTAGAGTACTCAGAGCATGACATTCCTGAAGAACAATACAAAATTCTTACCATAAATTCCTAAATAGTTCTCCCCCCCCATTCTACTCTAAACAGCAAACAAATAAGAAAAAATGAGTATTCTGTGGCTTAAATCCCACTATTTAATGTAAGTAGACTTAATGGGAATTGTTTATTTGCCTAAGGGTTAAGAAACCCAACTAAATATAGGTATCATGTTTTGGGGTTAATTTCTAATCGACTCCATAGTTAGTTACCATACTGCTTGCGGCATGGTTTTCATTAATGAAACCACAAAGTAATCAATTGTTATTTTACAGAGTTTACCCAGAAGATAAGCATTAAAAATGTAAGGTACAGCAGAGTAAAAGGCAGAAAAAACAAAGTCTAGCAGCATATATAATTTCCATCCATACAGGTTGTGTTTCTGTCTTAAAACAAGTAACAAAAACTAAAGCATGTTTCATTCAAAGTGTTCCCGCAGAGTTAGGATAATCCAACCACCAACTTTCTAGTGATGCAAGTTTCTGACACTCAACTGAAAATACCCAAAAACAAAACCCAGGCAGGGACTCCGAGCACAGCTGTAAACAGTTCTAGAAACTACAAAAGTTACTTCTTAATAGATTATTACCATGTTCCATATCTACATGCTTCTATAGAAAAGGTGTCTATGTTTTTTCATTCTGTTTGTTCTTTTCTGGCCTTTCCTTTTTATCTCTATTCCTGTACTAAAAGGAGGAAGACACAAGGGCAAACACTTGGGCAGACTCAGCCCAAATGAATAGTTATAAGTGTCTACTAAAACAGGAACCCTTAAAAATTGTAAAAATACTCAATTTCTAAGAATTGACAATAATTTTTAATACTTTAGTGATAGAGTAAAGTGGGCTCTCATAACGATGGCATCTCATATCTGTTAACAATTCTAACAGACAATTCAACATGATATTAAAAATTCAGTACCACTAGAATTTAGGTAATGTGGGCTATCAAATTTTCATTCTTGGAAGACAATTTCAGGAACTGTTTTTGTAAATGCTTTCTAAAAAAAGACCTTATTCTTGTTTCTTAACCCAGGTTTCTTTATTTAGTTTTAGTATCTCTTAAAGCTTTACATCATTTTTCTAAAGTCCTTATTTAAGGTCTTTAAAAATTATCACACCATCATTTCTTTAGGAGTCCACAGAAGGATGAAGAAATTAAATGTATGTATTAGGTAGAAACATAAATTTTTCTACTCCCACAAGCACACTAAATATATATTTTTCTGTTATATATGACATTAAAGGTACATTTTTGTCTCTAAAAAATGAATGTTAGCAAAGAACAGAACTTAAATTAGATAAATTATCCAAACTTACGGTCCGTAAGACTAGCAATCCCCGCAAGAGTAGTTATGGGGACATGGGGCATATCCCCATTCATCCTGAAGTTCTGGAATGGTGTTGCCTATGAAAGTCTTTAGTTCAGGTGCCAGCTGTCATTACTTTCCATTTCCCAAACTCTGCAACACACACAAAAAGCAAGCCATACAATTATTTGTGGAACTATGTCAAACATATGTATGAGTAGCAGAGAGATGCTTAATCATTTAGAAACAAAAATCTTAGTTTCTGTTTGTTCAATGTGTTTAACATGTCACTTACAAACAGCACTTGCCTCACACTAAACACTGCAAATGCTTTGCATACATTAAAATTTAGGCCTCATAACAACCCAGGTACAGCAGAGTACTACTTTTTCTGCATTTTACTAGTGAGAAAATTACAATGAGTTTAAAGTAACTACTGGAGCTGTGATTCAAATGACACAATCTGGCTCCAGAGTCTGTTTCTTAATTTCTGGTCTATATACTGCTAGAGCAGGGTATTTTTTCTAAATTCTAAATACAATAAAATTTTTACTTAATAATCTGACTCCCCTTTTCACTCTCTTAAAAGACTCAAGATTCTTTTGGATCCTTGTGATTTGCTGTGTGTGACTTTTATTCTCCTTTATTCTAAATCCTTCAGCTCAAGAACACTTTCACTCCACAGTGATATTACCTCCATTAGGATAACTGAATTTATGACATTTATTGCCCAATATTTTCTCGGTAGATCACTATATATTCTTTTGTGACACACTGGATATGTCCCTTCCCCCATTTGTAATTTGTTAGTGTTAGCATTCTGTCTAAACTCCACCCTATGGTTACCTGGCAACATTACATCTCTTATCCCTCTTGTTCTCTTCCCCCACCCCCACGTGGTCATGGCAGGCCTCTCCACTTCTCTACTCTTTTACTTCTCTCTCCCTCTCTCTGCCTTTCTCTGCCTCTACTACCCTCTTAACTCCCCTCCCCATGCCCTAAATAAACTCTATTTCTATACTATACCTTTGCGTGTGGCTGGTCCCTCAGGGGGAAGGGATGCCTGGCCATGGGCCCTCTGAGGCACCCCCTTCAGCCCCCCAGAACATATATATCTTTATCATTTTTATAAACACATCAGTTTGTGTTTGTTCACTCAGTGTCCACATGCATTGTTGTGTGCCTGCTATGACTGACGTGTGTGCAGATTAGAACACAAACTGGGGAAGTAGGTTCTTTCCTTGCTCCATGAGTGTCTGGAGGACTAAATTCGGGACCCCAGGCATGGGGTTGGTGCTTTTCCTTGCTGAGCCATCTCACCTGTCCACCTTTCCCAGTCTTCTTAAAGCATGGTCTCACTAGCTAACCAGAAGAGCATCAGACTCATGATTCCTCTGCCCATGCTCTCAAGTTCTTGAAGTACAGTCAGGTGCCAAGTCATGTGTAGCTTGTTTCCTGTCATTCTTGCAAGATTATTTCATTTTCATCCCTGTTAGTCTTTCTAACCGACTGCATGTTACCAATAAAAACTCATACAATCAGTATGCAACAACATAAATGGACAGGGAATGTTCTTTCTCACTCCTTAAAAAAAAAAAAAAATTATGTATGAATGTATGTATGTGTATGTTTACCATGAAGTGTTTGGTGCTTTCAGAGGTCAGAGGAAAGTGTTGGATCAGAACCTGAACTACAAATGGTTGTGAGCCACCATGTGAGTACTGGAATCTAAACCTGAGTTCTCTGCAAGAATAGCAAGTGCTCTTATCTGATGAGCTATCATCCCAATTTTTATCGTTTTTCAAGTATTTAGTATTTATAATAAAATTATCCTTTCTCTAAAAAAAAAAATGTATGTACATATACATAAAACATTCAAAAGTGAACATTTTCCCCTTTTCAATTTCCCCAGATTTTATCTCAGTTTCAATTTATGGTTTCAGTAACGTTTTTGTATGGAAGATAATAACATTTCAATAATCTGTGCATTAATTAAAACATACTTTTATTAAATTACTTTGTATATGCTATGTCAATTGCAACACATGCTAAACTAGAAAACTAAGTTGTTTTGTCTCTAGTATGTTTTATTAGTAGTATTGTTTTGGGGTTTTTTTGTTTGTTTGTTTGTTTGTTTTGTTTGTATTTTCAGTGCTGGGAACTGAAACCTGGGTCTCAAGCAAACCTCTATCACTGAGCTACACCACTCAGAAACTGTTTCTAGTTCAAATGTTTCCATTATCAACACTGTATTTGTTAGTTGCTTTAAAGAGAACCTCAAAAAGTTTTTGAGTTTTAAACTTCAAAACAGTCACTTGATGACTGTTGTGATCACACAGATATAAGTGGCTTGCTTCCCTGATTTATACACCTTAACTAATTTTGCAAGCAAAATGGTTCAATAGGTAAAGACAACTGCCAGGAAGCTTGAGGAGAACCTGAGTTCCTATGAGGTGCCTGGGACTCACACAGGAGAAGAGATCCGACTCCATGTTATTCTCTGACATGTGCACACACAGATACTCCAAACAAAAAATATATATTTTTTTAAAGATTTATTTATTATATGTAAGTAGGTACACTGTAGCTGTCTTCAGACACTTTTTCTTCTTCTCACTCTGGCTTCAGCCCCCGCTCGCTTGCTGTAGCTGTCTTCAGACACCCCAGAAGAGGGCATCAGATCTCATTACAGATGGTTGTGAGCCATCACGTGGTTGCTGGGATTTGAACTCACGACCTTCAGAAGAGCAGCCGGTGCTCTTAACTGCTGAGCCATCTCTCCAGCCCACAAAAATATTTTTTAAGTAGATATGTACTATTTAGCATCCTTCCCTAGGTTTTAAATTATAAAAATAGGCAAACAAATTACATAAAATATAGATGTATGTCTTGGCAGTTTTAGAGTGAACATCCATAGGACCACCCAAAAGAAGGATAGCACCTAATTCTTTCTAAAGGTAATAGATATCCTGTCTTGTAATCTTTTCTTATCTTCTTCAATAATTTTTAAATGTATATACTTATTAGTGGGCAGCTAAGTAGCAACGTACACATACCTTTCCTTGATGGTCTCCTAACAAAATCTGTGGGTAGAAACCTACTGGATGAAATAGCCCAAGAAACAATAAAGAAAAGACAAAATGACTACTGCCTATATTTTAGCCTTTCTGCTCCAATGTGGACTTCCCCTGTTAATCAATTTGATACTCTAAGAGACACTACAGAAATGGAAGCAACACTACACATTTAGCATCAACAGCAAACACTTTAAAATACAGACTAGAAATGAAACTCTGTACAGGTCACTAAAGAGCAATGTGTTTGTTTTAACTTTATGCCAATAGGAAAATTATAATGTACCCTTATTAATTACTGGAAAGAAATCACTGAATGTAAATTAATTACAGAACACCACAAAAATTACTCATTTATAGAGCATTGTTGTACACGTAAATTGCCATATTTAATCAGACTTAAGTCAGATGGGAACTTACAAACAGTAAGGAAAGGGTTCTATCGGGAGAGTATCTGACTTGATTCTATTTTTCTAAGTAACATACAACAGATCCAACTTCGAGCTAAGTATTTAGCCTAAAAATGACCATATATACGTTGGGCTAACAATAAAACCAACTGTAAGGCTGGCTTTTTCTTAGGGTATGCACGCATTTCCACACTCTGACATCACTTCAAATGGAATACCAGAAAAGGGGACGGACATAACAGTATATTCATAGGCAGCAAGGCTTTAACGACATTGTCCAACAAATGATTTCAGACAAAAGCACACTGCATCACTCAACTATGTCAACGTCACAGGAATCTAAGCGTATGGAGACAAGGATTTGGTGGAAGTAGACTTAGAATTTTAACGATAGCCTCAGATTTTACAAAAGTAATTTGTGGAAATGTTATTTTCTGTTAGAAAATGATAAGTCCATGAAGATGTAGCACTCCTCCTAGGTTAAGACCGACTGCTCTTCCAGAAGATCCCAGTTTGATTCTCAATACCCATAGGTGGCTCACAACCATCAGTTAACTGCAGTTCCCTAAGACACACTGTGACTATGAGGTCAGCCTTGCCTACATGAGACCCATATCTTTAAAAAAAAAAAAGAGGAGGAGGAGGAGGAGGAGAGGGAGGGGAAAGGAAGAGAAACATGCTTGGCACACAATCTTCAAATCTACTACAGTTCTTAGGCCTGTCCATCTAAAATTATTTACAAGCTACTAGAAATAAATAATGCTAATATAAAATAGGAAAAAGCATTATGATACTAATATATAAATCCACAAAATATACTAAGAAATAACAAATTTTAACAATAGCTTGTGGTTTAATTAAAAGATTGCTTAGATATAGGAAGATACTGCCTAGTAATTTAGGTACTATAATGAGTCTGAAGGAACTTGTAAGTACTGGCCATGGGTTTTTAAGCCTTATTTTTTATTCATTTAATTTCCCTTTAAACTTTATAATTCCCTCATGCAAGCAAGATAAATGTAAATAAGACTATTAGCAAAAGTTATAATAATACTCAAATTGGTATATGTTTGCACTAAAATATCTGATGGCAGACAGATTTTTGAGGAGGACTTTGTATCTTCCAGCAAAACATGAAATATGCATGTAATCTCACCTCAAGAATTTCCCTTTTAGAAAATATCCCTAACATCAACTGGAGAGATGGCCCAGTCTGTGAAATGCTTGCAGCACAAGCATAAGGACCTGAATTTAACCTCAGCACTTGTGTAAAAAATGAAACAAAAACAAAAAGCCAATCTTGGATGGCTGGGAGCTAGAAACACACTCAGTTGTTAAGAACATTTGCTTTTCTTGCACAGGACCTAAGGTGGGTTCCAAGCACCCACCCCGGGAGGCTCCCAGTCACTGTTACTCTACCTCTACAGCACCTGTCTTACAGCTTCAACACATGCACATGCCCCACTCCTCCCCACCATCACCACCACAATTTTTTTCAAGCCTGGTGTGGTAGAGTACACTTATATTCCAGTGCCGAGGACGTGGAGACAGGTGGATTCCTGAAACCAACTAGCCAGTCATCATAGCCTACATGGACAACAGGAAAAAAATCTTCGTTTAAAGTAAAAGAAAAAAGAAAAAGTTGGTCTGAGTGAGGTGGAACACCATCCCAGTACTCAGAAGGGAGAGGAAGAGGCAGAGGCAGAGGCAGAGGCAGAGGCAGAGGCAGAGGCAGAGG